>NQYQ01000052.1:25933-90856 GCA_003055925.1 Escovopsis sp. Ae720 | reverse complement strand
TCGCCACCTGGCTTCGCGCGAACAAGCGCCAGGCTATCCTCACCGAGACTGGCGGTGGTAGCACTCAGTCGTGCCTGACAATGTTCTGCGAGCAGATCGAGTTCCTCCACTCCATTTCCGACGTGATGCTGGGCGTCACGGTGTGGGCCGCGGGATCCTTTGACCCTGACAGCTACCCGCTCGCAGTGACCCCGGTAAAGAGCGGGAACGGGTGGGTCGACAAGCCTCTAATCCAGCAATGCTTGAAGCGATAGAGGGTTCAATCCCTTTGACGGGCGATAAAGAAGCTTCCATGCCACGTCGTGTTTGACTTTCCTTCTCAATTTTGTGTTATTTTGACTCATATTATGCGCCCTGGCCTTACTTCTCTGTATATATTGCTCTCCTTCTCTGTTAATACTTCGCAGTTGATAAAATGGATGGACCTTTTGTCCATGTTCCTGCAATTGAACACTTGAATCTGACTTCGATGAGCCGTCTTGAGCGGCCTGTGCCGCTGAAACGAGACGATTTGTCCAGATTATCCTGTCTATCACCAAGAGTACCTGATCCGCCTAGAATGTGACATCGAGCAATCCATTTGTACATATCTGACATCAATGCTGGCAGCCGGAGCCGTCTTGTCATTGGTAAGACTCTGCCCTTCATTCTATGCCCTTTATCTGCTGTTCTAACTTTCCACTACAGAGTGATTTGGTCATCATCCCCACCACACGAGTCCTCTGCTGTTGATTTCAGTCATTGATGGTCTGATCTTGTTCGAACTAGTACTTTTCGGTCGAAACAGGGCCAGTTGAAGGAAATCAAACATATCAATCCCCCTAAAATACATACTAAGTACGGAGTAGTGCCTACAGCATTGAAAAGAGCCCAACATGGCCTGTCCGTCGCGGCGGTCTGCCACGACTACCTCTGCTCTGCGGCTAAGGTCACGCTCTCAGACGTGTTCCTCTTCAGTCTGTTGATGTATTCTGTGCTCGCAGCATAGACCGATGAGCCCCCTACAGTCTCCCTCATAATAATGTTCATCAGTTGCGCATGTGTGAGGATACCAAATCTAAGAGCGTCAAACAAGAGATCCCGAAGACCGTGTTGTGTAACTCCCCGATGGATTCGGCCTTGCATGCGAGCTCATTATTAGCCAGTACATAATATCAAGTTCTTTTGAACTCTGGCCCTAGAGTAAAGCATTAATAGATCGATGAATGTCACTTACTTCTTATAATAGTGTCTCCCCCCATAGACAATTTAATATCGTGCTTCTTGAGGCCAGACACGAGATACTTAGTCGCAAGACCAATTGGATGACCTAGACTCGTAATTTTATAGAAGAGGCTCGCCTCCTCCGTGCACGAGAAGTATCTGGGTTTTTCTAGACAAAAAGCAAAGACCTATAGGTAAGCAGTGGCCCTTCGATGTAGAGAGTATATATTGTTGATATGTACATAGAGGGAGCATAGTGCTCATAGCAATAAAGACTTACCTTTATCTGCCTGCACCTGCTCCCAATTAATAGCATTAAGTCCAATTGCCTTTGGATCTTTAACGTGCGCATTTCTCAGCGTCTCCCGTATCGCTTCATCGTCCTCTAGTATAGGACAGATACCTTCGTTAGCCACAGATTTTATCTTAGGGTCGTGACTCACTGACTATAGATAATAAGGCCATGCTCAAAACGAGACTCTCCAGAATAGCAAATCAGGATAAATGCGTCGACGTATCCGATTAAACGTATCTTTCCGGCCCAACGCTCCCCGTCGACAAGAAGATCCCAGGGATGGATGTCACTTTATAGGGGGGATCGCTCAGCAACTAGGACTTGAGATCGCGGAATAAACAAGGCTAAGGACATAGAGGTGGATGGATTAAGCACTTACTAGTCACACTCAACAAATTTTTCTTTAATAGACCGTCCGAAGATATTTAAGACTCGATGGTAAGATGCCATGATTCTAGATAACCCTTAGACAGGGAGTAAGGGAGTTAAAGGAAAAGGGCACGATCTTTGGTTCGGCACTCTAATCGCCTCACATTCCTTTTTTATATTGGGGATAGTGAAGCCTAAATCCTAAAATGGATCCGAAGATGGCTAGCTGGCGGAGACTCTTTCCTACTAATGTACTCGTACATATACTCTAGACCTATATATAGTTCGGAAAGGCTTGGACGACTTTGACCACCTTAGCTCCTACTTTATAGATTACTAGATCAATAGCTAACCCTAATCTCTAGCTATACTAATTATTAATATAGCTATAATAGAGTAAGTACTATATATACTGTTAAAATATAGTAATAAGGGAAGTAGGCTTATCTAAGCCTAATAGGAAGATAATATTATCTTATAGAGTAGGTAAGATTAGGACTATTAATTAACTTAATTAAATAAATCTAAAGAAAAAAAGAAAAAGCTAACTAAAGAGGGCTAAGGGTTATTTTTATAGCCTAAAATATATATTATAGCTTATAACTATAAAAGCTAGAAGATATATAGTAAAAATAGGCTATTTTTATTAAATGCTATTATATTTATTTTATAGCTAATAAAAGGCCTTTTTAATTATTTAAAAATACTATTACTTTAAATTTAGCTTAGACTACCTTTATTATAATATTAGCTACTATATTTATAGCTTATATAGCCTAATTCGAGCTAATTATAATACTTCTTTTATTACCTAATTAGGCCTAGTTTAATAATAAAAACCCTTTTTTTTAATTAGCCTTAGAGGTTTACTTTAGAATAGTTATTTTAGTATTACTTATATTATATATATTATAATTATTATTATAAGTCTTATATTAAAAAACTATTATAAAATATAAAAAACCCTCCCTATACTTAACTAATAAATAAAAACTAAAAATAATACTAAAATTAAATTCTTTAGGGTTAAATTAACCTAAAACTAGTATTATATTAGATCTATAGTAAGGATATAAGTATAAATAAGTTATTAATATAAATTAATAACCTTATATACCTTAGGTTTAAGCTATAAAAAGAAAGGATTTTTATTAAAGATAATCTTTTAAAGATTATTAAAAAATACTAATAATAAAGTAAATAACTTATATTTAATATTTAAACTAAAGCTAAGCTAAAAATAAAAGTAATCTAAGAATTTAAAAAATATAAAAATAAAGTATTAATTATTATATTTAAGCTAATTTTAAAAGACTTTTTACTTATTAATATTTTAAAGATTATATATAGTTTACTTAATAAAGTAATATTACAAACTTAAATTATAATTAATTAATATATTTTTATAAAATATAATTTAATAAATATTTAAGTAAATATATATAAAGCTAAAGGTAAAAAGCTAAGTAATAATTACTATAAGATTAGCTCAAAACCTTAAAATAAAAATAGCTAAATAAATACCCTTTTAGTTAAAATAAAGGAATTACTTAAAGGTTTATTTATTATAAAGAATACTAATAATAATCTTTAATTAAGATTAAAGGAACTATTTAATAAGCTTTAAAAGCTTAAGTTAGATTTATTATAGGTATATAATAGCTATAAAGTAAATATATTATTATTATATTTAGAAATATTATAAAAAGATAATAGATAAAAAATAGCTTAAGGCTATAATTAAATTTAAAATAATATTATATTAAAAAGTTTAATAAATTATTATTTAAAGTATTAATATTTAAAATATTTTAAATAAAATAAAAGTAATTATAAAAGCTATAGTTAAAAAGAATAATATTATTTTAATTAAAATAGCTAAAGAATAAATTTAATATAAAAATATAAAAAGAATTATCTTTATTTTTAATTTAAAAAAAGTTAAAAAAGCTAACTAGCTTTATAAGAAATACTTAATATTAAACTTATAGGTTTATATTATTAAGCTTTATTATGAGCTAGGTTAATCTTATTAATACTTTAAATATTATAAAATAAGCTATATTATAGAATATTATATAATATAAAAATTATATAATTAATATAAAGTTAAAAGTATATTTAAATAAAAAGGATAAAAGTATTTAACTATTATAAACTAAAATATTAGATTATAATATTATTTTTATAGAACATATATATCTAGCCTAACCTTACTTTTATTTTATTATATAAGAAATATAAAATATAATATAAAAAGAATATTTTTATAAATTATAATACTTTATTATAATATAAATAATAATAATGATAATAATACTTACTTTATAATTTAAGGCTAGCCTAATATTAGCCTAACTTATAAAATATAAAGTAAGATAATCTTAAAAAGATTTAATAAATTAAAAGGTTAATAATTATATATAATTTAAGCTATATATAGTTTATTAGTTTTATAAGGTTTAATAAATAAAAATAAAAAGTATACTAATATTAATCTAAAGATATATTATAAAATAACAAACTTAGTTAATTAATCATAATTAAATAAAACTATAGTCTAATTCTAAAGACTTTAATAGTTATAAAAAACGAAATAAGAATAATATAAGGCTATTTTAAAGTAATTTAAAAAAAAGAAATATATATAAAATCCTTTAAAATTAACTTAAGTAGCTTAATCTTATAAACAATACTTAAATAAATATAAGAAAGTAAAGCTAGATAAGTATTAATATAATCTTAGGCTAATAATAAAGTAATATATAATATATAGTAGTTTTCTTTTAAAAAGGTTTTATTATATTATATAGTAAAAGTACTAGACTATTAGATTAGTAAGCTAATATAATATAAATGGATAAATAAATAAGTATTAAATTTAGTACTTATAGTTAGATTTATAACTAAGATATTATTAGCTAAGGGGGATGACAAGATAGGTACTAGCTATTTACTTTCTTTTTAATTTATAATTACTAAAAGGGCTAAATAGCTTTTTAATTAATTAGGAAAGTAAAGTATATAGCCTTTTTATTTTTTATTAATAGCTAAATAGCTAAATATTATATTTTAATTATCTTTAAACTTAAGTAACTAATTAAGTAACTAATTATAATAATAATTGTTTTTAAATTATTAGTTATATAATAAACTTATAAAGGTTAAGTTAAGTAGTTTAAGGTATTTATAAATACTTAGGGTTAGAGCTTTATAGCTAGTATAGATAAAGTACCCTTAGAGGGCTATAATACCTTGAGTAGGTTCTTTATAGTAATATAGTTACTAAAAGAACGAGCTTAAGAAGGCCTAAGGCTAGTTTTTAAGGCTAAGCCTTATATAGCTAAGTAAGTTAATATAAGTATATTAGAAATCTTAAATACCTTTTTTTATTATTATAGCTAAATTTATTAAGATTATTATTAGTAAATAGCTATATTAAATAGGCCTAATTTATAAAGTAGGCCCTTTAATTAGTTTATTATCGCAAGGGGCACCCTCACTACTAAACTCAGGGTAATAGGCTATACCTTAAGGCTAAGGCTAAGATTATAAGATCTAAGGTTAGAATAATAATAACCTAGTCCTAAGGGATAATTAAGTAGCCTTAGGTACTAATTATTAGATAATAGTAATTAGCTTTTATAAGCTTTTATAATAGCTTTAATTTATATATAATAAAACCTTATATATTATATTTAAAACTTATTAGTATTATAATTATTTAATAATTATAAGCTTATATAGTTTAACTAATAAATTAATTATATTAAAAACTTTTATTAAAACTAAAGCTATTTTTAATAAACCTACCTTTAAAATCTCTTTTATAAAATACCTAAAGCTATAAAAATAACTCTATTAATAGCTTTTTAACTATTAAACCTACCTTTAGGTAAAACCTAACTTTAAATATTTAATAATTAAATAAACTAAATAAAAATATTTAAAAATATTATAATAAATTACTAAATCTAGCCTAAAGTTAACCTTAAATAGGCCTATAAAGACTTAAACTTTTATAAAGAATCTAAGCTTTTAAATATTAATAGTATTTATAAAATACTTACTAAATAAGCCTTTTAGCTAAAAAAAAATATTATTATATTTATTAAAACCTAACTTATTTAGCTTTAATTATAATTTAAAAGCTAAATTAAAAATAAATCCTTTAATAATTAAAGTTTATTTTAATTAAAAATAATATATTTTTTATTTAAAAAAACCTTAATAATATTAAAGCTAAAAAGGTTTATAACTCTTTTATTATTTATATATAAAAGTATAATATTAAGCTTATTTATATAATTTAAAAAAGCTTAATATATTTAAAAGTATAAAATTAAATAATTTAAATAATTAATATAAATATTTATTATAATATTATAAAAAAGTAAAAAGTAAAGTATTTATTATTATTATTTATTAAATTATAAAAGAACTTATAAGCTAATTTATATTTAATTATTATACTTAAATAATAATAGTTTAAGTAAAATATAAAAAAGCTTTAAAAAAGACTATAAAAAGTAAAATTAAGGTTAAGTTTTAAATTTAAAAATTTAAAAATATTTATAATAAAATATTAAACTTTAAGTTATTTAATTTTAATAATAAATTAATAATTAAGTAATTTTTTATTATTATAAGAATTTATATTCTTTTTACTTAAGCATAAAAAAAGTAAACTAACTTTAATAAGGCTATTAATTATCTTTATAATAAGCTCCTTTTAACTTTTAATAAATATATTTAACTTTTTATTATTAAGCTTAAATTAGCTTTATATATATAATTTATATTACTTTTTTTAAAGGAAATAAATTTAAAAAAAAAAGAAATAAATTTAAAAAAATAAAAAAAAAGGCTAAAAGATTAACTTATATTTTCTTATAAATAATCTTATAAATAAAAAGATAAATTATATTAAAAAATACCTTATAAATATTAAAAAGGCTTATATTAAGGCTATAACTAAAGCTATAAAGGTAATAAAGGTTAGGGATAAGATTAAGGGTATTAGCTTTAAAACCTTTTATATAATTACTTTTATAAAGGCTAATAAAAATATAAGTTATAATATTATAAAGTTATTATAATTATATTTAAATATATTATTATACTTATATAATATAACTTATTAAAAGGATATATTTTTTTTAAAAATATAACCTAAGATTATTAGTTTAACCTTTAACAAATTCTTTATAAAATTAGCTAAAATATAAGCCTTATTTTAAGCTAAAAAAGAAAAAAGCTTAAATTTCTTAGATTATTACTTATAATTATAATTAGCTTAGAAATCTTTAATACTAAGATTAATATATACTTAATTATAATAAAACTAAAAGAATATTTTTTTTTATTAAATATAATATTTAATAATAATAAAATAATTTACTTTATTACTAACTAAGATCTTTTTAAACTTAAGTTATTTATTTTTAATAATAAAAATAATTATTATAAGGTTAGAATAATTACTTTTAAAATTATTAAAAAAAGAGTTTATATTATATAAAATATCTTTATTAGATTAAATAAACTAAATATAAAAAACCTTTACTTTAAAAATATTACCTTTATAAAGGACTTTTATATTAATATTATTCTAAAAGAAAGGATTAAAAAACTAAAATCTAATTAAATAAGTTTAATTATAAGCTTAAATTTTAAATACTTAACTTAAATATAATCTTAATAAAGCTTTAATATATTTATAACTTAATATTTTTTAAATATATTTCTTTTTCTTTTTATTTTAAAAACTTAAAAAGTAAAAAGCTAATAAATAAATATATATTTAAAATTAAGCTAAATATATTAATTATATAATAAAAGCTATTTAAAAATATATTTTTATTAAAAAAAATAAAAAATTATTATAATATTTAAAAGTAAAATATTTTAAATCTAAGGCTTTTTAAGCCTTAATTAAAAATACTTATAATATTAAAATTAAAAGTATTAAGCTTTTAAATTATAAGCTTTATATAAAAGCTAAAGTATATTAAAAAATCTTTTATTAAACCTTAAAAAGAAAAAGTATTAAGCTTTTTTTAATAAATTTACTAAAATCTTTAAAAATATAAACTTAAGTATAATAATATTTATTAGCTTTTTATAATTAAAAATAAATATAATAGCTAAACTTCTATTATTTTTTTACTAAATAAAACCTTATTTATAATCTTTTAGGCTTATTTATAATTTAAATATTAAGTAAAAAGATAATATAGGCTTTTAATTTATAAGATTTATTAAAATAATAAAAAAGTAATTATTATAATATATAGCTAAATATAATTTTAATAATAAGCTAATATAAAAGAAAATAACTTTAAACTAATATTTTTATATATTTATAAATTTAATAATATTATTAAATATATTAAATAAAAAATTATAATTAAATAAATTAAAGTAAAAAAAAAGTATATTTTTTAATAAAGCTATAATTAAAAATAATTAAGATTATTACTTTTTTTTATAATATAAGCCTTTTTATATAAAATAAATTTATTTTATTAATATATAAGCTTAAAAATTAATATAAAAAAATACTTTAATATAAAATTAAAATAACCTTATAAACCTTAGATTAAGTTAAAAGGGTATTTATATATATAGCTATAAAGTATATTATTTTAAAAAAGATTATAAAGTAATTAAATATTAAAAGTACTTTAAAATAAAGTTTAAAGTAAATATAAGCTATTTTATAAGCTATATAGCCTTAAATATATTCTAAATCTAAAACCTTAAAATAAAATAAGTTTATATTACTTAAAATATTAAGTTTAATAAAACCTTTTTTTATAACTTTTATATTAATTATAATCTTAAGCTAATAATTTTTAAATATAATAAAAATAAAAATAAAAATTTAAAAAGATTTTTATAATAAAGATTAATTTTAATATTATATACCTTTTAAAAATAAAGCTTTAAAACTTTAATTTAAAATCTTTATATAAATTATAAAACTAATAAACTTAAATAAATATATTTAATTATTTAAAAATATTTAAATAAAAGACTAAAAATAAAAAGAAATTATTTTTAAAATAAAACTTAAAGCTAAAGTTATTTAAAATAATCTTAAAATCTAATAATATTAAAATTAAAATATAAAAATAATAAAACTAAATTTCTTTATATTTATATTAAATTCTATATTTATAATAAAAGCTAATATAAAAGTATTTTTACTAATATTATAATCTAAGATTTAAAATATAAAGTTAAAAGACTTACCTTAAACCTAATTTTAGGCCTAAAGTAAAAATATAATAACCTTAACTATTAAAGGACTTAAAATAATAACCTTTTATAATTATTAATATTTTAATTATTTAATTTTAAAAAATTTAAAAAAGTATAAAGCTTTTTTTTTATATTATAAAGTATAGCTAATATTAAATAAACTATTTATAAAAAAGTATTAATTAAAAACTAAAGGTTAACCTTTAAGGACCTTTTAAAGCTATTAAATAATTAAAAAAAGCTTTAATAATATCTTTATTAAAATTAATTTATAAAAGTTATAAATAAAAAATATATTACTTTTTAAAATAATAAAATATAAAAAATTATTAACTATAATAAAATATATATAAAGCTAATCTTAACCTATTAAGTCTTTAACTATAAATAAAATAAAAATATTAATCTTAAATACTTTAAAGTTTAATTTATAATTTAAAAGGACTTTTAAAACTTAATTATAATTAATAAAATATATATAATAACTTTTATAATAAAGTTATTTTAAATATTATTTATAATTATAATTAATTATAATATTAAATTTAAAAAGTTTAATATTAAAAATATATTTTTAAATATATAATATAATAATAAAGCTAAAATAATAATTTATAATATATTAAAAAAATATAAAAAGTAATATAAAGTTTTTTAATTATTAAAAGTATTATATAAGCTTTAAGATTTACTAAGATTATAGTTTAAAAATTTTTTTTATATTTTTTATAAGCTTAGCTTAATATTAAATAATAAAGAATTATATTTTTTTTATATAAAAGATTAAAGCTTATTTATAGTTTTTTATATTAATAGTATTATTATTATATATTATAAAAGAAACTAAGCTAAATATAATTATATAATTTAAATACTTTTAAAAAAATATAAAATATATAATAAAGGTAATATAAAATATTTTTTAAAGATTTAAATTATTAAAAAAAAGAAAATTATTAAATATTTCTATTTTTGAAAACTTATATTAAATATATAATAGCTTAATTTAAATATATTAATAAAAAAAATCTCTTTTTATATTATTATTAACTATAAATCTTTAAAAATATAAAGGTAAGGCTATAAAAGCTTTAACTAAGCTTTATTAAAGGAAAATAAGGTTAATATTATATATATAATAATTATAATAAGGCCTAATATTTTATATATAGCTTTTTTTTTATTAGGATTTTTAATTAACTTAAAAAATAATTATTATTAAGTTATAAATTAAGTTTTATTTTATTTATATATTTAATAAAGGTTTTATATTTTTTATAAAAATTAGTTAAAGGAAATATAAATATTAGCTATATTAAATAATCTTTTTTATATTAATAATAAAAATACTAAAGATTTATTATAAAAATATATTATTATTTTATTTAGTAAATTAATTTTATAAAATATAACTTAATAAAAGATTATTATTATTTTAAGTATAAAGGTAAAGCTTTTAACTTTAAACTAAGTTATAGAAAAAATATATATAATATTATAATTATTTTAAAAAATTAAGTTTAATTTAAAAAAAGAGTTTAAAATAGGTTATAATAACCTTTAAATAATTTAACTTATAATTAATAAAACTAAAATAATTAATATTAAATTTAAATATATTTATATTTAAAAAATATAAGCTTAGTAAAAATATTAAAGAGATAGATTTAATTTTAAATTTATATCTTTAAAAGATATATTAGCTAATAAATTATTAAAAGCTATATTATATTAGTAATTTAAAAATACTTCTAAAAAAAAGAATATATTAGGTAAAATTATTAAGGTTAAAGCTTAAGAATAAAGAATTAAATAAAATTAAAATTTAAACTAAAATAAACTAAATATATTATATAAAAAAAAAGTATAAATTTAAATAAAAATAATAAAAAAATTAAGGCTATTAGCCTATAGCTTAAAAAACTTTCTTTTACTTTTAAGAATATTAAATAAAAATAATATCTTTTAATAATAACTTTTATTAAAATATTAGAAAAAGTATACTTTAAAAGGAAAGTAAAAAAATAATATTATTACTTATTTTTTTATATTTTCTTAAAGTATTTAGCTTATATTTAAGCTAATTAAGAAATTAAAACTAATTAAAATATAATTATAATTAAAGATAATAAAAATAAAAATAATAATTAAAAAGAGTTTATTAAAATATTCTAAATAATAAAAGCCTTAAGTATACTTATAATTAAGAATTTTAAATTTAAAGAACTATTTATATTAATAAAAGATAATATTATAAATCTAAAATAAATAAAAATAAACTTATATATTATAATATATACCTTTAAAGTATTTTATATAATATTTAAAGTATTAGCTAAAGGCTTTATAATATAATAAGTTTATATAATTTCTAGCTATAAAAAAAAGAAAATACCTAATATATAAATATAAAAGTAGGTTACTTAGGTTCTAATACCTTATAAGGGCCTTCTAATTAGTAAACTACTAATTCTTCTAATAGTCCTTAGTAATAGTGGTAGTAATAGTGTTAGTAGTAGCCTTTATAGCTATATTAGTAGCAGCCTTTATAGTAATATTAGCAGCGGCCTTTATAGCAGTAGCTATACTATATAAATAATTATATTAGGGGTAAGAGGGACCTACGCTATTACTACTATTACTATTACTACTTAATATAGTACTTATAGCGCTAGCTTTAGCTATATTATTAGTAAGATTAGCTAAAGACTTATTCTTTAAAAGGCACTTATATTTTAATTTTATTATAAGACTTATAATAGTATTAGTTAAAGACTTTTATAAATAATTATATTTTACCTTTAAAGGTATTTTATTTTTTAAAATAAAAGGGATAAAAGTAATATATTTATAACCTTAAAGTAGATTAGCTAAAGAACTTTATTTTTTAGATTAAAGATTAAAGATAAAATTATTAATAAAAAATACTTTAAAAAAACCTATAAAAAAAGAAAATAAATTATAGCTAAAAATAAAATAAACTTATTATTTAAGGACTTAGACTTTTTAAAAGATAATACTTTATAAGGAAATATAAAAGTATTAATAGCTTTAAAAAGTAAAAGTAAATTTATATAAGCTAAGCTTATAAAAGGAAATTAATCTATATTTAAAATATAAAGGTTTATTTAATATTAATAAAAAAGTATTTTAAAAAGGATAAAATAAAACCTATTATAAAGAATAGTAAATAACTAATTTTTTTAATTTTTTAAATTATTAAGGAAATTCTTAAAAAATATAATAAAAGTAGATTTTTATATTTAAATAAAAGATTATAAAATATAATAAATAAATTATAAAAATAAGTAATTATATTAATTAGTATTTAATTTTAATAATTAAAATTATTATAAATTAATAGGTAAAAGCTTATATATTTTAATATATTTAGATTTCTTTTTAAAAATAAAAATAATAAAAATTAATATATAAAGATAAAGATAAAAAAAAAAGCCTAAGTAAGTAAGTATATAAGATTAAAAGATAATTTTAAATTAAGCTTATACTCTAAAGGTAAAAGAAAGGTAAAATATTATTAAAAGGTATATTTTTATTTTTACTAAAAATTAAAATATAATTATATATTAAAGGTATTAAAGTTAATAATAATATTAGCCTTATAAAGCTAAAAATAAATAATTTAAAGGTAATAAATATTATAAAAGTATTTTAAACCTTAATATTATTAAATTTAATATAAAAAGAATATTAAATATAAATAAAAAATATAAATATTTTTACTATTTAAAAGGTATATTATAAAAAGTACTTTTATTATTAAATTTAAGTTAATAAATTATATTTTAAGGCTAAGGCTAAGATTATAAGATCTAAGGTTAGAATAATAATAACCTAGATCTAAAAGATAATTAAATAGCCTTAAGTACTAACTATTAGATAATAATAGTTAGCCTTTATAAGCCTTTATAATAGCTTTGATCTATATATAATAAGACCTTATATATTATATATAATACCTATTAGTACTATAACTGTTTAATATTAATTATATTAAAAAGTAAGGCTATATTATTAAAGCTTTAAAAGGGCTAGTTTTAAAATAATTAATGATGATAATTGTATTACGCTAGTTGACCTACAAAGGGCCCTAGTGCCTCTACTATACATTTTTCATAGGGGAACCTTTTAAGGAAAAAAACCCTATGCCCTGTGTATCGCTTCTTCGCCGACCCGGGATAGTTTTAAAATAATTCATTAATAGCTTAATAAGTAGCTTAGTTAAGCTATTAATTATATTTTCTTATATAAGGATTTACTCTAGCCTATTTAAATATTATTAAACTCTTTTTTATATATAGCTCAATTTTACTAATATATATTAAATATAATACTATAAGATAGGATTATAAAAGGCTAAGATAGCCTATTAGCTATTATTATATAAAGTGAATAATAAATTTAAAGGTATATAAATATCTTTAAAAGAGTTAGAGAGCTACTTTAACTTCTAAATAGCTTTTATAATAGCTATATATTTAGCCTTTAAAGTAAATATAGCTATAATACTAGCTTTCTTACTTTTTTAGCTAATTAGTTTATTATAAAGCTTAATAATATAGCTATAAGTAAATTAGCTAATATTCTTATTACTTATAAAGTTATTATTATACTAATTTTAAAAGCTATATTCTTATTTAAAGTATATTCAATACCTTAGTAACCCTTAAATAGGCTAATAGCCTATAAATATCTTTAAGATAGGCCTTATAAGGTAGCTAAAAATAGTAAGCTAAGAATTAGACTAAAAAAGCTATATTAGGCCTAATCTATAGAAAGAGATATATAGCTATACCTATTATTATTAAATAAAGCTTAATCTTTTTTAAGGCAAGTAATATAAGGCCCTAGCTAGTAAGTAAGGATAATACTACCTAAGGTTAGGAAAATAAGGGTCTTAATAGGCTAAGGATTTATTCTAATTAAATAACTTCTAAATCTTTTAAAACTAGTATTTTAAATTTAAATAATAATTTCTATATATTATATTATAAGCTTTTAAAATATTTAAAAGGTCTTTTATTAATATTTAATATTAATAAAAGATAAGCTTTTAATATTATTTTATATTTATTTATATAAAATAAATAAAAAAGTATAATTTTTTATAGTTATATAGATATAATTTAAAGCTATAAAGATTAAAAAGATCTTTTTAAAAGGCTTTAAATTAGACTTTAAATAATATTATCTTAGAGATAGTAATATAAAATAATATTATTTAAATTATTAAAATTATGAGGGCCCTAATTAATAATAGCTATAAAGTAAAAAAACGCCCCCCTATATCTATATAATAAATAAAAACTAAAAATAATACTATAATTAAATTCCTTAGGGTTAAATAAACCTTATATTAGTATTATATTAGATATATAGTAAAAGTATTAAGATAGCTAATTTATTAATATAAATTTATAATATTCTATATTTAGCTTTACTTAAAAAAAGAGAAATTTTAAATCTTAGCTTTAATACCTTATAATAGCTATAATAATAATATATTATATCTTAAGGCTATAATAAAGCTAATATAGATATATTTAAAAAATAAAAATATAACAATTATAAAAATAAAGCTTTTATTAAATTATTTAGTTTAGTTCTAAAAAAAGAGTTTATTTTTTTATTTATTTTATAAATAAAAGTTATATATACTTTAGCTAATAAGGTTATATTTTAAACTTTAGCTATTTTTAATATACCTATTTAAAATATAATCTAATAATAAATTAAATAAATATAATAAGGTTAATTATTTATAAAGATATAAAGTTAAATAGTAATTATTATAGGATTAATATAAGACCTAATAAAAGTTATAAGAGTAGGCCTTTAGATACTCTTTTACCTTAAGTAATAGATTCTAATTAAAACACTAACTATATATAATAAATTCTAAGAATACTTTTTTATAAAAATTAAAAAGATTATTATTTAAGTACTAAAAATTAAAAGTATTAAAACTATTATTATTATATATTAGCTTTAAAGTAAAGATATTATTATTATATTTAAAAATTATATAAGATAATTAGCTATAAATAAAGGCTAAGTTAAGGCTATATTTAAACTTAATATAATTATATATTTAAAGGTATAATATCTTATTATTAAAGGTATTTAAGTTTATAATATTATTAGTAAAAAAAAGAAAATATTATTAAGACTATAATAAAAAAGAATAATATTTTTATTATTAAAGTAGCTATAAAATAACTTTATTATAAAAATATATATAAATTATACTTATTCTTTATATTAAAAGAATTATAAAAGCTAACTAAGTTTATAAAAAAGGCTTTATATTAATTTTATAAATTTATACTATTAAGCCTTATTATAAGCTAATCTATTCCTATTAATACTTTAAGTATTCTTAAATAGAATATATGATTTAGTAATAGTAAGGGTAATAAATAGCTAGTATAAAGCTAATATTTATTTAAATAAAGAAAATAAATACTTAATTATTATAAAGTAAGAGATAAGGGTATAATATTACTTATATAAATATATATATTTAGTCTAATTATAATTTTACTTTATTATATAAAAAGTATAAAATTAAATAATAAAATATTACTTATATTCGTTATAAGGCTTTACTATAATATTAGGCCTTATTTTAAGATTTATAGCTAATATAATATTAATAATAGTATTAATTACTAAGTATAAAAAATAATTATTATTATATATAATTAATTTTAAGTTATATAATTATTAATAGTTTTAATTATAAGTTATTAAGTTAAATTTAAATAAAAACCCCTAATAATTAAAGTAAGCTTAAGCTAAAAATTAGAATATTAATTTAAAAGGCTATTATAAAATATATAGATTAATTAATTACTTAATGATTAGATAAGGGTTATAACCTAACCTATAATAAGCTTAATAGTTAAAGAAAAGTAATAATATAAAGGTAATATAAGCCTATTTAGGTTAGCCTTTATAAAGAAACTAAGATAGAAGGAAAGTATATAATAAACCTTTTCTTTTAAGATTAAATTAAGTAACTAAGCTATATAAAAAGCCTTTTTTATAAATATTAAATTATAGAGCTAGGCTAAGGGCTAATATAAACTTAGGCTAGTAATAAAGTATATATAAAGTATAGTAATTCTTTTTAAAAAGGTTCTACTATAGAAAATAGTATAGAAGTATTAGGGCCTTAGGCAGCTAATCTAGTATAGTTTAATAAATAAATAAATATTATTTAAATTATTAAAGGTCTTTATAATATTTTTTATATATACTATTAAAAAGAGGCTTATAAAGAATTATTTTATTTTTTCAAGGTTTTTTTCTATTCCCTTAATTAGATATAAAATAAGATATAGTTATACCTTAGGGGTGCTGGTTAACAGACTTAGGGTGCTGGCTAACATTTCCCTATTTTGACTGATCTGCACATATGGTTAGCTCGTTATTATTAGTTATATAAGGTGATGTTTCTCTTTCTCTAAACAATGCATCTACTACCTATAGGCTCCACTTTTAGTGGCTAACTAAGGACTAACGCCCTTAGTTAGGCATATAAGTTATAGATAGGTGTAAAAGTAATAGATAAGTAATAAGATAAGAACGCTAACCCTAAATAGGAAGTTATATATTTTTTTATATATCTTAGAATAAGGGCTTTAAATTATATATATAAAGTTCTTTAAAATATTTTACTTTAGATTTTATAAAGAATTTTAAATTTTTAATTTTAAAATAACCTTTTATATAGTTTATTTATAAATAAAGTAAATAAATAGCTAAATAGCTTCTTTTATTTTAAAGCTTATATATAAAAGGCTCCTTTTTATCTTCTAAATAGGATTTCCTATAGATTTTATAGATTTTATAAATTAAGATTTACTAATAAAAGAATAAATTCTTTTATTTTTTTTATTTTTTTTTTATTTTATTAATTTTTCTAATTTATTAGTTAAAATCTATAAATTAATCTATATTAATTCTATTTTAAAAGATATAACTTTTTAAATTTCTAATAATATAGTAAATAACTATATTCACCTAATTTAACCTTAAAATATAATAATAGCTTTTATTTAACTATATAAAATAACTTTATTATATAATTAGTACTTTTTTCTTTTTAAAATATAAAATATAAATAATATAATAAAAATAAGTTAATTATATACTTAAAATAACTATTAGTAAGCTATTTAATATATCCTAAAAATCTCTTATTATAATTCATTTGCCTATTTTATAGCCTTATTTATCTCTTATCCGGGACTTTTGTGCCTAACTAAGGGCGTCAGTCCTTAGTTGGCCACTAAAAGTGGAGCCTACGGGTAACCTGCACGTCTGGTTGCCTTATTACGAGTATTGTCATCAGACGACGCATCCCTCAACCTGCACGTCTGGTTGCCTTATTATTGTCATCAGACGACGCATTCAGCGATCTGCACGTCTGGTTGCCTTGTCATTGTTATCAGACGATGCATTCACTGATCTGCACGTATGGCTGCCTTTTTTTTGTAAATTGTAGACAATCCAACTCCCCCCTACCACTTCACCCGAATACAAAACATCAATCTCCTCTTGATCTTCTTAGCATGTTCTCTATGACTCTTAACTGTGTCTCAGGCTACTAGTATCCAACGCAATCTCGCCCAATACCCTTCCATCAAAGCATCAATTCAAAGAAGGCTCGAACAACATGAACAGGATCATCAGCTCCGGCCTTCTCGGCAATCTAGATCACCTTGCATTCCTCGACGGGTTTCCGGACATAGACAACGCGGCCAAAGATCAACTAGATAAACTCACAAATGACTGGGCGAAACTTAAAACAAAACCTGAATGGATCCGCCCCACCCTCAAACTTCTCTTGGCGCCTCAATTCCAACCCTCCTTTGTGCAAGGCGCCGATCTCCAACTAGCCAAAATCAAGGATGTAGAGCTTTTTAGCTCTCCAGAGCTCGGTTCGATACAGCTCCCCTACCGGATGTTCGACATCATTTCGGACAACCTGATTGAATGGCCTACTATCGGTCCCATGGACCACTTCGCAATGCTGTCCCATCGCTGGAAGGGCGACGAGATCGTTCTTGGCGATATCCTGAACGCCAGGGAGAAGCATAATGAGCTTGCCTCAGGCGAGGAAACTCCAGGCAGTTGGTCGCCAAAATCCGACGTTGATTGCGTCCTTCAGCAGGCAGCGCATGACGTGAGGCAACAAGTGGAAAGGCTCAAGCAGTTCTTGAAGCCGTTCACCGGTCGCGAGGATGTGCACCACTGCCTGAAGACGCGCCTGGAATCAAATTCTGCCAGAAACGGGTTTTCTTCAGCTCAGAGTGGCCTTGAGAAGGCCATTCGCGAGCTCAAGTTCGCAGACATCGAGTATTGGGTGTTTTCCCATCTCATCAAGGAAATTGAAGAAGGCACGGAAAACACTGCCGAATTGAGACAAAGTGTTCACGAGGCCGAAAAAGCGGTCAAGTCGGCAGAGTCGAATTTGCAACAGGCGACAAAAAAGAAACAGTACGCCCAGGGGGACATTGAGTTCTTCAACAAGAATCCCCAGGTTGGCGGAGAAGTTGACAAACTCGTCCAACGCCTTGAGAAGTGGAAGTCTGCCATCAAAATCAAGAGGTCCATCGAGCGGGCGCGAGAGATCTTCAAACAACAAAATATGTCTTCGGGTCAAGGAAAATGCTATCTCTGGCTCGACACCTGCTGCATCAACAAAAAGGAAGGCGGCGAGCTTTCCGAATCGCTCGCGCTCATGGGCGACTGGTACGAGCGCGCCGACTTCACTCTTGTGCAGCTGGAGGACAAGTTCACCGCCTTCAATGCCGTTCACGACCTGTCTGAATTTCTTCGCCTTTTGGAAGACGCCGAGGGCGACCCTCAGGCGTTCAAGACAGATCCGGAGAAGAAACTCATCGAAAACTTTGATGACATCAAGGCCAAGAAGCCAGAATGGGCCGAAAGAGGCTGGACAATGCAAGAGCTGGTCATGAGCAAGACGACATTCTACGTCAATGAGGCGTGGACGCCTCTCAGTCGACCTATTGAGCGCCTCGGAAATTTCTATTACTTGATCCCCTTCATCAAGCTCTACGTTGATGCGGCCGCCAACAAAGCCGGCGGCAATCACGCATTGAGATCCGCAGATTTCTTTGCCGACATGAAGAGGACTTTATTTGCCTGGGAGTGTGACAGCTTGTGGGGAAAGTTGTGGGTTGACTCTCCGGAAGACGCCACAGACGATGATCAGCGGATCAGCAACGCCCTTACCCTGATCAACGTTCTGAATTATCTGGGCGTTATCTTCCCGAAGGAGCTGGATGAGCAACATGCTCAACCAAGCATCCAGCAAGCCATCTTCATGGCCAAGAGTCATATTGATAAGGATCCCCATTCGCAACGAGCTCAGCTCATCAGTGTGTTACAAGGACAACTGCATCCTGAGCAATCCAGCAACAACGAGACGGCCCAACTTGAACTTATAGGGGCCTTGCTCGAGTTGCTAGTGGACAAGACCATCAAGCTCATCAAAGAAGATCGGGAAAAGGTTGCCGACTTCGGTCAAGTCTCGGAGCTCGAGTCTTGGAAAAATGGCACCCGACGAAGCCAATTTTCCACTCAACAAGTCATGGCCTTGTCAAGCAAACGGAAAATCACCAAACAAACGGACCATGTGTATGCGCTCATGGGTGTTCTCGGGGTGCGCTTCCCGACCTTCCCCGCGGAGGGCTACATGAAGGCTCTATCGCGTCTGCTTGACGAGGTCGTCATCGTCCACAATGATGTTTCGGTGTTCAACTGGAGCGGTATGACAATGGGGAGCAACATCCGCGGCCGGTCCCTGTATCCGTCTTCTCACGAGGCCTTCTTGATTGATGGTGGCCAGAAGATGAGTTGCAACGAGATCCTGTCCAAGGCTGTCCAGGGGAAGGTGGATAAGGTCCTGGAAACTTATCACGCCATTGTGTTGATGCTGGAGGATGCTCTGGATCTCATCAGGGACGGAAAGAGGAAAGACCTTCCGTTTGATTGGATTCAAAGTATCGTCGACGTCACTCGAAGCTCTTCCTTTGAGTCGCTCGAGCCTCAAGCAGGGAATATGAGAAAGCTGTTGAAGTACATCCGAGATGACTATCAAGAACCAGCTTCCCAACCTGTTTTATCCTGGTCAGGCCCGACCAGTCCATTCAAAGGTGGGTCTTCTCTCCTTGGATCTGCCTTGGGAGTCGCTTCTTCCGGTCTTTCGGCCGTGAGAAAGGTGACACATCCACATGCACAAATCCCATCGAAGGATATGAGTGGCTACTTGCCCTGGTTGAAGATGTCGGAAGCGACACAGTGCGCAGTCGCAGTCGAACAGTCAGACACCGCTTCGCTGTCTTCATCCCAGACACTGGTCGACCTCAAGCAAGCGAAATTGGCCGAGGAGAGGCAGATCATTCACTCATATCTCAAGGAGATGGCATCGTTGACAGATGATGCCGACAGACTCCCGAGGAGAGTGACGGAGAAGATTCTCGACGATTCGAGATCTGACGATGACAAGAAGAAGGCAAACAGTGTTTCCAACAAGACGTCATCACAACTGATATCGCCCAACCCAATCATTGTCAATAACGCCGGAATCGAGGGAGTCTTCGACATCCAACGCGTCGTTGTCACTATGCTGGATACAGACAAGCTCCGGCGACAAATTGCCCTGGCGGCGAACCCCCAGCAGAAGATTTCCGGCTGGTGCTCGATCAGCACGGGCTTTGCGCATGTCGTTGTCAACTTCCTATGCGAGAGCCGCATCCTGGAACAGGAGCTGGACGTCATCGATGGCGTTCAAAGCCAGGTTATCAAAGGCGAGACAATGCAGTTGGAATTGTCGCGCCAATTAACTGGAAGCCTCAAGCGCGACCAGGAAAAGGGTCGATCTGGAGGCAAACACGAGAAGGATGACGCCTCAGAGAAGCCTAAGAACGAGGCGGACATCAACGTCAAAGAAGAGCAAGGAACTACCGAGGATGAGAAAGCCGTAAGTCGGATTATTGGCTTCGTCCAGGAGTCGGAATTGGGGCTTGTCGCGGGAGAGTGGGTGCTGGCGCGATTCTCGGGGGTCATCGGAGCGCAGTGGTTCCTGTGCCATCTCGAGCTGGGCTCGACGCATCAATTCTACGGCCATCGGATTGCCACGAGCAAAATTGACTTCGGGAAGGCTACACCCGAGCCTGGTCTGGTCAAAGTGTGGAGAGTATTCATGGACCGGAAGAAGCACAAGACGTGCAAAATCTTGAGTAGGTACCTCAAAGGCCGACGGAGAACTCTCAAGAAGAATAAGAGTATCCATGAAGTGGTGGAGATTACAAACAACCTGCTCTCAGGGGCTTTGGGTTCCAGCACGAAGGCCGGACACTGGGTAGGATCGAAGAAGGATGTCGAAGCTCGGGACCATGAAGAGGAAGAGGAGGAGGAGGACAAGGACGAGGACGATGGGGACTTGCTGACTGGCATCTTTGCGCGGGGATTCGAGGCCGTCGGAGCCATTGGCGACATTGCTGCACAATCTGTGAAGGAGATTTACTTCCAGATGAAGGCCAAGGACATGGAACGGCACCTCAACGCGACAATCCTGAAGAAAACGCCCAAGGCGCTGCGGGCCGCTGTGGACAACTTGAGCGACAGCCGGGACTATCTGCCGTCAATGTTTCATTCGGCCAAGAGAGTGCACATGTTCTAGCAAGGCTATCAGACTATAGTATGGTGAATATGGGAAAGGTATCAAGGTCACGAGCTGAGTGTGGATTCATCTATCATCCATTGATGTGTGTTATGTATTAGCCGGATTCGATATATATTGTGATGCCTCTTTCTTTGTCGAAATTTCCAGTCAGGTCAGCTGATATGACTTCATCAATGTCTTGCTAGTGCTTATCCAAGTTTTCGTCCACTAGTCCGAAGTGATTTTGCTCGAGATTTTAAGAAATCCAGATCTCGAACGGGATCATCTAGCAAAACTTGGTGGCTTGAAGGCCAGGAATGAGGCGTTCAGCCTAATAGACCGAAGAGGTTGCGGAGAAAGTTAACAGCGGATCTTATTGGTCCCTACTACATGGATATTGTAACCACATGTAGCAATTACTATCATCCATCTGCTGATTAGAGGTGCTTGACTTAAAGCAACTCCTGGATAAAGCTTTAAGATCTATTAATAGGTTAATTAAGAACACCACTGATTAACACTCTAGTATTTAAAGGCTATAGAAGGGCTAGAAATGGTATAAATATATATTTATTAATTAATTAATCTATCTATAGGTTAATAGATATATATATATTAATATATAAAGCGGCGATTATAAAGGTCTTATATTAGTACTCTTTTAATATTTACTATAGGTATAACTATATATATTCTATCCCTAAAGAGCCTTCTAATAACTTAGCAATACCTAAAAGAAGCTCTATATATATAGTAGTTAAGATAATTATTATAATCTACTTTAGATTTAATATTTATAATTAAGTATATAATATACTAAGTTATATACTTTAATATATATAGCTATTAAAGAGATCTATTTAAAAATCTAAAATATATATATAAGATAGAGCAATTAATATATTAATTAATCTATTATCCTAAATTCTTCCTTAAACTTATTCTTTAAAAAGAAAGAGAGTCTAAATAAGTGCTAGTCTTTAAACTAGCGGCATATGTGCTTAATACTAATAGGAGCTACGGGGAAATCGCAAGCCTCAAGAGCCCGTTCGAGAGGTTTCTCTCCAATCAAAAAGATCTGGTGGTTCAAGACAGTGGATGCTCAAGTTGTCCCAGCTAGCTAAGGATTTCGATGTCAAGGACTTGAAGTCTTTGGCCTAATGGTGGATTTTAGATGGAGTAAGTATCCATTCATATATCAGGAAGCGGCCAAGCTCCAGCCTTAGTGCAGACAAATCTCTTCTCTTAAACTCCATTTCACTACACATCCCCGGCTTCCCTTTGCCCTTATAGGCGGGCGACGAGCACACATGATCAGTGTTCGAATGGCTTTTATCAGTGGCCAGCTCTCCAGCATTGAATGGCTCCCGGCCTTTTGGATATGCGTCACGGCCATCGTCTTGCTATCAATCATAATCCAGTATGCTCGATCGGCCTGGAGGGCAGACCTGAAAGCGATCCCCGGCCCTGCGCTGGCGCGATGGACTTCCATGTACAGGCCGTGGGTCTTGTCTGACGGGAATGCCATTAAGAGCTACCGCCAGCTGCATTGTCGATACGGGCCAATGGTGCGGACGGCTCCCAACGTCGTCTCCATATCAGACCCTCAAGCCATTTCCACCATCTACTCGATCGGTTCCAGGTTCTACAAGGCACGTCTCATCCAGACATCCGGAGTTGTTCAAGCCTCGGGTCGAACGCGAGCTAACGCGGGCCATTGTACAGTCGCCCTTTTACTCTGCATTCGACGTGTTGTACAGGGGCACCGTGACACCCAGTGTCTTTTCTAGCCGAGACCCTATGGTTCATCAATCCCTACGTCGTCCGCTCGTCCAAAGATTTTCCATGTCCTCCATCAAGGCCATGGAGCCGTTCGCGGACGAGTGCACCGATATCTTCATTCGCTCGATGATTGAGATGCAGGGCGAAGCGATCGATTTGGGCATGTGGCTCCAGTGGTATGCATTCGATGTCATTTCGGCCATCACCTTCCGCAGGCGACTGGGCTTTATGGAGCAGAAGCGGGACATCGAAAACATGATTCACGATATTGCCGAAGGGTTCGAGTTCACGGCCATGGTGGGACAGATCCCGCAGACGCTGCTCTCCGACCTCTTGAGGGCGAGGACATGGCTAGCACACTACATCCCTTTCCTCGAGCCGCGCAACCCGCTCCGAAGCGTAGTTGATGTCAGTGAAAGCTTTGAAAACAAGACTTCAACGAAAACGTGATGCCATTTTCTAACAACAGAGAGAACAGTTCACCGAGCATTGCATCTCCGAGTATGACCGAAACCCTCCCTCTCATGAAAGCCCCGACCTGCTTGGCTGGCTCAGGGAATCCAACGCCAAGGGAGAGGTCATTCCACATCGTGACCTAGTCAATCAGCTTTCCAACAATTTGTGAGTGCAGCAGTCCAGGTAACTGCAGAGGAAATCGGAATCAATCTGACATGGCTGCTCTTCTTGTTCCGCCCAGCCTGGCTGGGAGTGACACAACAGCAATATCACTCCGCGCGGTCTTCTACTACCTTACCCGGAATCTCGAATTCTATCGAAAGGCCCAAGCCGAAGTTGACGAGGCCAATCGCGACGGAAAGCTGTCAGAATTCATCACATACGCAGAATCCTTGCAACTTCCCTTTCTGTGAGAGAATGGGCCAAAGCAGCCTTCCCCATTTCTTATCTCGTGCCACATCACCCCCCCTGAAGATATGGCATGGCACTGACAACAATGAAAGACAAGCAACGATGAAGGAGGCAATGCGTTGTCTCCCCGGCGTATCCTTCCCCTTGGAGCGAGTTGTGCCTCCCGAAGGGGCCAGGCTGTGCGGTGTTCAGTTGAAAGCCGGCACCGTTGTGGGCATCAACCCCGCAGTGCTCCATCAAGACAAGGCGATTTTCGGCGAGGACGCGGCTCATTTCAATCCCGAACGATGGCTCGGCCCGGACGAAGAGAGAATTCGTCAGATGGATCGGCATTTACTTACGGTATGAAATCGATTGAATCCCTTGATCATGCACCAACCCCCTTCCCTCTTTGTTGAAGTAGGGTCGTTCAAGTTTTGTCAGCTCTTAAGACCTTTTGACCTGAACTCCATGACTATCGCCGTGCTTCCACTCTGATTCTTTGATTTCCTCTCCCTTACTAAACAACAGATGCTAATAAAATGGTGCACAGTTCGGATTCGGGTCTCGCACATGTCTCGGCAAGAATATATCCATCATGGAAATGGGCAAGCTGATTCCCCAGATCTTAAGGCACTTTGACCTCGAATGGGCTTCACCTGAGAGACAATGGAAATTGTGCACGTTTTGGTTTGCCAGGCAGGAAGGTCTTATCTACCGGTTAAAGGTGCGATGTAAGAATTAATAATAGTTCATTTCACCAAGTCTATATTTCTTTTCTCAGGTTGTACTACCGGTTACCACTCACACCTGTCAGCGTGCTGTCTGCAACTCCTCGCATACATGTGAGTACTCGTACATCTAATTATTTTTGGAGACATTAATCGTCGTTGGATCTCTCTCCCTGGCCAAGAGCACAGAGACAGGTGGTTTATTACCATAAACGACGACTTTTTCTCTTAGATTCGCAGAGCAAGTCTTAGATACTCCAAGCCGCCCCGGATTTCAGCGTGCACGATTTTCATGATTGGCAGGGTCTAAGAGTGGTTAGCCCGCTTTGAATCAAGATGGTCTCTGAGAGGAAGGCAGTGAGGATCCGTTATGTGTAGAACTAGCTCGATCATCTGATATAATTCTAAGGTCGACTCGTAATGTCGCAACGTTCCAAATTAACGAAAGTTCTTATTTGAATGCGTTGATGGTTTCGTGGTCTAGTTAGTCATGACATTTCGTTAACATCCTCTGTTAACACCACGGAAAAGGTCCCCGGTTCGAGCCCGGGCGAGATCATTATTTTAATATTCTAATGCATCTGCTAAAATCACAAGCTGTTACGTGCAGCCCTATCTAGCACTTGTTCTCCTTTTATTATCATTCACTACCATATGTCGGCAGCTTGTTGCTAGCCTATATAGTCAAAGAAAGACGGCCTAATAATTCACCTTGTTTTAACATAACAGTCTAATTTTAGTCTGGACCCCTAATACTAAATCATTAAATACTACCTCTAAGGATTCCTTTCTTTTAGCACTATCTAAAATCAGGACTATAAACCTCCTTTTAATAATGAAGTTAATCCTTCTTAGATATTTATACTACCTATAAAATTTTTAGATATACTGCTTTTAGACCCCTATTTTAAAAGGGTACGCTATAGAATAATCAATCAATCTATAAGAGCATTAAGAGATTTTCTTCTATAGACTAGAAGCAATGCCAGTCATTTCTCTAAATAGTATACTCTCCTGCGATTTAGACCCTTTTAACAGCACATATTATTCGGATAATAATTTACTACGTACGAGTAGGATCAAGTCAGGAGATTTGCAAGATCTAGTGCGTGCCCATCTATGCCTGTTTCGGCAGGCAAGAGCTCATGTCCTGTCCAGAGTGCGGATGGATCAATATACCCGAGTCCAGCTGCGAATACATACAGAGTACTCCGTACTCATATGTCGTGTGGAGCTGGTCCTCGTACCCACAGCGGCCTGATGCTGACTTTACCCCACGCGTGATAGTGCGCAACTCGGAACTTTATCCCCGGATCTCTCTCAATCCAGGCTAAGTCCTTGTCTACCTGTAGCGGCAGTAAGGAATTCATTGCTTACAGGTATCCCGTATATGATCTCGTACTTGTACTCGTACGAGTACAAGTATAAGGACGAGTATAAGGACGAGTACAAGTAGTAGACCACTAGTATGAGTAGATACTCCGTATAAGTTATTAATGTCTACTCATACTCGTACGAGTAGTAGTAGTATTTTACTTCGCTCTCTAAGCAATCTTCTTCGGCCTGTACTCGTACTCGTATTAGAGTGAGACATTGATCAAGGTCGGACTAAAGACTGACCTTGCTTGATCTAGTAGGTGATGACGGAAAACCCCTGGGTCTACGCCATCTTAGGTGCATGGATGCATTTGATCCATAGCCTCATGTTAAGCTTACTATACGTACCAGCATGGGCTAGAATGCATCGTTCACACATCAATGTGTCAGCATCAGTGAAGATCCTATGACGATGTACTTGTAGAATACTTACTAGGAACTCGTACGAATACTCGCAAGTTGGTACGTATGTCGGCCTAAAGGAATGAGACAATATCCCCGATGCTCTCCAGATCTTCAACAGGCATCGACATCTTGGCCATCCTGCCTCTCCGCGCCCCGTGCTTTGATCAAGTGTGTACCCGCTGCCCCGTATCTCTCCAGCCGTCCAGTTACCTATCTGTATTCATATATCCATTGCTAAACTCTTTGGTGGCAGAAGTCTTCAAATCATCGCGAATACAGCCATCGCCCAGCGGCCGACTGAGGGTTCGGACATTAATAACACCCATTCTCGTGGCCCTTTGCGATGAATACTTGATTTCTTGTACAAGCATGGATATACGTATGTGCAAGATCCCGCAGGAAGTCGCATTGTGATATCAATGTCGGGCTCTGACCTTTGTCTTATACGAACGGGGCGGCAACGCCCCAAATGTGAGCTGCACCCCGGTCTCAATGATGGCATGGCATGACCTTCGCCCCCGCAATGGCCTATCGGCATGGAGGTACACAGAGATCGTCAGGCATCGGTGGGACTAGAGACCACATCTATCAGAGAGGAAGGAGGATGCAGCTTCTTGCAGGCGGTCTGAAATGGATTCCAGACACAGCTGTCACCCTCACTACATTCCTAATGTAGAAGCTGAGACGCAGCATAGTGGCTTCTCGACCGCCAAGTTTTGGAAAAAAAATGATGTCAAAGATTGAATGGAGATTCTAGACTCGAAGGTCTCGAGGCCCGGATGCTTGGACGCCAGATGTACAAAGGGTATAAGAGCACGGCATCGCCATTTTTGTTAGAAAGATGTCCCAACTCAACCCTCCCCTTTTTTCACCACACAGCCATCCGCCATGAAATCTGTGGCCGCCTTTACTGCAGTTGCCGCTGCCTTAGCCGGCACCGGCTCTGCCTGTTCAACCCCCGGCAATTACATTGTGACGTTCTACGGCTGGCCTGACAATGACCCTCCTGGGCCTGGCACTGCTTACAACTGCGGTGGGAGAAACTTTAAAGCCGGAGGTGAGTGATTGGATCGATGCCCTTTCATTCTGCCCCCTTGCTCTGATCGATCGTGAATTGTATGGTGGCTAAATAAATGCTCAACAGGTGTCGGAACGTACGCGGACCCCATCACCATCGCCACGGCCCCTGGAGAATTGAACCAGTGCGAGATCGTCTACCTTCCTCTCCTGACCAAGTACGGCCGCGTCGAGGACTACTGTGCCCAGTGTAGTAAGTTTTCCCCGCCCATCTCCAGCATCTCTTTGGTAATTCTACAAAGGATAAGAGAAGCGACAGGTCTAACTGACACGTCTTATCACAGCCACTGACTGGGCCAATGGCCAGCCTCACATCGACATCTGGACCGGCTCCAACACGAGCGGTGGCGGCCAGAGCCAGATTAATTGCGAGAACAACCTCACATCTGGAGGAAGGTTCTCTATCGTCCGAAACCCTCCCACCAATTACGGTGTCGACAGTGAGTGTCGCAATACGCGCCCCTGATGCGGGAAGCCATTCGGCTTTTGGTGGTGATACACTGACTCGTCTGCTCAGCCACTCCTCTTTTCGTTCCTCCCAACACCTGCAACACGGGGCATGTCTACCCCTCTAACCCTGCTCACTGCTAATCATCCAAGCTATGGACTCCCTAATTTTCATTTGTCTGCCATTCCGACGCGTCCTTCCCAGGAGCTTCTCGTGTTTCGATTCATGTTCAATTTACCTCCTCTGCCAAAGGCAATGTCAGAGCTCATATATCAATGTATTCAGCGAAAATCACATTCAGTTATACCAATATATCATTGAGCCAAAAAAAAAAAGCTTAGATTCCCCTGGTTTTCAGTTGTATTCATTGACTCCTTAACGTTCACTACCTTAGTGGGGCCTTGAAGCATAAATTAGCCACATATCTTGAAGAATCAGTCTGTGCCTCACCCCTGTTATCATTGAGTACCAAGAGCCTGAGTATTGTCACGCTGGGCTTGGCCTCTGCCTGCCCCGGCACAATTGTTGGCCCTGCGATCAGCGGAGACTCGACCGGCAGGATTTTGGTTACAGCTAATTATCAGACTTCAGAGCGACAACGCCCCTGCTGATGTCCATCATTGACATTGCAAAAGTCAATGGTATTATCGCAGGTCAAACAGCGTGATTCGCAAAGGGTCTAGGATATAACAGCTCTAGAGGGCCTGACGCATTCATGATATATTGATCAATAGATTTGTTTTGTGTTGGGAGTCGGTATTTGGCAGGCGACTCTTCCGCTCTATGATATGAAGGGGATCGATTGCAACTACCAACAAACAGAATGAGGAGAAGAGGGCAATGCAGACTGCATCGCAACAACGGCGATTGCCGAATTAGACAAACGCCAGGATATCGGGGCTGTAGAGACTACTCACCTGACGTTCACTTAGCTTCAAAACTCCACCTTAGTCAACGTGTAATACAAGATTTATTTTGGATCCAGACGGCATCGTTCGCTGTGGAGGGTGACAGAAAATCGTGCTGTATTGAATCCCATCGCTTCCTGCCTGCCTCAAGAGCTTGTCTTGCACAGTCGACCTCGTTCATCAGGGGCCCAGGCCTCACTCCCCACAGCAGCCAACCCGAAAAAAACCCCACTCGGATCATATCTCTGCTTGATGGCTTGTAGTCGCTGGTATGTCGACCCGAAGAAATTGGCCTGGAAATTTGGCTGCGCCCAATTGCCTTCATTCTTATATACCCCCGCTCCTGGGGTCGCAGCTTCGAGAATGGGCATCAGGCCTTGCATAAAGTCATCCTGCAAATGCGCGGCATCTGCCCAATCCCGACCCACGGTCCAGTCAGCCTCAAGGACAAGAGTCATGAAAGCCTCGGACAGGGATGGCTGCACTGCGTTAGAGGAGACTCGCGCTGCCAACCGACCGCTTCCCTCGACATTGAATGCGACACCCGCTGCAATGTATTGCCCTCCTGACACGAGACGGCGGATGGCAGCAAAGACTGCCGAGCTGTTGTTCGCCATGTTCGATCGGGATACCATCCGACCTCCCAGTACAGGACTATTGTCGGACCTGAGTGTCAGGGGAGCGGTAGTGGCAGCCCATATGTCGTAGTAGGAAGAACTCGCCTTGACAGCGAGGTTGGTGGCCTGTCCCGAGATTCCTCTCTGGGTCAGCGTGCCCATCATTGGTTTCAACAGCGACATGAGAGCCTTGTCATCAAGGCCTGGTGCCACGATCCCAAGAATCGTCAGAGTGTCTTTGCTGATGCCGAAGTCGATTGCAATGCCGTGGCGGTCGATGAGCGTTTGCGCCTCCAGGAAGAAACCCTCCAAGGCATACCAAAATCCATCCTCGCTGCCCGCCATGCTCACGTCGAGCGACAACGCCGCCACAGCGGTTTGGCCCTCAGGAAAGACCCTCACCGTCATGGAAATGACGACTCCAAACGTGCCCCCACCGCCGCCGCTCAGCGCCCAATACAGGTCCTCGTTCTGCGTCGGGGTGGCGACGAGGCGCTCACCAGAGGCGAGCACGACCTCCCATTCGAGAACGTTGTCGGCTCCGAAGCCGTAGACGCCGGAGAGAAATGAGTGGCCCCCGCCCTGAGTGTACCCGCCGGCGATGCCAACAGTTGGGCACGAGCCCGCCACGATGCGGTAGCCCTGTTGTGAGGCGAATAGTGAGGCATCCCCTCCTGTCACCCCGGCGCCGAGCTTGATAGCCGGGCCGCTAAAATAAGATGACTGATAGTCGCTAATCATCTGCATGGCTTTGAGGTTCCTTGTCCAGAGCGAGAGTGCCCCTGTTCCTGTGCTTTTGCCGAAGAAACTGTGCTTTCTATCAGCCCCTGATCTTATGACATCTCGGGTGTTGGGGTTCGAGGCCCCAGAGAAAACAGACTTACTCGTGTCCAGTGTTTTTGACGACCAGTCTGACGTTGTTCTCGCGAACGAAGCGAAGCCCAGCTACGACGTCGTCAGGGCCCTTGACGTCGATGATATAGCTTGGGTAGTTTCCTAGGTTGCAAGGTCTCGCCCTTGAAGTGTAGGGAACGCAGCTCTCATTCTGAAACCACGCCGATAGGAACTCTGCGGGCTGAGAAGACCTTCACGAAAGAAATTAGAGGTGGGAGCTCCATGCCGCGCAAAATCGGAGTCCTCGGTGTGTAATTGTTTCAAGGAGAGAGGTTGGATATGCAGAAGCTTTCGGAAACTGACAGGTAGGGCATTTGGCCCCATTGTTGACTGACAGACTTGCAGTCGGTATCTGAAAAGGTCGGGTCATGGCAAACGTGGGCTACTGGCGTCGTGGATATCAACCGTCCAGAGACTGTGTCGTTTAGAGAGTCCCAAGCAGTCTTGGATGGCCAGCCAGCATCGCCGGGTATGCTCCTGCATTCCTTTTCGTTCACAGTGGGCACTGAATCGCAAAGCAAGCCCCACAAGAGGACTGTGAGAAATAGTCTTGTGCGCATTGGGGATTTCCTGGACCTCAAGGTCAGCCTCGAGGGAGGCGTCGTGCGGAGAAGAAAAGGATAGCTCGAGGATGGCGGCATGCCAAAGCGGGAGGAGGAGATCCATCCATTAAATGTTTTAAATAGCCGGACCATGAGTTATCAATTTTCTCAATTGATAAAAGGACCGAACTCGCAACACCCGCTTCAGAGCCTAAATCCTTCCATGAATGTCCGCTGCCAAGTGCCTCCGTGTCAAGCTGCAGTTTCGGCCAATCCGAGATATGTTCGTGATGGGTCGTTGCTTTTTTGCCGCATGCGCCGTGGCCATTGCGGCCGGAAACATACATAGGATTCACAGGATCAACTGCATATGCCTGACACGTCAACTCAACTCCTTCCGGGAAGAGAATTGACTCCGTGCCAGAGACTGGCGCTTCGAGGAGGGAGCCAGAGGTGCTGGATCCACGAAGCTGGGCTGAGCGCGCCGTCTTCGGATAATCGATTGGATGAGGACCCTCGGCGTTTCCTGAGTATCATCGACTCCAGAGGGGCTCGTGTGCCATTGATCAAAAGGCCGCAGGTCGCACGGATGTCCGCCTCGACATCTGGAGGCGTGCCGAGTACACCCGTCTCATGTGTAACCATTGCCACGAGGAGACTGGGCGGCTGAAAACGCTGCGGCTGGTTGTCAAGAAATAGCACGACGTCGAACACATTGAGACTACTCAACGAGGCACACGTGGCTCTCAGCTCGGTGGATCGTACCGAGATGGAACATCCATCTGATGGAAGCGGGCAAGGCAAGGTCGCACGATGCAATGCGACGTAGATAAAGTAATTCGCAGTCTCGGCGTGAATCCGTCGTTTGAAGTCCAGGGCGAGAGAAGCACGAGGCGATCTCCGATGTTTTGATGGCCAATGGGAAACCAGCAGAATTCAGGCAAGCCTGAGAGATCCGTTATGCCGCGGACTTGAGGTACATGATGTAGTAGTAGTAATTGATCCATGGATCAATAAATTTATGTTCCCAACGTACCCACGAGAAGGGCAGCCCTCTCTATGTGCGAGAGCTGCGCCATGCACGATTCCATTGAAGGAATGCGGGCTGAAATTTGCGTTGATTGTTGGATCTACCTCATGACCAATCTGATGTACATACATCAATCAATCAATTGATCAATTTACATATCCTGCCCCTCTTGCGCACCAAGATTGAACGCGAAGAAGAAAGTCCGGGCCGCTTCCTGAAATTGTGCTCAAGATCACGGGAGTTGTGTTCATGTTGAATGGATCATTCATCCTTTCTCGGGCCTTACCCTAGCAGCGTTGAGTTGTGAATTCTTATTCAGTCATGGCAACGGCCTCTAGCAGAGACACGGACACGGCGTGGATCCTGCTCGACCCGAGCGAGAACCGGCGTGAGCAGTGTCAGGCTTGCTTGCAGCTGTCGTGCGACGCGTTTTGTCGGAGGACTCGGGTTGATGAACCTTTACTGATGAGACCAACCAGGAGCCCCTAAGCGGAGCGAATGGATCAAATCGATTCGCTTTCTGATAATTCATTTATCAGAGCGAATTTATTGATACCAATAGGTGATGTAAATTGCGATGTCTTATCCCGGATATATCAATAGATACATTAATAGATTTACGGAGTAATGCGTCCTAAAACTCTCTTCATTCTTGGTCACGCAAAGCGCGAAGGCTTCCCATCTAGATGTTCTTGTCGCCCGAGCCTCTCTTCTCTGAACACGGGAGAGCGGCTGTTGGAGATCGGGCCTCTCAGACGAGCTCAATCGTCTGCCTGTCTTTCTCGGTGAAATGCGCAGCGGAATGCTTACCCTCTCCTTTATCTAACTCGCTGGCGATGACCACCTTGACGTCCCCCACCCCAATCCTGGAGAAACAGCCGGGTCTCTTAGGGCACGGCATCACGATCAGGAAGCAATCGGTGTAACTCACCGTCGACTTAATCTCGAGACGCCGTTGGTATAGCTGGACGACCTTGGCCTCGACGCGGGGCGTTTTCGGATCCGCAAAATCCAGCGTGCAATAGCAACTGCTCCCTTTCCAGTCGGGCCGCGTTGCAGTGAGTAAGTAATCCTTCGTTGCAGATCCCACGAGAATGCTGAGATCTCGCACAAACGCTGAAACGACCAGTCGTGAGCTCTCCAGCCTCGAGGTAAATGGCACACCGGCCCATTTTTCCTCCCAATGCCTCAGACGGAGGGAGACTGAGTGCTGCTCGATCCAGCCCACTCCTCGAAGCGATCTTTGACGATCCTCTAGAGGCAGTACCGACAGCCACGACCAGGACGGGATATTGCTTGGCCGATGCTGCGTCGACGGACAGCGCGTCGCCGAATGGCGAAGCTCCCAACCCAGGTCCATCGCCAATGTCTCCCGCCAGAGCCCCAGCATGGGCTGCCATCTCGTTATGGACGCGAAGTAGTTGATCATGCCGGCCATGGCCGGAGCGACATCTGAGTCGAACGTGAAAATCCGTCTTGAATAGGCCTCCATCCACCAGGACCAGGTGCTGTGGGAATCGGCGGACGTCTCGAAGCTCGCTTTGCGTCCACTCACGCTGCCCTCGGCGAGGCTGCCGAATGCCGGATCCCACATTGTGCCGTCCTCTGACGTGAAGCAGTGGCGGCACTGCCAGAACATCTGTGCCCTCAAGAAATGGATGCTTCTCAGTGACAACGCCAGCTCTTGAAACACCCATCCGCGGCCAAGGTACGGGTAATCGCGGACCGAACGCTTTCGGTTCTCCCTGACGCCATGGTTGGACTGGAAAATCAAGCTCTCGTGGGTCTGGTCGCCTGCCCTAGTGTCGGACCGGTCGGCATAACGGACAACATGGATTCGGTCCTCGGGAGGCTCAAGCGAAGTCAGGTTGATAATGCCGCCGTGAGCGTCACTTGCGGCGTTCACAGCTATGTTGATGTAGCCTCCGCGGTAGACATCAGCCATCTTGGCCGCTTCCACCTCCCAGTCCGCGGAGTCATCCTGGATGATGCACAAAGAGTCGATCCAGATGTAAAGGAGGCCGAGCTTGCCGCATATCAAGACGGCGTCGTGGAAGTTGAGCGTGAGGCCGCTCAAGGCTATGCCTCCCATGTGATCCGCATAGTTGGCCTTCGTCGTCCTCAGTGGCGGGCCAGCCGACGGAGGGCCCCAACAGTGACTGAGCGTGGCGTATTTGACGGGCCCGGTGCTCACAATCGAGGATGATTCGATCAACCTGACTGTGTTTGTCGTTTTCAGATCCGAGACGTCGACCAGCCGCCTCGGCAAAGCAGTTGGACTCGACACACACTCCGAGTGGAAGCGGTCGCAATGCGATATCCACTCTACGACTGTCTCAAATCGCGAGTCGAACGTGGGTGCGCTTCGCCGCCACACGGCTCGTTTGCCAGCCACTGCCAAACCTGGTTAGACGCGTTAAATGAAGCCATCGTGTGCAACTCACAATCCGGATCCGCAAGATAGTATAACGCTGGTACGGAAATCGATGGGCTGGGAAAGGGCAGCGTCTCCTCCCAAACAATCTCTGTCAACCCTAACACAAGGTCCCCGTGAGGATTTGCGGATACTGTGTACGAGACCGTTGTCTCGTCATCCCAGCCTTTGTGCCAAATTTGGCCGTCAAAGACCTTGTGCAGCACAAACTGGCAGACGGCGCAGTCAAGGGCCGAAAGCCGCAGGACCTTGTGGTTTGGCTTGAATTCGAACTTGATATAGTCGCCTTCTTGCAAGGTCGATCGCCTGGCCCAGGTGATCAGCCTTTTGCAGTCAGAGCAAAGAGGCTTGGCCAGGTCAGAAGCTCGTGTCGTGAGCTCCTCGGCTGATTGCAGCAGTCCGTGAGACATCCTCGACTTTCCGACACACTGCAGTCCTCTTCTGGTTCTTTCGCCGACCTCAATGGTTGAGACGAGGACAGCGATCGGGAAGGCTGGGGTCACTTAGGAAAAGTCAGACCCGAGATGATGGAAAGCCAGCCACCCATACCTAGGTTGTGATGGGGAGCAGAAGATGTCAGCTGGCATTCAATGCTTGCTCCTCAAATGAGTCGAAAATGCCTCGGCCTACCTTACCTTATGCCAAACACGCCCCGGACCCTCCCCCACTAGGTAGCGAGGTTGAGGCTTACCAGGCGATCCAACTGTTTGACCATCAGACCGGACCGTGCCGAGCGGAATCATGGCATGGCACATGGCTCAGGAAGAGACTGGTCAAGTGAAAGTCGCGCAGAGACTGCGCCTCGAAGGATCCAATGTTTGTTCCTGTCTGCCTTGCGCCGTCCAAAACGACGACAAAAACGGCGACGGAACCTCCCTTGCCGGCCCTTGTCTCTAACAGAAGCTGAACAACCAGGACCATTGCTCCACGTGGAACGGTCTACAGTGGGGTGTATATCCGAAATGTCGGGTGCATTGATTATTCCCGGGCTTGCTACGAAGCACCCGTGCGGAGTATCAAAAGCTGTATTAAACCTCGCCTGGCTCTAAGATCTTGGTTTCCCCTCGGGAAAGCCAGAATCGTTCTTCGTCGAAGCACAGTCACGATCCAAACCACAGCCGAAAGCCTATTCGATGTCTCAGTATTACCATCCCCCGCCGTTGCCTCCGAGGTATAGCAAAGGATCAATCCGTGCTCACAGTGGCTCTTCGACTCCATACTCGTGCTACCCTCCCCCTAGCCCGGGTCCGCCTCCTGCTGGCCATGCAGGACAGGCTTCAGGTAGCTACTCGTACCTGTATGCTTCACAAAAGAACCCGCCATCAAATGGAGTAGCGGAGCCGCCGTCATACGACTCTCCGGGGAATGTGCAATCCACTGGATCGCCGCCGCAGCAAAGCCATTCCCCTCATAACCGAGCCCCCCCCCTTTCCCCCCCCGCCACCACCACCACCACCACCACCACCTCCTCCTCCTCCTCCTCCTCCTTCTTCTTCTTCTTCATGGCAACGGTATCAGTATCAGAAGCACAATGCTCCATCAACGTACGCCCACTCACCGGTGGATCCCTGCCAGGGTTCCCCTCAGGGAAGCGCAGCACGACCTCCTCTGCCATATCCCCCGCCGTCAGCGACGCAATATGGAGCCCCTTCGCATCTCCCTTCTTATGCTCCTTACCCGCAGGCCAGTCAGTTTTCGCAACCGCAATATACGTCTCCAACAAGCCTGCAAAGCCATGTTCCTCCTGCGCAGGTCTCGGCCCCGAATCCGCAGCCAGGCGTTATCACGAACTCTTCGCCTCAACAAGCTGGATATTCACATCAGCGGCAGGCGCCCCCAGTCCCACCACCATCGTCTCGACCCCAGGACTCCCTGGCCGGGCTCGCCTCCCGGATGAGTGGGCTTGCCGTCGGGCCAGTCGCACATGCAACCAATATGAACACAGCTCCAGCTCCGCCGGCTCCAAGATCGATCGATGATGAGTCCCCCAGACCACCGCCACCAATGCGGGCCGATGGCCCGCCAAACGAAGTGGTTGCCTACTGCCCGGAATGGAGAGCGGTCGATTACTCTCTTGACTGGTACCGACTCCCCGAGGTGGCCGGATTCTTCATCTGCTCCAACTGCCACGAGGAACAGATCAAGAACACGCCGCTGGCGAGCTGCTTCCAGCGGATCAGACGAACTGACCACGAGCTTACTTCTTGTTGGTTCTGGACCCCGCGCGTGAAAGAGATCCTGTGGCCTCAGGCCCTGCGATCCGGCAGCTTGGATTCACTGCGGGCATTCATGAGGAAGCGTGTGGAGATCAAGGCCTGCAAGGCTGCGGGCTCCGTGGCAGCATCCGAAGGTTTCAAATGGTTTAACATGGTAAATAACGAGATCAACGGGTTCGTCTCGTGTGAGGCCTGCTACGAGGATCGCATTGCGGGTGGAGCTTTTGAGCACAGGTTCCAGGCGTATCAGAGACAGGGGAAAGATGAACAATGGTCTTGCGATGTCTGGATCCCGTTCATCTCACGCAGCATCGTCAAGAAGGCAAAGCAGAATAAATGGGCCGAGTTCGTCGCTTTGGCAACTCGCCGGTTCCAGGTTCCCGCTTGCGAAGGCAAACAGGTCCAGTCCAACAGCGGGACGTGGTACCGCACGCGACACAAGATTGAGAATCTCGAGGTGTGCGAGGCGTGCTTCATGGACAAGCTCCTGCTCACGAGATTTGAGCACTACTTCGAGCAGGTGTCGCAATCCAACGATCTCGACTCCTTCATCCATGCCTTCACCACACGCTTCACATGCAAGTTGACGCCCCTCAACCTGCCCATGGCCTTTGCCTTGGAGAACGCCAATGAGAGACGCGACTGGAGGGTCTTCCAAAACGCCGCCACAACCATCTGCCGGCTTGCGCCCTGCACTCTTGATGGCATCGTCTGGGGCAACTGGTGGACACTCAAGGGCGGCTGCGCAAACTACGACGTCTGCGAGGTCTGCTACACGGGCATTCTGCAGACCGGCGGGTTGGAGCGGTTCTTTGAGGTCTCCCGCCGCGGCAGCGCCGAGACGTTTGTCTGCGACTTCTGCGCTGGGACCCCCCGATTCAAACAGTACGTCGACAAATTTGCCCGGGCGCTGGACACGAGAGTCTTCAGCTGCTACTCAGACTTTGTACGGACGTTTGCCTCGATCCCCGTGTGCCCAGGCAAGCAGACGCGCGAGAAGACGACCTGGTGGGGATACCGAGAGGGCCTCTTCTGCCAGGACTGCTACGTGACCTTCGTGTCCAAGTCGGCCCTGGGCAAGGCCGTCCCGCTCAAGGCAACGTACGACGAGCGGGCCCAGATCTGCCAGATCTGGTCGCCACGCATGCGCACCATGTGGCTAGGCGTGTGCAAGGCAGGTGTCCCGGGGTCGCCCGAGTCCAACAAGGCACTGGGCGAGTTTAAGGCTTTCATGGAGAAGCGTCTGCAGATCTACGTGCAAACGGTGCCGCAGATGGACACGATCCTGGCGATGAAGAAGATGAAGATGCAGGCCGCGATGACGCAGGGCATGGTGAGCACCATGTACCACGGCATGGACGGTCTGCTCCAGGCCAGCAACGCGACGGACGGGTATCTCCATGGGAACAGCCAGATCGGATGGCACGCGACTTCTCAGGGGGCGCAGGGGGCGCAAGCGTTCAACAACATGCAGGCCGGCTTCATGAATGCGAATCGGGCAGACGAATGGATGCAGATGGCTCAGCTGGAGATGATATGGAAGCAGGTTGAATGAGACTATGAATATGAGCTCCGATCTGTCAGGGGGGGATCCATAGATTTCCCAAAATTCTCTTTTCTCTGATGTTCTCGATTGATCTGATGGCGAAGTTTGATCGAACATTGACGCATCCATTGTGAAAAGTCAAATTGGAGGTTCACAAACGGCGTGAGGAGACGTCCTGACGCGACGCGGCCTCCCCGCACCGGATGAAGTCCAAAAAGGGAAACGGAACAAGGAACATGAAACCCGAGATGGAGGCCTGCATACATGTATTTACGAGTATCAATGCGTCTGATGCATCTCGGCTGCAGCCTTTGAAGCTTGCGCCACCGTCGTCTGACAAAGGCAGAATCGACCTGAACCCGAGCTCACCTGTTGGCAGGCCGCCTCATTCTCCTCCTCCTCCTCCTCCTCCTCCTCCTCCTCCTCCTCTTCTTCTTCTTCTTCTTCTTCTTCTTCTTCTTCTTCTTCTTCTTCTTTCTCTTCTTTCTTCTTTCATCATCATGTTACGCTGAAGCAGTGGTCCTTATCGTGACCAAAATGAGAGCGCATTCGCAAGGCATCATGCTTTGGGCCCTCGTGGCCGGGGGCCTGGGCCAAGCGGCATCGATCACCCAGTCAATGCCCGCTCATCAATCTCGTACGTTATGTCTCTTTGAAGAAGCGAATCGGTACCCGATGTCGACCGTCATTCACCGCTGACAGCAGTGAGAAGCCCTCGGTCAGGGACGCGGCTCGTGGGCCGAGGCCTACGCCCAGGCCCGCGACCTGGTCCAGCTCATGACGCCTGAAGAGAAGGCCAACATCACGCACGGCTTCCCGAGCGACAACGTCTGCGCCGGAAACACCGGCTCTGTTCCAAGGCTGGGCTGGCCTGGAATGTGTCTTCACGACGCGGGCAACGGTGTGAGAGCCACGGACATGGTCAATTCGTACCCGTCCGCGATCCACGTCGGGGCGAGCTGGGATTCCAACTTGACCTTTCAGAGGGGATTCTACATGGGCAAGGAGTTCAAGGCAAAGGGGATCAACGTGCTTCTCGGCCCCAATGCCGGGCCGTTGGGCAGGACGCCCCTCGGCGGCCGCAACTGGGAGGGCTTCTCCAACGATCCCTACCTCTCGGGGAGACTAAACGCGGCAACCATCACAGGCATGCAGACAGCCGGCGTCATTGCAAACCTCAAGGTATGTAATCAAGCAATGGCATCGATGAATTCTCGGGAGATAGCACGGGGCACCGACAACCAGAGGTCTTACTATGCGAATAGCACTTGATCGCGAACGAACAGGAGACATTCAGACGAGCTTACTCGGGCATCGAAGCGGTCTCGTCCAACATCGACGACAAGACCCTGCATGAGTTCTACCTTTGGCCCTTTATGGACGGCATCAGAGCCGGCGTGGCGTCCGTCATGTGCTCCTACAATCGCTTCAACGGGACATATGCCTGCATGAACGGCGAGCTCATGAATGGCATCCTCAAGGACGAGCTCGAGTTTGAAGGCTTCGTCCTCCTGGACTGGAATGCGCAGCACGACGTGCAGAGCGCGAATAGTGGACTGGACATGGTGATGCCGCTGGGCGGCGCTTTCGGCCCGGGCCTGATGGATGCCGTTGCAAGCGGGACGGTCAGCGAAGCACGCCTGACGGACATGGCGACGAGGTGAGCCCAGACCAGCGCCTTTAGATGCCCGACTCTACCCTGTCTACATGCGGATTGATTGATCCGTCTTTTCTGACGCCTGTAAAAGAATCGTGGCGGCCTGGTATCTCGTCGGACAAGAGACCGACTTCCCGAGCCCCGGGATCGGCATGCAGAATCTCACGCGGCCGCACCCCCAGGTCGACGCGAGGGACAAGGCATCACGGCCAACGCTGCTCGATGGCGCCATTGCTGGCCATGTTCTCGTCAAGAACGAAGACGACGTGCTCCCCTTCCGCTCGGCGCCAGGCATGATTTCGGTCTTTGGGTATGACGCCGAGGTCCCGCGCACGAAGAACACCGACACGTTGTTCCAGCTCGGCTATCTCTCTTCCGCCAAGATGGCCCAGGCTGTTCTGGGAGAGGAGATGCATTTCGACCAGGCCGCAAAGGGAGGGACCATTGTCACTGGAGGGCGCGCCGGGGCTAACTCGCCTGCGTATATCGATGGTGTAAGTCGTCGTCCACAGCTGATCACGATCACATACATAGCCAGAAGGATAGCGGACGCTGACATGGAGCTCCGGGGCAACGCAGCCGCTCGCTGCGATCCAGAGCAGGGCCCACGAGGACGGCACATGGGTGAACTGGGACCTGGACTCGTTCGACCCGGACGTCAACGGCGCGTCGGACGTCTGCCTCGTCTTCATCAACGCCATGGCCACCGAGGGCTGGGACCGCGAAGGGCTCCACGACGACTTCAGCGACGGCCTCATCCTCAACGTTGCCTCCAAGTGCACCAACACCGTGGTCGTCATCCACGCTGCAGGGGTCCGCCTCGTCGACCAGTGGATCGAGCACGAGAACGTCACGGCCGTCGTCATCGCCCATCTCCCGGGCCAGGACAGCGGCTCGGCCCTCGTGAAGCTGCTCTACGGAGAGGCCAACTTCTCGGGCAAGTTGCCATACACGCTCGCCAAGAATGAGAGCGACTATTCGGTCTACCAGCCCTGCGGCCTCGAGTCCCCCGACGACGTCGACCCTCAGTGCGACTTCACCGAGGGCGTGTACGTCGACTATCGCGATTTCGACGCCAAGAACATCACGCCCCGGTACGAGTTTGGCTACGGCCTCAGTTACACGACCTACTCGTACTCTTCGCTCGCCGTCGGTTCATCTCGTCGCCTCTTCTCGTCCAGACACTCCGGAGAGAGTCTTTGGTCCTGGGCCGCCACAGTGTCCGCCAGCGTGACGAACACGGGCCCGCGCCCCGGTCGAGAGATTGTCCAGCTGTACCTCGCGATTCCGAACAGTCCTCCAAAGCAGCTTCGCGGGTTTGAAAAGGTTGGCCTGCAGCCGGGAGAGTCCGCCACGGTCCGATTCCAGCTCACGAATCGCGATCTGAGCGTGTGGGATGTCGTCTCCCAGTCGTGGCATGTGCAGGAGGGGTCATACGCGGTGTATGTCGGCGGAAGCAGCAGGGACTCAAGGCTGGTGGGGGGGTTCCAGGTCTCGTCACCAACTACTAGTAGTACATCGAACGAGCTCCGCTGAGCAGCGGCAGGGGGTACGGATTGATCAGTACGAGGCTCTCAATAGTTCTACTCAACGCGAGGGAACAGACTTTGATCAAAAAGCTTCAAGGTCGCTCCTCAAAAGGCCAAACATGATGTGATCCGTCACGACGCCACCCTTTTCCACGCACCCCCTCCTGACCCCTTCCCTGGTGAACCCGCACTTGGCCAACACCCTGGCGCTTCCCTCATTGCGCGTCAGGACCTCGGCCTCGATGCGGTTCAGGCGCGGCCACGTCGCGAAGATCCAGCGCACGAACGCGCCTGCAGCCTCGGTCGCGTATCCTTTGCCCCATGCCGATGGCGTGAGCCAGTATCCCAGCTCCCAGGTCCGATACTCGACGTCGCTCTTGGGCATGATGCCGATGGAGCCGATGAGGATGAGCTGATCGTGCTGCTGGCCCGACTCCGGTGCCCCTCCGTCTGACGAGGAGGCGGCGGCGGCCGGCTTGAGGAAGATGCCGGGATGGCTTGGGTAATTCGAGTCCTGGGAGGCCAGGCTGCCGATCCAGTACTCGGCGTCGGCGAGGGTGTAGGGGGATGGCATGCGGTCGCGAAGGTTGTTGAAGACGGCTGTGTGGTTTGCTGCGGATGCCATGGCCGGCGCGTCCGAGGGGAGGAGGCGGCGGATGATGAGCCTCTCGGTCTCGAGCAGGACGGTGCCTGGCTCGGGGCTGGGAGGCGAGGGGGAGGCGAGCGTTCTGTCCTTGATTTGGAGGGGCATGTTGGAGTCCGGTGTGGAATTCCCTTTGATGATGGGATGATGAAGACGAGCGTGGACTTAAATGTCGTTCCGGAGTTTCCATTCATCGAGATGACTCTCATGAGACCCTGGCCATCCGCTGCCGGCTAAATGACTCATATGGTGGACCATCCCATCTCCCCAATGGTCCATGAAGCATGCGATTCCTCGAATTAATCCCGAACTCTCATCGACGAACAATGTGATGACAGGATTCGACAACAGCGCCCGTTTTCTAAGACTCAATTCGCGACTGGTAACTTCAATTTTTGAGTGCAGCACCGGTCGCTACGGCCGGGCAGAATCACGATAATCCAGGCTTTTTTTCCTCTTTATAGCGCCTCCATATCTGCTTCAGATTCTATGAAATCAATGGATACTTCAAACTGTTTGGTGTAACATCGTTCCTTCGTTTGAGCCCTCTCCTGAGTTTGAAACAGAAAGCAGCTCCAAGATGCTGTATAGGAGATGGCGGCTTTGCTCCGGGCATTTTCTTTCCAAATTCTGTCACTACGAAACCTCCAGTCAGACCTTCAATGCCTCGAGGCTTTCTCTCCTGGCGTCTTATCGAGTGACACCCAAACACATTGCGCCCTATTCAACGTACCATCAATGCTTCGTCAAGCTGGCCGACGGGGCAGATCTCCGTGAGACATCCGAATCGGAAGGTTGTTGTACAACCTCCATCGCCTTGTCAATGGCACGAGGCACCTCTTGTCTCCTATCCAAGGCCGGGACTGCAATTGATCAAATATCAAAATCCCGACAGCCCCAAGACCGTATGCGGCTGTGGCGTCGTGCCCTTGACTGCCGTCTCCGGCCAGCATAAGAGCCTGATCACCCCTCCAGCCTGCTGTCTGATCTTTATCCGGAGTCTCTTGCCGAGGACGTCAGCCCGCCGGGGTTGACCCTCGTTGGCCGGTGTGATCTGATCCAGTCCAAGGAGCGGCGCACCCTCCGTGAGGTCGAAACGGATGTCGGCATCGTGAAGCGTCAATACATCCTCCTCCGCGTTGGTGGCTGGTTGGCTTGGGGAGGGAACGTGGTCTTCTCGAGGTAAAGACAGGTCATGCCCCTGATCGCATGGCTCGTCCTCGATTATGGTGATTGAGGAGGCGGCAAATGATATTCTTCGGTCAGGCGTCGGTGCGATCGTCGTCGAGGCATTGCATGATGGAGCCTGCTGGACATGTCGAGGCTGTCGATACTCGGTATCTAGCGGGAGACCATCGAGCACAATCATTGGGGGGTTCCCAGCAACCAGCGTGTACGGAGATGGGCCGAGCAGTTTAGCGATCGGTTCCAGTTTCGAGGCAGTAGGGCAGGTCGTTCTTGATGATGAAGTCTCAACATCTCTAACAAGACGTGAAGGACCCTTAGTTCGCTTGAGCCACCGAATGAGACGTCTCAATCCATAGAAAGTTTGAGAAGCGTCAAACGTCATGAGATGGCTGGCCATGGTGACTGTTCTCTCGAGTGTGTGAAGCGATCGGAGGTATTGAAAGGATCTGGGGAGTGAGAGTATCATGTATTCAAGCTCGACCTTGAGCTCCCGAGTCGCTCAAGGGAACATCATGGGATCTTTAGATATGGAAAGCGGCGGTTCCCCCTCCCATACCTGTGCCTGCAAACATGCCCAAGAGATGCGGAGGGAAATGATTAATCTTGCAGGGCACCAAGGACTCTTCAGCTCCCGCAATCGAGAAGTACCACAATGGGGTTGAAGCTGCACTGGGTGGCGTTGGCCGCGGGCCGGGTCGCATCGTGAGGCGTCCCATCCGCTCTGGGGCCGAATGTGTTTGTGAGACATCGAGAGTGGCACAGTATGAGGGTCGTAGAGACGAATGGAAAGAACGCCGATAAGGAGAAGTGGTGTTTCCATGTCGGCCAGTCATACAAGGAGAGAGTTGACCTACATTAATCAATGTATGTAGAGAGACATTGATCTGTTCATGCTCCTTGCGTCGAAAGCTCTCGGGTCTGACCACCCATTCAAGGAAGCAGTGCTGGGTCTTTCTTGGAGGCATTTGACGTGTGACCAAAATGATCAATTCGAAAACTTGACGAGGGACGTCCATTCAGCAAGGCATCCACCGTCCAGAGCAGAAACGATCCTCGGTGATATGTGTTGTACGACCTTGCCAGAGTGTCCGCTTCAAATACAACTGCTGCTACCCAGCGAAGCCTTGGATGAACGGTTCAAAGATGGACAGTTGGGTTTTCTTTTTCTTCTCTTATCTCCCTTCTCTCTGTCATTGATGTTCCCGAATTCTTCTTTCGTTCGTTGTCTCCTCTCTCTCTTCTCTCTGTTCACTCTGCTCTTTTCCCTCTCCCTGTGCGTCTGGGGCTACCGCGGCATGTCTTCAATCCATGCTTACTACATGTACATACATATTTGTCATTTCCACTGAGGCCGCAAAGCAAGACGCTCTGGCCGCCATTGCAGCACAGCTCTGGTCCTGATTGGGGACTGTTGCAGATCTCGGTCGGCGCTCGTCGACGCGATCCAATCACGGGTCAACTTTTACCGGCCTGAGCCCGTTGTCGACGTTGCACCGTCCGGGGCAACGAAGCGCCATTTCCAGCCTCGACAGCCGCACCGCAGCCATTCTTGAAGCCGGAGTCTCGCCGCCGGAGAGTTGTCGGCGATGCATCAATGAATGAATGTATGGTTATTCGGATGGGATGATGGGGGATAGCCTGAGGCCCTTAAGAAGGACTGCAAGCCAGGAGATGCGTGCTCATCGGCTAAGGCAGATTCGGGGCAAGGCGTGTCGGACCTATGTAGATCGATCGATTTGCAAATACTATTGTGCGTCCCCCCCTTTGAATAGCGTTCGAGCGCGCCAATGATTCATCTCCGAGACATGAGGTTGGATCGATTCGTAGAATGTGCGCGAGTGCATTCTCGGAGCTTCTCGATTTGCTACTCGCACATGCACTGGTAAGATGCATTGTAACGGTCAATGCATTGCTGGATTTGTATCCTCGAGGGAAACAGGTCATGCGCGATATGCGCCACGCAGAGGGATCCAGCAGGGCTGTGAGTGTGGGTTCAGATCAATGCCCGAATGCTTGATATGGGTGGACTCATACATGCATGTAGTTGAGTGAGAGCTCGGCTTTAATGTCTCGGTCAAGAACAGCCTTCTGTTTTGGGCGCCTTGATCAGCATCGGAATATCATTGAGCTTGAGGCTATCATGATGATGTTCAAGGGTCAACTCGTATGTATGTGAGATTGAAACGGAGCGTGGGATTGATTGAAAGCATCAATCAAATCAATACATTTAGGGTAGAATGTAGAGATGGATCGTCATCACATATTGAATGTGCACATATAGTATTGATGTACATACGTACCGGTATGTGCTGCTCCAGTCATGCGTGCTCAAGAATCACTATTGATGCCCTTTATATACATAGCTTTGTGAACAATCTGCATTTGATCCATTGATGGATCTATCGTTGAATATGAGAGGACGAAGCTTCTCGTGCTTCGAGAGCCTCAGAAATCGATGATATGCGATAAGTTCTTTCCTGGGCATTCGAGGGAAGCAGCACGGTTTTCTTCTTCTCATGCCTTGTAAAGGGGGAGACAAGACCGACTCAGCCGCGCTTGCCAGATAGACTGGTAACGATCACGGCGGCTCCTTCCATCTTCGAAGATTCAAGTCATCAGGGGCAGTGTTGCGAATTAGGAAAGTTCCGTCGAGAGATCAGGCCACAGTTGGTAGAGGACAGGGACGCAGGAGCGACCAAGAACGCGGGGTCTGATGCCGAAGCGAGTCAAGCGAAGCCTCGTCAAGACTTTTTTTTTTTTGCCAGAGAAACTCCATACCCCCTCCTTTATTATTCACCTAACCTCACCTGACCTCATCAATCTATCAATGATCCATCCAGTCATTGCAATGATCATAAAGGCAAAACTTCAAAAGCCAACAGCCTCGAGTCTCACGAACCACTCTCACGGGGGCAGCCCTCTTCCGTGCTCACTCAAAGAGGCACTCGCCTACCAGGTTCTCCGTGATTTGTCTCTGTTGGTGTTGGCCACGTTCGAGGCTCTGGAATTCTGGACGCACCGGCGGCAAGCCGGACCCGTCGGCTCCTCTTCGAGCTCATCATCTTGTCTCGTTTGTGTTACCGCCTCTACGAGTACTAGTATTGATCAATGTATCAAATCCAGGCAGGTACAGTGAGCCCGGCCATGAGCATCGCGGTGGGCATTTTTCAAAGGGGACATGCATTCAGGTACGGAGTATGGATTTGATGGTTTGGGTTTCGAGCGACAATTACCACGAGCACTACGGACGACCATTCCGCACATACCCCCCCGTACGATCACCTGAAATGGATGCTGACCGGCGAGCATTGCAGGGATGCATCAACTACCGGCGCGATTTTTTATTCCCCGATGCTACCGGCAACCTCTCCTGCTCATCCCTTGGCGGACTCTCCCCAGGCCCCACGCTCTCCTCGCCGTCTCATCCGTCATCAAAGAATAATTACTCCGTAAATCCAGGAATACAAAGGGAGCCCAGCCCTGTGCGGCCTGAGGTTCGACGCCCTGGCATCCATCTTGCCCGGCACTGGTTCACACGTCCAATCATGCACTGCGGTTCTTCGTATTTTTTGTCTCGTCCAGATTGATGAGCTTCTGGTTCATGACCCTTTTCTCTTCGAAATAGTAATCTTTCCCCCGTGCCTGTACGGAGCACAGGAACGTGCGTCGGACATGGCTCCCGTACAAGGGTCCTTCGTCAGATTTCATGGACCAACAACGCCCACTTGATTTCCCTCTCTCCACTGGCTCGAACGACTCTGCTCCGCCCCTCATCGCCTTCAAAGCGTCTTCCATTGACAATGAATCAAGTTCTTTGCAATCTTGGTTCGGCGAATACAGCACCACGCTTGGAGCATCCGAGGCGACTGGCAATTCCTGCAGCGTCGAGATGGGCGGCTGCAAGTCGGCTCAGCCCTGCGGGTCGTCGAGACGCAAGGAGATGGGTCCTGATCTGCCGTCCGTGCCTGACATCCAGGCGCGAAATACCGGTACTCTTCCGTACGTATGTCATTGATGTATGTACGGTTTCGATATGCATCCCCTCTATCTACTCTGTACTCCGTTCTCTACTCTCGTCAAAGCCCCGGCCGTGGGTGTCGCAGCAGGTCATCGCTCCCGTCGTTGCTTTTTCCACCCCTTCGTATTTCTCACCCGCCCTTTGTTTATCAGTACAATTGATGACTTGTATCAGTGCCGAATGCCAGCCCTGAGGATGTTCCTAACAAGTGCGAGGTCCATGGCGCCCGCCCCCCTTCTCGGGGGCCCTAGCCCCTTGTTTCTTTACGGCATCCGATGATAGAGGCGCGGTAGATGGAAAGGGGGCGGGACACGGATCTTTATACATATCATGTTAGTCGGATCCCCCTTCCACACAGCTCCGTCTTCAGACCAAGTTTCTTCCCTTGAGCTCAACATCGGGGCCCGTCCTGCGATAAAGCGTTGTCACTGTTGTGAGCTTTTGAACGGGTCTCTCCCCCAAGAGTTTTGTCAGTCAGAGGACGCCAGACGCACAAGGATGGACCATTACCATGGCGCAGATGAGCATCAGCATCATTTACGGCAAAAACTCACCCTCATTAAGAGCCCTCTAGCCGCGCAACATCAACACCATCACCACCATTCTGGAGATTCGCATTCGAAAGACCTCCCTAATCTCGAAGAATACGGAGACCGGGACACTCCAAACTTGCAAAGGGTGCGTTTTACGATCCACTCAGTTCATTCATCGTTGCTTGAGGCGCACCACTGAACCACGACCACCCACAGCATGACGATGCAAGCACGCTCGAGACCTTCTTCGACTTATTCTTCGCCGCGAACTACACCGTCTTCACCCACAACCAATCCGTCACCAATGAGTCGCGCTTCAAGGCCTATGTCGGGTATTTCTGGTTCGTCCCTCCTTCAAGTTCAAAAAAAGGCCACTAAGACGCTCACATTGCATCGTACGACTGACCCTCCTGCGCGTTCAGCTTGCTCTGGTTGACTTGGTTTACCACCACCCTGTACGATGTCCGCTTCGTCACTGACAGTGTCTTCGGTATTTTCTCTCCAAGTCTCCCAACGAACATGGATCGCTTTCATTTTCTGATCAACTTTTGATCGGCAGAACGTGCTGCCAGGGCATGCCAGCTCGGTGTCCTGGTCGGCTTCGCCGTTGTCGCCCCGAGTTTCGACCCGGATCACCAGCACATTCCGACCATGCGCACAATGTCCGTTATTTTGTCCGTCTCGCGCGCCGTCCTCGCAATCGAGTATGGCACCATCCTGTGGCACTGTCGAAACTACAAGAAGACGCGCATCCCGCTCTGGATCAGCGTCGCCATGAACGCGGTCGCCTCGGTCATATACCTGGGTATCACGTTCCGCTTCCACGAGAAGAGGAGCCGCATCTTCATGACGTGGTACTTCATCTCGGGCTTTGAGGCCATTGGCACGCTCGTCCTCTCTAACTTTTACGAGTTTTTGAGCTTCACGCAAACACACCTAGGCAAGAGAATGCTGCTGTTGACAATCTTGATTCTCGGTGATGGTGTCATCTCCATTGCCGAAAACATTGTGGAGATTGTCGAGAAGCCCGAGCATTGGAGTAAGCCATTTGCCACTTTCTTTGATCATTTGATTGCGATTCTGGCAGAGGGAATAGAAATGAAGGCTAACACTGCACAGATCCTACCATCATCGGCATCGTCACCGCGGCAACCGCAACGGTCTACTTCGTTTTCCTCATCTACTTCGACTGGATGCGCATCCACAACCTCCCTCCCTGGCGCCTCCAGTTGTGGTCCCTGCTCCACCTTCCCTTCCACCTCGCCCTCGTCGTCTTTATGGCAGGTTTCGAGCAGCTCATAGTCTGGTCCAAGATCGTCGAAACCTTCAACCACCTCGGCGGCAACTGGATATTGTGGGACAAGCCAGCTCTCCTCAAGACGACCAGCCTTCAGGTATCCAAGAACATCACCGACGTCACAACACAATTCTTCTCCATCTTCCCACCCAAGGACCCCGAGATGAGCATGGCCGTCCACGAGGCGATTGTCAACATCACGACGCTGCCGGACGCGCTATGGCCCCGGCTCGCCAACTTCGAGGAGAACAATGACCCCTCCGTCTTTGGGAACACGACTTCCGCGGCCAAGGACCTCTACGAGATCGTCACCGTCATTCTCTCGAGCATGAGCAACTCCGTCTTTGAGTCCTTCGAGATCGAGGCCGAAGAGGGCAGCTGGGGCTCCGCCAGCGAGGGGAGCGACGTCTCTCCCATCAGCCCGGACGCCAGTGGCCAGTTCCAGGTGCAGGTCCAGGCAAAGACGTGGCAGCGCTACCGCCTTGTCGTAAGTCACAGACTCTCTCCAAGATTCCCGGCCACCCCGATACAATCATCAAACAAGAGACTGATCTGACAAATTCCATACGCAGTTCGCCTACGGCTACATCGCAGCGGGCTCCGCCCTCATCCTCATGACGATGCTCAGCATCGTGTCCCGCAACACCCCTTGGAAGCCCTGGCCCGCCATCCGTGCCGGCATCTACGTCGCGCTCGGCTTCGCTGTCGGCTTTGTCGCCCTGCTCTTCTACCACCCGGCCCAGGCGCTCGACTTCCTTTTCAGCCCCTGGGTCCTTCCCACCGTCACTTTCCTGTGGCTCATCGTCCTCATCCTCACCCACATCGGTAGCACCACCGCCTTCTTCTTCAACAAGGGCGACATCGACCGGCCGCGCGGCATAAGCGCCGGCGCCGGCGGCTCCCGCATCCTCGGGGTCATGAGGCCCAGGAACCTGCTCTACAGGAACAAGACCGCAGACAGAGGCGGCGATGCGTACGTCAGGGTCGATGAGCCGGGGATGGCCGGGTCGGATCCCTGGAACGAAGTCGAGATGGCCCAGAGGGCGCGTTGAGATAAACGACGTTCAATCCGAACCCTTTCTAGAATGACTTGATGCTTCGCGGCGATCGTCTCTGAAAAGAGAGCACGGGTCTACTCCCAGATCTGGGAGAAAATGCCACGGCAAATTATAATCATAATCATCGACGAGGAGACGAGTAATACGGCTTGAAACACATTGGAGTTTGGTCTTGGCATTTTCATTACGGGGGAAACGCTACCGGGGCCGACTGAGCGAGCCCCTGACTTCATTTGATACCATCTATAATCTGAAAACTAGACCTCTGCATAATCAACATGCCCAAGGTACCACTGTGTCATCTCTGGTTGTCAAGGAGTGAGATACACCTCCGCCGATTGCTAAATGCGCCCGAACTCTGTGTCACTCCCGAGAAGAGACGTTGATCTTCTTCCGTGATAGACACACAAGCCCGTACCGCCAGACGCATGACGGGGATTCGCTGGACACAGTGGACTGTTGGGCAAGTGCTCCGGCAGGTTGAACTCGAAGTCTTGGCCAGCCTTCTTTGTAGCGTTTCGTCTCTTCACCCGAGGCGGGAGTTTCTCCCACCATTCACGGGGCTGTGAGGCCAGGGCGTTGCCGTGTATGCTGTAGCGAGACCCCGATGCCGTCTTCGTATGAGGTTCTCTCATGGTCTGCAGGGGCGGTACCATCGCGGTGAAGAAACCGCGGGGTCTGCCGTTGGCGGTGAATTCGTCTAGGGGCGGCGTACTCACCCGAACAGCTTCCTAGGGGCATGTGTCAGGATTCAAGACATAGATGGATTGATTGATGTATCTAGGCATTGAAAACGGGAACTTACTCCCCCTGGAAAGGAAGTATCTATTAAATCAAAAGCGTCAGTGTAATGTTCACCCAATGGACGATAATTGCGCGTCGCACTGTCCTTGGAAAGACTCACTGGTGAAGGATCTCGCTGTGGAGGAGCCAGAAGGTGGATTGCGTGTCCCGATGACCGTCTTGAGCGAACTGGTGCCGCTGATGCTCGAGTCGTCCGACGGCTTTTGGTACCATGAAGATTTCCCGAGAAACTTTCGTGCGAAATCAAACGCTCCAGGTCTATCCCGATCCCACGTTCCAGGCTCACCGGGAATATCAGAGAATGATACTTTTCTCTCATCATTTATGCTGAAGCGACGCCGTGTGGCGTGGTTGAGAGCCGGCTGACGATATTGGTATTGGGGGTCCCGGTTCATCTCCCTCCTTTTCCTCTTCTTCTGTGAAGGCTGGCTCGAGTCTGTGTTTGACATTCGAGAGGAGCTTCCTCTTCTGGTCTTGATCTTGGCTTCTAATCCTCTTTTGGCCCTGATATAGAGTCCTCGCGGCGATATCAGAGTAATGCTCTGCGAAGCTGTTAGGGGCGGCTTATCTGCCATACTGGCTCGAGACTCGGCCTCGGGGACGTTCTCCAACCAAGCGCGTTTTCTCGGTGGTGGAACTACAGGGCTCTCGCTGGAAGGCTCAGACAGAGGTGAGCCGGCAAAACCGGCAGCTGGATTCTGCAGTGAAAAGACGTGTGTCGATTCGGTCAGATACGGTGTCCATACTTCTGGTGGTTCATAGTGTGATTGGGTCGCAGAAAGGAGGGAAGTGGGAGGCTCGGTGGCGGCATCTGCGTCGCTTGCAGATTTGAATGATCGCGAGCGCCACTTCCAGAAGCGCGCGCCAGCATTGCTCTGACGAGGATGGGTTGCCGGCGCTCGTTCCGCCCAGTATCCCTCGGGGAACCAGACCTATTCGTAACCATCACGGGGTGGGCGCGGCGGATCGACGCCATATCCAAGCTGGCCTCCGCTGGTGGCCGATGCCGATGGCGAGCTCATGCTACCCAATGCTCCATCCTGCATCCCCGGTGTCCAGGGAGAGACCCTGGGAGTTTCGGTAGCACCAGTGGCTGACTGAGCTTCGGGCCTGTGGGAGCATTTTGGAGACGGCGTGCGAAATTTGAGATCGAAATAGCTAGTCAACTGTGTCAGAAACCGACGAGCATCTTCAAGGGAGTTCGCTCACTTGAGCTCCTTGGGGGGGGAGCCCCTGGGATTGAAGTCATCCTGGTGGTAGACCGAGCTGCGACGGACCACGGGGCTCGGCATCGTCCTTCAGCAGTCGGCACAAGGATGCTGCAGGACGTGTCACTAGTATGGATGGGTCATCGATCGATTGCCATTAGCCCAACGAGACGGCGATGATGAGGCCGGCGACGACTAGGCCTGCCAGCAGCACCACGCCGAAGACTATGCAAATGATCGACGGAGAACAGCAAAGAGAACAGAAGCCGGACTGGCGGCGAAAGAGGAGAAGGGGATAGAGGAAAGCGAGAACACCGGTGAATCCGTCGAATGCCATCAAAGCATGTAGGGGTAGGAGGTGGAGGAGGGCGTGTCCAGACTGCGGGGTAAGTTGCGGGAGTCGAGTCTATTGATGCTGAAACTAGGATTTGAATCGTGCAAGAGGATGTTCGTGTTAAGACAGACAGGATGTACAAGGAGCGTCGTCCGTAGGAGCTGAGATTCGAGAGCAAAGATCAATCAATCTGTTGCAAGGATGAAGTTGGCATCGTGCGCTGGAAAAGAAGCGTGGCTGTTCTGATTCTTTCAGGAGGATTGATGGATGGCCTCGCTCCTGCCGATGAGCCGCCTCCTCTGGGTCTCCTGATATTTGAGGGAGGAAACATCGAGAGACAAAATATCAATCCATTGATGCAATTGCCTCGTCGTTGCATGCCGCTCAGCAGGCAATGATGGTGATTGCATTGCATCATCGTCCGATCGGACTCGTCCCGAATCCGATCGGACGTTAAGTTGTCCGCCAAGGTGTCCGTCATCCACTTCTCGAAGCAGCGAATGTCGGCCATGAAACCCAGGCTTGGGAGATGTCGGCTCGCAGTATACATCCAACCTGTGTATTTTCACAACAAACTCGAAGCTAGGTACCCCAAAATCTCCCGAGTTCTCCCTCGCAAAACGCCGTTACGCCTGATATGCCATCATTAACCGTGAACCGACATTACGCTTCCAAGTCTGCTTTACCCCAATCCCGCTTCTCCCTTTATGCGTCGATCACCATCGTGTCGTCGCCATCCAACGCCGCGCCTTGGGGCTCCACGGGGATGCCCCGGCCTCTGCCGGCCAGAAGCTCTCGGCGCACCTCAGGCCCGATCGCCGAATGGCCATGAGTCAGCAAGAGGTCCAACAACGCCTCGCGCTGGTCCTCCGTGATGTCGCCCTTGTATCTCTGTGCAAAGGCCAGCAAGCTTTGGTGCCAGATGACGGGCAGCTTGGCCCTGATGTCCGAGCCGCTCATGATGACGGTCATGGTGTCCCCACCCATGGCGGACGCAGGGTCCACGGCGCGGAAGCGCAAGAAGTGGAAGACCAGAGCGTCAATGGCCTGGTATGGCAGCGCGTACTTCTTCTCCAGCAGGGTCTTGATGAAGATGTTGGTCGCGCCCCCGCCCTCGCTGCCCTGGGAAGCCTCCTGGGCGGCGATGTCACACAGGCCCTTGATGGCCGCGGCGGAGTGGAGGACGGGCACGGAGACCCTGGCCAGGACAGCGGAGATTATGTGCGCCTCTCGGAGTGTGCAGGTGCCGCTGCCGATCAGAGGGAAGAGGAAGCCCTTGAAGAAGGCCGCGGGCTTGTATAGCGCCTTCTTGAGGGCGTTGAACAGATGGACGTTGAGCTTCTTGTGCTCGAAGATGTCCTCCCGGACCCTTTCGAGGATCACCATCTCGAGGAATCGCTGCACCACGCCGGGCTTGGCCGCGGCAAATATCCTGGTCGCCTGGTAGCAGGCGTTTGGCGTCCACTTCTCGGGCCTGGTTACCTCCAAGACGTCCTCCCAGTGGGGAATTGTCGGAAGGATCTTGAATGGCTTCGGTAGGGGGCCGGACTTGTACCGAGCGAGTATCTCCCCGATTCTGGAATTGTTGTCAGTGGCATGCCGGGGAATTGAAATTCATCGTCGCCAGAATTCCTCTGAGGCTTACTTTGTGTAGACCTCGACCACCTTCGGCGGAAGCTCGTAGTTGTCGTCGACGGCGCGCATGTCACTACCAGAAGCCTGAGCTGCCTCGTGCTGCGCAATCTTCTCGAGGATCAAGTCCGCCAGGTTCACGCTCTCGCCCTGCTCCTCGCCGGACGGTTTGCGATCCCAGCCGTGCTTGAGCAGGTCGTCCTCGTCGTCGGGCAAGAACTTCTTGTACGTCTCCAGGTCCTCGGGATCCACCTCGACCTCTTCTACCATCTCCTCCTCGTCGCCCCAGGCCTCGTCATCATCGAATCTGGTGGTCTCCTCTTCGGGGGCCTCGTCGCCGAATCTGGAGTCGTAGCCGAACGAGTTCGGGGCCGGGGCCGGTCCTCTCTGTGCGGCAATCTCGGCATTCTCCTCCTCGGCGAGCTCGCGACCGATGCGCAGGATGTTCTTGGAGGCCTTGGAGTCGATAAAGGCCTCTGACTCGTCGACGTCTTTCTCTCTTCTCTTGGAGGGCTTGTTCCGCAGGATACCGGTAGCGAGGATGTCGTCCTCGAGCGGGTTGTGGCGCCTCTCGGGGCGTCCCGACTTCGGGGTCGTGGTCTTTGGCATCGTTGAATCGAACGTCGGTGGTAAACCAGGAGCGGCTGATTCGGCGTCTTAACTCGGAAATCTTAACGAGGGACCTCGACGCTGGAGATGGTCGGCTGGTGCTCACTGCGCACTGCTCAATAAGTAAAAATCGCGAAAACCGCGAGAAAATCGTCGAGAATCGTCAAAAATTTGTCTTATCGATCTGCCCGCCCCCTCGCTGTCCCAATTAGGTTTAGCGTATATCGAGGATGGCCTTGCGGTTCACCGCCTACTTTATTCAATGCGAGAGCTTCATCGATATGTTGAAGTTGCGATCCAGCTTCTCGAGTTCAGAACGGGACATTCATTAAGAAAAACCATCATAGAAACAGACTCTTCATGAATTGATCTTCTGGCATTCCCGCTCATCGAAAAGATCCAACAGCCTTGTCCTGCTGCAAGATTGCGCTCCCGAACTCGACGGCCCTCGTAGCCCCACTAGAAAATATTGCCCCTCCATCCATGAATCATGATAACGGAATCATCGCTCCGATAACAAACGATTTCGCGACAGTCGGACGGCCTCGACTTTGACACTCCCATCTCGTCCATCCAACAAAATATCTCACAATGCCCTCCGAGCTTGAAGAGGTATCTCCCGACCCTTGGCTCTCAAGTCGAATCTCAATGCTGATCTACCGCAGCTTGTGGGCTTCATCGCCCACCCGAACCCCCAAATCCGAGCGCTCGCGACGCAGAACCTCATTCCATACTCCACGACCGACCCTTCTATCTTCAAAGCCGAACAGCTCAAGCCCATCAAGCATCTCAAATTTTTGATCAACGACCAGAGGGTCAGTCCTCCATCGTCTTCCAAATGAGAAAGACCGCTGCTCACGCCTCCAAGACAATAGCCGGAAATGCGCTCAACATCCTCGTCAACCTCTCGGGCGACCCCGAGGTCCTCCAGATCGTCGCCTCCGACGAGAAATTCCTCGACCGCGTCTTCGCCTACATAGTCGTAAGCCTTCCTCCTCCATTGGCCTTCATCTCCTGAAGCCCCACGAAACCCCACGAGGGAAAAGCATCAGAAAGCTCAACCAGGCTAGGAACCCGAGGAACCCAACGCAAACATGCTCTGCATGCTGCTCGCCAACCTCGCCAAGTCAGACCTCACCGCGCAGGCCGTCCTCGCCAAGACCCAGCCCGCCCCCGAGAAGCTCGCCTCGGACCCGCTCGTCCTTAACCAGCTCATGGACCTGTTTGTCAAGGGCCAGGACGGCGCGTACAACAAGGCCGCCGACTTCGACTACCTGGCCTACGTCTTCGCCGATCTCGCCAAGCACGCGCCCGTGCGCCAGTTCTTCCTGCGCGCCCAGCCCTACGATGGCGTCGTACCCCTCACCAAGCTCAAGGTCTTCACAGAGCACGCGTCCGATGTGCGTCGCAAGGGTGTCGCCAGCACCATCAAGAACGCCGCGTTCGAGGTGCCCGCGCACCCGGCCCTGCTGGCCGAGGACGAGGTCAACATCCTGCCGTACATCATGTTGCCCATCATGGGCAACGAGGAGTACGACATGGACGAGTCGATGGACATGCTGCCGGACCTGCAGCTCCTGCCGCCTGACAAGAAGAGGGACCCCGACAACTCCATCATCCAGACGCACGTCGAGACGCTCATGCTGCTCACGGCCACGAGGGAAGCCAGAGACCACATGAGGGCCGTCAAGGTCTACCCGGTCATCAGGGAGACGCACATTAGGGTCGACGACGAGAATGTCAAGGAGGCGTGCGAGAGGTTGGTGCAGGTCTTGGTGAGAGACGAGGCCCCTGAGGAGAGGGTTGTCGAGATTGATGAGGAGGATGAACTCGTAGAGGTCTAATCTCTGTCAATCTCACGAAAAAAAAAAAAAAACATCGAAACATGAACTTTACATGCCAAGCGGCTCAAGGGCGGCTATACAAAATTATTCGTCTCATGCCGACAAAAAGTGTATTGCAAATATTCACAATGGACATTTGATGAACCTGCCTACCCCCTTTTCCCCCGAATCCGGGGCCACCACGTCGCCCGAGAAAATGGGGTAGCAAAACAGACAGCCGGCAAGACAAACGAGAAAGGATCCAGGCGCCAATCATAGGACAAGCTTCAAAGCCAAGACGATATATCATCAAGGGGACTTGATCACCTGCCAAAAGTTCCCTATCACATATTTTACAAACCATATACAGAGCTATGCATCAAGATCGCCAATGAAACATTCGATAGCAACCTCACGTCTCCCGAACATACTCAATACTCGTCTTGTTCCTCATCTGAAAAGCCACGTGCCGCGGGTCTTGCCCTTCCCGGCCGTCGCTCGAGCCCCGGGGCGGTTTCGATTGTGTAGCCCCTGACTCCCCGTCCCGCTCATGCGACGGGCCCCCCTCGGATGCGGATCCGCATCCGGATCCAGAAGAACTGCCACCCCTCGGATCGCTGGCGTCCCTCCCCGATCGCTCATGCTCAGTCGCGTCTTCGTCTAGCTCTGGCACGACGGGCGGGCGGGCGACACCGGGAACGGGGTACGTGATGCCCAATGGGGGAGAGTCAACTCTTGGGGTGCCGTCGCCGAGACCCCGATGGATGGAGGGATTATTGCTTCCGGGATATCCACTGGCCATGAATGATTCCTCGCTAGGCGTCTCCGGGGAGAGCGGCTGGGTCGACAGCCAGTGGGAATATCGCTGCCAGATCTCGGGTCTCGACAGGCCCGTGTCTTGCAATTCCATTCTCTGCTCGCCTATAGAAGTTATTGAGTCAGTTCACGTCTCACTGTCATTTCTTTTGCATTAGGAGAGACTCACTGTCCAGCTCGACGGGTCCGGTTGTCTCTGGCAATTCGTATCTATCAACTTCAACCTCCCGATGAGGTGTGGCAGAGATCGTTTGAGGCGTTATGGTGTGCATTTCCGGACTAATGGGAGACACGACGGACGACATTGACACAATGCTCTTGCCGGGGCTCGCTTTCCGGCCCATGATCCGCGACAGATAGCTGTGTCGGCTAATATCACCAGTGGACGACGATATCCTGTTCGAGACCTGGCGCCGTCGTCTCCGCAAGAACCAGAGAAGGGCAATGCAGGCCAGAACCGCAATTGCCGCTAGGACGCCGATCACCGCGCCAGCCCAGCTGGGAAGCCCGCTGTGGCCATGTCCAGGAGGGCCGCCGTGTTGTCCCGGGCCGACCTGCGGGTTCGAGGCCCGGCTCGTCGCGTTGGCCGTGGCGTACGGCCAGTAATGCGTGAGCTTCTTGCGGTCGTACGCCTTGGCGAAGACAGAAGCGAGGCCGGAATCGTCCCACCCCGAGCCCACGGGCTCGGTGATCTTGGAGCCCCCCGAGGAAGAGCCGCCGATGGCAGCCCTGATCTCGTCATGGACGCCGTAGACGCCGAACTTGGCAGGGTCGTAAGCGTCCATCCACTGCCCAGACGTCAGGTTGAAGTTCAAGACGGGGCCATTCTCGAGGCACGTCAGCGTCGATGAGGCCAGTGAGGTCGAGCCACCAAAGACCATCATTTGGTCTGGGTAAGGCGAGAAGCATTGATGGCCAGCGCGGGCATGGCTCGATTTCCCCGCGTTGATCTTGGACCAGCTGAAGGAGGGGAGGGACAGGGCCCAGACTTCGTCGAAGAATGGGTCGTGGGGGTGGAGGCCGTCGTACCCGCCGTAATAGAAGATGTTGATGCTCGAGAAGTCGGCAGCCGGAGAGACAACGGCACATCCGCGGGACCTTGCGGAGGGCATGGGTCGGCTTTGTCCCCCACTGTTCGTCGACTGCTGATACCAAGTGTCGCTCTCGACGTCGTATACATCGATGACCTTCATGAACGCTGCGTCCAGCATTTGCTACAGTTCATATTATGAGTCAGCCAGAGAACTTGGGGAAGAGCGGAATTACCAACTTATGAACGCGGAGAACTGTGGTGAGGGGTGGTGGGGAACCTGGAAGGCCCTTACGCTTTGCGACTCATTATACGACTTTCGACTGACGTCGGCCCAGTCTGGGAACGTGGTCCCTCCAATGACCACGAGCATGCCCTGCCCGCCGACCGGAACCCAGACGACCGCAGCGTTCGAACGGGCCCTGATCTCGGACGGAAGCGTCTTGTTACTCCATTTAGGGAAGTTCTGCGTGCCCATGTCCACGGCGATGAGGGTGTTGGAGGCATTAGACGCAGTCGCACTGACGGGCCCGTTCTGCTCGATGGATCCGCGGCTGGGAGACGTCAGGCCGGAGAAGTACCAGGCCTTGTTCTCCGAAGGGGCGCTCGCCGCGCCGCCATACGCGACGTAGCGCGTCAGGTTCTGGGTCAGCTCCAGGTTGTGGAAGCCGGGCTGGAACTGAGGCTTGACAGGGCCGTACTGGAAGGCCTGATACTCAATGTACGCTCCCTGATCGGGAAGCTCATACTGCGCGTCGTTCTTGAACGGAGCCCCGCCATAGAGGAAGAACTGCGCGTTGTTTGCCAGCATGGCACCATCGTAGTAGTTTGGCGATGCGCCGTTGGTGTTGCCGATGCCCCCGGGGGCCTTGGAAAGCTTGGTCTTGAGCAAGATCCCCGTGGTGTTGGAACCGGTAGAAAAGGGCACGCTCAGGTTGTATGAAAGGACAATTCCCTGGTAGTTCTCTAAAGCGGAAGATGGCGTGAGAAGAGCCGGACTTCAAATGGTAGCATCTCATAGGGATGACCTGCACGTACCTGGGGCTATGATGTCTCCGTATTGCCCCGTGTCCAGCACGGGGCGCCAATATATATCGCCTCCGTCGAGATAGACGGTGTCGCGAACCAAGGCCGCTTGCGCCGGGAAGTCTCGAGTTAGTGACGGGACGGTTCAAGAGGATGCATAGCGATGGCAAGCAGCGCATCCATTTGGGGTCTCGCCTCTCACCTCTGGGCTGTTCCCATATGCATATACTCGTGTCGACTTGGTGCGCCTGCCAGTTGCTGAACTGGGCCAGAACCGGTGCGACGAGCAGCGCCTGGATGAGTAACAAGAATCTGCGCGTGTAATTCATGGTGAAGAGAGTTCTATCGAGGGAGAGCACCGGAAATTGATGGGCGGGGGAGATGACGATGAAGGACGATTTCCATCTCCGGACAGAAACGGACGATGCATTCGCAGGATGGCAGCATCAACACCTCTCGGCCATGGACAAGGCTGAATGAATATGGGCAGTGTAATCTGCAAGTGGTCTTCGCCAAGCCAGGTGAGCCTTGCTTTTGCATGCAAGAATACGTACGGGTTCAATCTGACGGCCGGAAACAAAAGGAAACGCAGAGAGGATTTGGTGGCGCGATGAATGCCCAGTACGTTTCGAAACGGATGGAGCAAGTACTTCAACTCAATGTTTCTTGTCCAGAAATAAACACTACCAGTAGCGGTTCCAAGGGCTCGTACGAGTATGGCGAGCTCTGTCTCATCGCGGGATCTGGCAGACGAGCTCCGGCGGCAAGCCGTGATATGTCTCGATGGAAGGATTGATATGAGACAACTTCCGCGGCAACGAGACCGGCCGCAGTGAGTCGGACTCGGCAGAGGCTAACGGCTGATTCGGAAGGGGATGATGCCAGGCTAGACCCGGCTCGAGCGGACAGGCTGAGGCAAAGGGCAAAGGGCAAAGGGCAAAGGGCAAAGGCTGATGGATCATGAATGCGGGAGAGACGTGTGGGACAAAGCAGGGAAACCAGGCCATCGGCCCGTTGGGAGCAGGTCATGCAGTCTGTGCAGGTACGAGTACTCGTACTCGTTCTCGTACATTCGGATGCAAAAAGACCAAGACTCACAATCCAAGGAAAAAGCGATGTGAACAGCCGGGATGTTGACCACACAGACACGGGAAACCCCCCCCACCACAAGCCTTTGTTCTGGAAGGAAAAGCCGGGCGTCAGGCAACCACACTTGGGATCAATGTGGAGGCGGAGGACTCGGGCCCCAGGGACAAAGAGATGTGGCGGAGACAAAGGAAAGATCTCTGGGTGCTCGTACTCGTACTCCATACTCCGTACGGAGCATCGCACTGGTCATGCCGAGAGCGCAATGGCAAATGAAGGTTGGCCTTTGCCGCCAGATTCCTTGAGAGGCGTGGTCGGAGCAGCTGCTTCTCTCGGAAAGGAAAACCGACCGCGTCTTTCTCAACCCTCTGGCGTGAGATGCCTCGTGGCAAAGATCCCCGAATTCAAGGGAACCCCTTCCACGCTTGACACCCATCTGAAAGCGGCCAAATCCGCACCGAGGGCGCCGTCAATGATGTCTTTGTGGCCGTTTGTGCATACGGAGTACGGGGTACTCTGTGTGTACAGGTATGTATGCCGTACAGGTATGGAGCACTCCGTACTCCGTACTCCGTAGCGCTATCAGGGCTGGGAGGAGGCACAGGGCCGAACACTTGCCTCAGCACGTGGGCTTGGAGTTGAGACACACCGGATATCTCAGCAGATTGTCGAAAGGCCATGGTGTGTCCGGACATCATGTACTCCGTAAATCCATCTAGGAATACAATCTCTGCTCGTGGACGAGGGACAATGGAACTGTAAAGTCGTGGGAGGGTCTCCAAAAGCGAGAGTCTCCTCGAATCACAACTCAAGATGAGGCTTCGCACTCATCAGCTCAAGATAGGCTCAAAGGCTTCCTGTGCGTGCGTCGATGGATGTCTGCAGCATCGTCAGCACGACTCGACCGGGCATGGATTCAGCATGGACATTGGAGACGGTGCAGGAACCAGCACCCAAACGTGACGGACGAGAGGATGCCTGGAGATGGCAGGAAACGGCAGAGTCCACAATCTTCGGTCTGCCTGATGATTGATGCTCGCCTGCCGGCCTTTTCTCCTACTGGTACCCCGGTGGGCTCGCCCGGATAGAACCCTCCCCCCCACCCCCCCCTTTCCTGCAGCCTCTGCATGCGCGTAACAAGCGGCAAGCCACTCAGCAAAGCCGCCCAGGGATGTGCCTCGTCGCTGACCCCGGTCGATCGGAAGGCGCCCGGGATCAAGCCGGAGCGTCTGCAATTCTCGAGAGCAACGATACGAGAGTGGGTGGGGAGCTGACAGGCGCGGGTCGGTAAATACAATTGATATGTGGAGGAGAGCCCTTGCCGAGCTTCTGCTGGGAGTTGGTGTTGGAGGCGCGACGAAGTTAAAAAGCGCGCTTGGATTTTGCGGCCGAGTATGCGAAGCTCACCGGAGCCCGGATGGGCAAGCAGTTTTTCCTCATCGAGATGCCGTATCGTACGAGCACGAGCGCAGATGAGAAATCAGACTTTGGACTGTGATGCCTCCGGATGCCACTGGATGCCACTGCAGTGCCTTTAGCGGTCAGGATGGAGAACACGTGCGGATCACTGACTCTAGCACAGGCCCCTGCTGGAAGTTGAATCAATTGTTTGCACGCCCACATCGTGCAATTGATGCGTGCACCAGGTGTGACCCTTACCCTGTACTCGTACGGAGTACATCAGGTATGTACGCGGACTGGCACAAAGACAACATTGTAGACGACGTTTCAGACAACGTCTCTACTACATGTAGGTAGTTCGAGTATAGTAGTTGCATCTAGAGATATTATATGTACGGAGTAGATGATTACATGTACTGAATGCATAGCTATATCCCGCTAAGGGCACCAGAGTTCCTATCTATTGATTGTTTACTCTGTACTTGTACTTATACTCGTACGAGTAACTCAAAGATCTTAATTGCTTACGAGCACGATTTCTCCGTACGGGAGGCCCTGCTGAAAAAGAGGGATCAGGACCGTAGGTTGATTCGTATATGTGGAAGAGAGGAATAACAATAATAGCCCTTCAGCGACTATAGGAAGCTCCTTGAAGAGTACTATATCCTGCCTACTACTCTGTAGTTCCTTCCCTATCACCACTGCTAACCTACTAGAGGTACTACTCCGTACTCGTACTACTTCTACGGAATACCGTTAGTACGAGATGTACGGAGTCCGGGGACTGCCGGCTCTTGCTCTGAATTGAGGCTTGAAAGGCCAAGGCCCGGACGCAAACGCCACTTGTAAGCCACAGCCACACCGTCATACTCGCACATATGTACGAACACCGGTAGCAGCTGTGCAGCTGTGCACCGTAGCCCAGCTCCACCTGCGCTAGTAGTATTACCACTCCGTACTAAGTACTACTAGGTACTGCACTTTCGCGTGGCTGGAGGATCAAGTAGCACTACCGGTAAGCCTCAATGTCTTCGAAATCCAACGTACGATTACTAGGTAGTACTAGCTCGCTGCACGGCACTTGGACTGGCCAGTCCCTGCAGAGTGCTCCGTACGAGTACTCGTACTAGGTACTGCTACTCCGTACTAGGTACGGAGTAGTAGTACCGTACGCCATAAGCTGGCATCTCATCCACGGACCGCGGACTGCGGAGCCCACGCAGCCGGGGTGACCATGGCCACGATGCTGGAAGATCTCATCCCCATCAGCCTTAAGAGAAAGCCAAAGGAGACCGTGAAAAAGTCAAAATCTAATCTACGAGTACGAGTACGCAATACGAGTAGATCCGATAACCACTGTGCTCCGTGGACAGACAGAACCCGCAACACCAATCACTCGAGTCCATTGGCATCAATGTAGGTACTACTACTACTACTTATCGTCCCAAATGGGGAAACGTATGTATCCGCGGCGCCCGAAGCGAAAAAAACCGCCTCGTCCAGTCTCTCCTTTCCTTTCTACTGCCCCTCGACCGACGAGCGCCATCCGACAAACGACATAGTACGAGTACATACGAGGGAGGCTTCACGACAGCCTGACAAGGTTGATCGATCAATGGATCTGAGTCCTATGTCCTTGACGGCGACTCAAGCTCATGATGCGCCATCGTCCAGTTCCGGCAATCTCTGTACTCTCATGCCGTCTCAGCCCCCGTGATCTTCAGTTCTTTGTTTCTCAGCTCTCTTTCTGCATTCTCTCGTGCGAGTACTCCGAACCCCGCGCCTCGTCCTCGCGGTTCCGCCATGAGCATCATGATCTTCCCGGTACTATGTACGGAGTATGGAGTATCCGTACAGTGCTCAACCTCGCCAATATCAGCGTCCTCGCGGCCACTCTCTGAGCCGGGGCTGCTACCGTACGAAGTACATATTGGGTATGGACTCTCAGATAAATGTCTGTTCTCGAAATGGTGCTCGTACTGTGCCCGTCCGATGTGGATGCGATTGTTGGAATAGCGGCGGCCCGAGATCCACGTGCCACCTGCCATTGCTCCGAATGTCCTCTCCGCCCCCTCCGTACTGGTTAGTACTACTCATACGAGTGCGAGTACGGAGCACTCCGTACTTCGTACTCGTACTGGTACACACCTCATCATCCTCTGGCCCGGGATCCGCAGCGATTCAACAGATGGAGAGCTGACACCATCTCCACAACAAGCAAACACTGGGTCATTGCTGTCCGCATGGATCCCAATCCCAGCACCTCCGGAGGACCCTCCCCCTCCCCCGGCCCCTCCTCAGATCCGTCTCAATCAACCTGGGACCCATGGACTCCGCCATCCTTCCCACGCCTCTCAACCCAGTCAGGGCCATCATGATACGGAGTACCAGTACGAGTACTTGCTGGTGGTTCAGGCAGGTTCAAGTCAGAGTCCTGGAATTGAGGCCTTGGATGCCTTTTCACCCGGTCTGCTTTCAGGCCACGAGATCACCCTTGTTCGTACGGCGTACTCGTCCTCGTACT
>NQYQ01000052.1:0-25921 GCA_003055925.1 Escovopsis sp. Ae720 | reverse complement strand
GTCTGTCTGTCTGTCTGTCTGTACGGAGTACCTGTACGGAGTACCGGCAGTGGCCCCGGCCCTGCGATCGTTCTCATGCCCGGTTCCATTCATAAAGACCTTGGACAAAGACCTGACCTGACAAGCGCATCGCGCCTCGCCGCCTCTGGTCGCTCGTTGCCGGCACTTGCTCTGCCTCTCTCGTTTCTTTGATCTCGCAATCACGTCGTGTGACCGCTTGAGAGCGCGACGACAACGGACAGTCGAGGACAGCCTTGAGAGACTTTGCCCTCGTTCGCCCGCTTGCTCGGCAGACATCCCTCATGATGCATCTGTCCGCGGCCCTTTCTTTCTTTTACTCGCTCGCCTGCGTTACGGCCGCCGCTTCGCCTGGAAACTGGTCCTACCCGGTCCCGGATCCTACGAGCCGTGGGAGAATCAGCGAGAGCCTCCCATTGTCATGCCCGACCTCTTATGTTACCGTCGTCGAGACGAAAACGTGAGTAATATGATATCGTCCGTACTCAGGTGTCCAAGGCTAACATCTACCAAAGAGACACAATATTCAAGACGGTTAGCTTGGATCTCAGCCATGGGCATCTTTGCCATCCAGTCATAACAGTGTTCCCGTCCCCTGACATCTTTTCACCACCTACTAGATTGTGTCCGTGTCGACCATTCATGAAGGCTCCACCGACGTCCAGTATTCGACTCAATATAAGACCATTACCAGGGAATCGACTGTCTCGGGGGTAAGACTTGCTGTCTTGGCGATCCACTGCGGGCTTCATCATGCTGATCTCAGTCGCTTGACAGTCCTACGCCGTGACGAAAACAGTATCCGAGAAGTAAGTCGCTCCTTGCATGAATTGAGTGCCAATCATGATGACGGTTTGTGGGATGGACCACATTCTTGACGATGAGGGCATGCAAGAGATCTCGCACCCCTGACTGAGTGATCTAACAACCGCCTTTTACCTGTAGCTGCTCTACTCGCACACGCCGCGGTGGCTTCTATGAAGGCCCCCCCACTGTCGTCTGCGACACGGTCACGACCACAGAATGGGTCACTACCACTGCAACAGAGGTCTTCACCACTATCGAACCAACCGCGACGACAGAGACAGTCACACGTAATGTCCCGACGACGGTTGGCTATACGGTCACCGAGCCTGGCAAGACAGAAGTGTCCACCACCACGACTACCCACACTGAGACCGAGACGAGCGTGTCAACGCTGACCGTCACGCTCGACGTCCCCACGACGGTGGGCGAAACAGTCACCAAACCTGGGTCGACGGTAACGCGTGCTGTCTATTCGACAATTGACGAAACAGTCACCCAGCCTGGGACAACGGTCACGAGCCTTTTCTACACGACAATCGATGAAACCATCACGAAACCCGGCAAGACAGTGGTGTTCACAACCACGCGCATCAAGACAAACGGAACGACAGTGATGCTCACCATCCCGGTCACCACAACTGTCGACAAAACAGTCACCGAGCCTGGGCCGACTGTCACGCTTCGAGTCCCTACGACGATAGACGAAACGGTCACTGAGCCCGGGACGACGATCACGAGGTCTGTCCCAACGACAATTGATGAAACCATCACCGAGTCGGGCACAACAGTCACGCTGCGTGTCCCGACCACAATCGACGAGACCATCACCGCACCTGGAACCACAAAAGTGCTCACCCGTGTCGAGACGGTCACTCTTGAGGTCCCAACGACGATTGACGAAACAGTCACCGAGCCCGGATCAACTGTCACGCTTCGCGTCCCTACAACAATTGATAAAACCATCACTGAGCCCGGCTCCACAATCACGAGTCCTGTCTTCACGACGATTGATGGTACTATTACCCTGCCCGGAACGACGGTGACACTCCCAGTCTATACGACGATCAATGAGACGGTCACTAAGCCAGGCTCCACGGCTACTCTTCGTGTCCCCACAACCATTGACGAGACGGTTACCCAGCCTGGGTCGACAATCACCTTGAAGGTCCCCACGACCATTGACGAAACAGTCACGGCGCCGGGAAAGACAGTCACGCTCCCTGCCTCGACTGTCACGTCAACAATTACGACCACGCTGTCCCCCTCGCCGACAACGATCACACAGTCTGGCACAACCCTCGTTGTGACCCTTCCGGGCTCCGTGACGACTACCGAGATCACCATCACCCTCGACCCAACTACAATCACCCTGCCCGGAACGACTGGCACGATCACGGAGCCTGGTCAGACATCTACCTTGACGCTCCCTGCGAAGACGCAAACGCTACCGGCATCAACTGTGCTGTCAACAATCACCCAGCAGCTGCCCGCCAGTACGATCACGGTGACTGAAAAGGGGCGGACCTTCACCACCGCGCTCCCGGCCTCTTCGACAACGGTCGTCCAAACCGTGACACAGCCCCCCACCACCATCACTTTGCCTCCGAACACGATCACGTTGACGCCCGAGTTGACAGTGACTCTTTGCCCCCAGCCCACTGGACTCTCGGCGGCCTTTGACCAGAACTCGGACCTCACCTTCGGGTGCAAGCCAGGATTCATCTGCAATCCCGTCAAGCCGAGTGGCTGCAACTTCTGGCCAGACCCGCCCACCGACGATTTTCTCTGCCGCCCCGAGGAGTGTATACCAGCGCCTCCCATCACCAACGTCACTTGGGCTCCCGGCACGACCAGCTTCTACCCCCCTTCGCTTGGCTACTTCAATCTCAACCCCCACGCCTTCGGTCTTTCTTACGACATCTTTGAAGAGAGCATCTTCACAACGGTCGTCTATGGGCAGACGGAGACCATCACCACAGGAAACTGGGCATCTCAGATTTCTCTGTCAGAGTGGCCGCCAAAGCCTCACACCACGAGCAGCGCGAAGCAGGCGCCCCCCTACGGATACTACCAGGCGCCGAACAAGCGACTCATCGGAAAACGAGATGTCACACCCAGTACCTGCTTCGCCCCTTGCAACCAAGCGTATAACGTCGCCCAGGCCAATGGCAAAACGGACGAGCTGTGCGCGGCAGGCTCCGACTTCATGAACTCGTACAACAATTGCGTTGACTGCGTTTTGGCAAACAGCCCCGCTACTCACGATACTCTGATGGATTACATCGACCCTCAATTCCAGCAGTTCATCGGCTTCTGTGACGGGCGCAGCTCGTCCCCCGCCCCTTCGTCTACAGCCCCGGCGGAGCCTGACGTGACAGCGCTGCCGACCAAGGAGACAAGTAGCCAGGTCGAGGCCGGCCCGACCTCTTTCGTCCCGATTCCCATTCCCACGAGCAGTCACCCCCCCACTGAAGCTGTCCCTCCATCTTCGTCGGCCCCTGATGAAAAGAATACGTCGTCATCCTCTACGACTCCGGCGACTTCGGCCACAGCGACACCAACTGTGTCTAAGAGCGTGTCATCAAGCAAGACGTCCACAACTTCTTCCTTTGCAGAGTCCACGAGCAGTACAGCCCCTGGGACGACTTCTTCACAAGATGCTTCATCTACTGGCACCACGAGCTCGAGCACCACACCCGTTCCTGTAATGAGTTCGCAAACTCCCAGTGAAGCCAGCACCAGTCCATCATCCACACCATCGACTCCTCCGCCATTCACAACATCATCATCCCCATCCCCATCCGAACCAACTTCAGACGAGCCCACTCCCCCGCCTTCTACGGAATTCACCGAAGCGCCTCCAGTGACGTCCACTTCTGCGCCTTCATCGACGTCTGCCGAAGCACCTCCCACGACGTCCACTCCTCCAACTACGTCAGAATCCCCTCAAGCACCCCCAATGGAGTCCACCCCCGCGCCTCCAACAATGTTCAATTCGGCGCCAGACACGGCGTCCGCTTCCGCGCCGCCTGCAGCTACGGGATCATCACCCAGCGAGGCACCGCCCACCGTGAATTTGGCACTCCGCATGCAGCCCGCACACAGCTCATGGATCCTCGCCATTTTCACAACTTTCGCAATCTTTTTGGTGTAAGGGGAGCGGGAGCCGTTGCGTTGATCTCTCTGATTTTTTTTTTTTATCCAACTCCCTTCGTAGCTAGTCCATCGGGAGTTGTTGGCTGACGGACTTGATTTCTGGGACGTGACGAGGGTTGGTCATCTATTTCGTCTTTGGATACTATGCGATGCCCTCAGTGAATGGATATCCCTGGAACATGACTGAATTGTTGAATGCGAAAACGAATCATGAAAAAGGGGCTGGGGGGGAGGGGGGGAGCGATTGTCTACATGTAATCAACTCAACTTGATGCTAATGGGAAATCGCTTGTATTTTCCACCAAAATCTGCGTTCGTTCTGTTTTCAACGCGACTTTCTCGATGATTGCGTGGTTGCTTCAGTGATATGAACATTGAATCTCTGGGATTCTATCCACATGAAGATCAGAATCGATGATGAGACGACAAAGACCATGACGAACACGTATTGTAGACTTGCGCCTTGAATCGTATCTGTCGATCAACGATCTCTTACGCCTCGATCGTGTATTGAGTGGCGGCCTACCAAGATCGTGCTGGGGTCACTCTGACACAGGCGATACCAAACTTGTCACGACCTATCTGGCGCGTCTGATCGGCGAGGAGGAACGTCTGCATCACAGTGGGGGGAAAAATAGAAGACGCAAAGCCTCGGTGCACAATCCCCATGAACAGAGGCTCTCCTGACACCATCCAGTTCAAGACTCTCACCCCATCTCTATCAACCGATGAATACCCAAACAAATTCAAAAGACGCCATGAGACAGGAAGCCTCGAGAACAAGAGAAGAAAACGCTCTGATAGTAACTGCAGTTTTACAAACCGGGAGGCACGTCGCACTCGGCCTGGCCCAGACAAGCTCGCGCCATTTCGTCTGCACCAATCTCACTCGATGACCTCGAGCCCCTCGAGGACGCTGATCGCCCGGGTCCCCTCGTTTTCGAACCGGCTGACGAGCGTCTCGCACTCGTGCTTGAGCTTCTTCTCCGCCTCGTTGGCGTTGAAGTAGATCCACTCCTCGACCGTCATCTTCCTCTCTGGAGTGGTCAGCTCCCTGCCCCGCCGGAGGAACTGGTCCACGCTGTTCTCCCTGTTCCTCCCAGGGTGCGGCGTCCCGAATATGGCGTCGATGTTGGCGGCCGTCCAGGGCGTCGTGCTCTTCAGCCCCGCGAGCACGTTACGCTTCGAGGGGGAGAGGTGCAGCGGCGTGGCGGCGACGACGGGGGCGAGCACGGCCCTCCGCGCGTTCCCCGAGGAGGAGGAGGCGGGCGGGGGCCTGTTGAGCGGCGGCTGGTTCTCCGCGTCCGAGGACTGTGGCGAGTGCGAGGGCGAGAGCACGGGCTGTCTGGCCGACGGCGCAGGAGAGATGGCGTTGTGGCCGGGCGTGGAAGGCGGGTGCAGTGAGGAGGTGGACTGGACGGGAGAGGACACCTGAGGCTCTGCCGGGGCTGCGTCGACCTCCGGCGCGGGCCGGGCCTCCTGGGCCTGGACTGCGTCATCGGTCTTCCTCTCTTCGACGTCATTTTCTGTGGATTTCTTCGGCGGTCGCCCGCGGCCACGCTTGGGGGGCGCTGGGGCGTCTGCCAGGTTCTTGGAGGTGTCAGCAACGGCGGTGGTGTCCTGAGAGGCCAGCGAGGCTTTCGAGGGCCGTCCGCGGCCCCTCTTCGGAGGAGCATCGGTAGACGTGGACCCGTCCTCCTTCATCGAGGTTTGCGGAGCTAGCGATGCCTTTGAGGGGCGTCCCCGACCACGTTTGACGGGCGGCTCGATTGTCTCCTGGGAAGCGGCGGAAGCGGCAGAGACATCGGATCGGCGCGTTCGAGCCCCGCTCCCAGCCACACCCCGGTAAACCTTCTTCAGCACAGTATCTGTACTGCCCACCGTCATCCCATCGTCGTCATCCCCTTCCCCGTCTCCGTCCCCGTCAACGTTTTCCTCTTGCTCTTCCTCGTCGTGGCCTTCAGGATGGATTCTTGCCTCGACTGGCTTGGGCGTCTCTGCTCGGGAGGATGATTCCGGCCTCGGCCCGCCATCATCGGTTGTTTTGGACACTCTTCGAAGGCTCGAACTTGGCGCCGCCTTGGGCGCTTGGTGCTGCGGCTCTGGCTCGTCTACTTCCATTTCCGCCTGGAGCATCTTCAGCTCATCATCAAGAGACTTGTCACCCGGCTCGGTGTCTCTCGGATCGAGTATGGCGTAAGCAGCGGAGTGCTGTCCACCCGGTGAGGCTGGCGTATTTTCGGCCTCTTTCTCAGGCTGCTGCTGCTTCTTCACCTTCAATTGTGACCTTTCTGAGTCTGAATCCTGGGCAATGTCTGCATCGCTCATCTGCTTGGCGAGATCCTCTTCCAGCTGGCGTTCTATCTCATCATTGTCTGGGAAGTGCCTGGGAGTCGGCTGCGGAGAGACGATGTGCGCATTCGAGTGCGAAATGGATTGCGGTTCCGGCGAGCGCTGACCCAAGCTCTGGTTCGAGGATTGAGGCCGCTCCGCCCCGCCAGCTTTGGGGGCAGACGCATCCGTCATCTCATCGTCCTCCTCCACGTCGGAGTTGTCGGTAGTGCTCCGGGAAGATTGGCCTGACCGCTTCTTCGGCGCGGGTCCATCCGTGGTGCTAGCAACGGTGGACTCGACTGCTTCGCTTCTCCGCTTTCTGCCTCGCCTGGCTTTGGGTTGTGATGGCTGAGACGCGTCGTTGTCAGCCTGTTGACTGTCTTCCGCGATATCCATCGGCTCCTCGGCCTTGGCCTTCTTCTTGGTAGCCCTCGTCGTCGTCGCCTTTTTCGCCTTCGACTTCTTCGTGGCCGGCTGTGATACGATGGAGGCAGTGGTCATCGCGGTGTCGTCGAATGCTGTGGTTTGGTCTGTCAGAGACGCCATCTCGGAGGCGATGGATTGGCTTGACGATCGAGCCTTGGCTGTCCTTGCGCGCCCCTTGCTGGCCCCCTTGTATTGATCGAGCAGGGAGAAAAAGGGGCACGCCGGTGACCGGTTGAAGTGCTCATCACTGGGACAGAGTCAGCACCTTGGGCGATTGCGAGCGGGATGCGCAGACTGACAAGGGTTTATCGTTCGGCTCCCACCCGTCCAGCGCCAATTGGCAGTATGCGCATGTGGCCATGTCGTCCGAGTCCTCGGTTGGCGTGTACTTCCATCCTGCCTCGACCAGCTGTCTCATCTGTGTGAGCAAAGATCGCGCGGACTTCTACGCCTGACGCAAAGTCGTGTAGGGCGGCACAAACCTGCTTCGTCTTGCATTTCCAGCCCTTCTTGCCATCGTGGGGCCACCTCCCCGCAAAGGTCGCCGTGCGAGCGTCGATCATGTCTGGCTTGTTGGGGTCTTCCCTGACGTAATCGCCGAGCTCGATCTCGATGGCGGTACAGACGGCCCAGCCACATTGCGGTGAGTGTTTGAGGTGCTCGAGCAGCGGATTGTCGCCGGCCTCCCATCCGTCCAGGCCCTTCTGGCATAGGAAGCATACTGTGTTGTCGACACTCTCTGGTGTTGGTCGGAAGAAGAAGCCGGCTCGGGCAAGCTACCAAGTGCGCGTCAGTTCGTGGCCTTTTTCTCTCGTTCCCGTTAACGGTTCACCGAAGGCTCGCATACGCTGGCGGGAGAGATCTGTTTATGGGGCCAGTTCAAGGCCTTGGGGGCTCGACTGGTCGATGAGCCTCGCTTCTTGGCGACCTTCTGGAAGGAGCTGAGGCGAGCCTCGTAGGTGAAGTATTGGTCCGCATCGCCTGCAGCCATGATGACGCCGCGATGGGGTTCGGGTTGTGCCGATTGGGCCGTGTTGGTCGATTAGTCGCTGATGCCTCCCTATGTCGTGCGGTCACGATCGCCCTGGGGGGGAGCCAGAAAGTGGCCGGCCTAGAGATGAAGGCTCGCAAAGGAGGGAATATGCGATCAAGGGCAGGTCTTAGATCTTTTTGATCTGGAGAAGCGCGCGTGATAGCTTCAGCTTTTTGGGCGGTGCTCGATCGACGTTGGATATATCGAGTATCGGACGAGACCGTGTCCTGTGGTTGGCGAGATGGCAAAGGCGTCTGGCTGAGAGATGAGAAATTTTAGGATTGGAAGCGAAGAGTCGAGGCAGGCACGCTGTCGGAGGAGTGTCTGCGGCTCAGGATGCGTGATCCGAGCAGTCATACGGAGAGAAAGCCGTCCATTGATCGATTATTTGGTGGGTCGACGAGCGCGTCTTTGAGGCGAAAAAGCGACGAGTCGATCAAATGAAGTGATTGATGCTCATGTTTGTTTACAAGCGAGCCAACAGCGGTTAGCGCGCCTGAACATGGACACCCGACGAAGCGGATGAGCCAAACACGTACTCCTCTCGCCCCTCGGCCAAAGATGATGATGATGATACTCCGTAGACCCTTTCAAATTTCATATTAAATTAGGTCAGTAGTTCTCACTTGACGTACAGGCATAGATCCCTCCAACTGTAGATGCATATATACTAGCATCGGTTCACAAGGACCTTGCAGGATGCCATGCCTTCAAAAGCCGGTCTGTGGTCCGCAACCCAGACTCACAGCTTGCCGGCAGCCTTCCTGGCCTTGTCGCCGTCGACGAGCACACACCAGCCCTCAGCCCCCATGCCACCGTCTCCGTACAGGACCGCATCGAAGGCCCCCTCTTCAAGAGCCAGCCGGAGCACCTCATCGTTATAGGTCCCTGGCTGCAGCCAGATGGACGGAACACCCACTGATCTCGCCTCCAAGATCACGCCAACAGTGACCGCCGGGGGCGTGATGATGGAGAGGCTCGTCTCCTTGGGGCTGGGAAGACTCTTCACGTCGGGCAGAGTGGGATACTCATTGCCTCGGACGGAGATGGTGGCAGAGGCTGGGTTGAGGGGCGTGACATTGAGACCGCGCTCCAGGTACCACGCAAATACTACAGAGCAGAGTCAGCCTGCCGTGCCTATGCCCTTGAAGATGATGGAGGCGAGAATGATGAATTGGAAAGGCATTGGCCACTGACCTTTATGCCCAAACTTGGCGGGGTTGGAGCTTGCGCCAGCAACTGCAAAGTTGGGCGAGGAGAAGAATCGCTGAGCCGCTGCGTCGGTAGCCATTCTGAGGATGCTTGAAATGTGACGTCGAGCAGTCTTGTCGAATACTGGGAATCTACGTGCTGTAAAAAATCTGAAGAGAAGGCTTGAAATGATGGGGTCAAGCCTCATTCGCATGATCGTGAGGGGAAATCAAATCGACGAGGACGAGGCCTGGATCGACAGCCTGGGGGTCGCTCCCAGGCGCGATGGTGACGGACTCGGATCCATGCGGGTGCTAGCGTGGGAAGTTTTGAGTACCACAATATCCTTGGCCGATACCTACAAATCCAAGTCTCCTACACCTCATTTTCTATTGCCCTCCAAGAACCTGCCACACTGCCAGTCGTCCGAGTCCTTCAATCGATCAAGTGCGTCTTGCTGAGTCTGTGACGATTGTTCCAATTTTTATTCTCGACGGCACGACACAAATTATGCAGTCATTCTGCCCTTCAGATTGGATGGCGGGCATCATTCGCGACGGCATCGATGCATCGTGAAGCAGATCCATGCATGAAATCGCTCCCGCTCTCCTCGCAGAAGCGCCTCCGAATCATCAAACCAGCTGGTGGTTGCCCCGTCAGATCAATGGTGGCGGCGACGGGACAAGCTGGAGTCGACAGGGCAGGCCACAGGACTGTGCAGGGGGGACGCCTGATGCTCCGTGGGTCTCGATGAAGACGGTGCAGCCTGGGATCGCCTTGATTGGGACTCCAGTCAGGAGTCGAACCCGGCGTGCTCCATCTCTTGAACCTTCCAGCCGTACTCGTATTCCGTACTTCGAACATACTACTCCGTACTCCGTACTACAACTATCTCTCGCCGATCCCAACATCGCCATCATCAACATCGCCACAGAGTCCCCAGACGACGAGCTTTCCCCTCCTGCCGAGCATTTTTGCGCAAATTTGACTCGCTTCGGGAGAGTCATCATTCCAAGCCTGCCATCGACCGCGTGCGCCGTGAAACAGCCGCCCTTCTTCGAGACCTTCTTCCCTTCTTCCACCCTCGAAACAAACAAAACAACACAACAACAATGGTGAGTGCTCGAACGTTGCCCCAGCACCAGAGAAAACAGGCCAGGCCGCGCGATCGCTTGCCTCTGGCGCATTTGATTCGTCGGCCGCTCGCATCGCACAAGCGCGAGTCACAAGAGTGCTAGAAGGCGGCTTTCTCGACGGACGACATACTAGCCCGTCACGCCTCTGTCCCTCGTCTCCCGCCCGAGACATCAATCAATCCCGATCTTTCCTCGCGATAGCATCACGCGAATCGATACTCGGTACCGGACACTTCACAGACACACCGCGCATCCCCCTACGCGACCGAAACGCCGATCAGAGTCGCCGAGTTCGAGAAGCAGACGCGAGAGAAGCACTGATTCCAAGAACAACCGCAAGAAATGGCTCCTAACCAGTTCGACACGCAGGCCTCGACAAACTACAAGGAGGCCTTCGCCCTCTTCGACAAGCGCGGAGGAGGCCGCTGCGCCATCGACACCCTCGGCGACCTGCTCAGAGCCTGCGGCCAGAACCCTACCTTGACCGAGATCAAGGAGCTGGAGAAGGGTCTCGGCAATGACTGTGAGTATCTGTTCCTCTCGCCTCTCTCAACGACACTCTTATCCCCCCCCCTCTTCTGGCGTCCTTTGCATCGAAGCGCGTCGCCAGCGCGATCTTGCCCGCGCCGGGGAGCCAACTCGTGGCTGACGCATCCGCAGTCGATTTCGAGACCTTCCAGCGCATCCTAAACCGCCCTGGCGGCTTCCGCGAACCAGGCGAGCCCGAGGAGTACTGTCGCGGCTTCCGAGTTTTTGATAAGGACATGACGGGCTTCATCGGGGTCGGCCAGCTCAAGTACATCCTCACGAATCTTGGCGAGAAGATGACGGAGGAGGAAGTCGACGAGCTCCTCAAGGCCGTCGACACCAGCTCCGGCCAGGTCAACTACACGGGTATGCTCTGTTCTCTCTCTCTCTCTCTCTCTCTCTCTCTCTCTACGATTTTTGACCTTTGGAATTTGCTCTGGCCGATGACGATACTGATCATGATGCTGATTGTCATCCAGAACTCGTCCGAACCATCCTCGCCAACTAAGACGAGGGCGCGGCTCTCTCAAGACCATCATCGGCGACCCGAGCTTTTTTATTACATCCAGGGGCGGGACGGCGTTGCTTAATATGTATGATTGATGGTTTTCTTCTTGCGGACGGGAATGGATCAATTTCATCGCCTCATACGGCGATGGACAGGTTTTTTGCAGCGGGTCAGCAAGATCAGGCTCGTGTATGGATTGATGGATAATGTGACTTTTTGATAGATTGCCTGTTGCGGGCAGCCAGCACAAGACGTTTGTCATTTTTCAGCCCAGCGACCTGTGACGGATTCGACTTGACCCTCTGATTTCCCCTCTGCATGTCGATACTAGAAGTGGTATCGAGTGTAGCCTCTGTCATTGTCGGCAATCAGATTCATGATTGCTGTTCGTATCACCAGTGTTGAGGGTACATCAACGTCGTGCAATCAAATTTGAACGCCAGCATTGATTTGCCGTGCATTTCCCCGCCAAAGCTGGACTACCCTGGAGCTACCCCTCCTCCGCACGCGACATTCCGTCCCTCTGATAGGCTCCTTCCCGGCCTCAACACCTCCTCCACCCCACTTTGTCGCATCAAGCTCGCCAGCCCCCGGTCCGTATCTCGCAACAAACAGCTCCATCTAAGCTGCCAATTGGTGTTGAGGTGAGTACTCGACCTCTGTCAATTCGTGGTTCTACGGGCTGTCTTTCGAAGCACTGTTGGCTAAATTACTGACCATACGCACATGTGGTAGCTTCAGGCCCCTCGGCTGATGGTCTATCGAGTCACGCGAGACTCCCTCCTTCTCCTCTCCATCTTCGTCCTCCTCGCCGCAACCGTGGCTCCCTCATCAGCATTCCTCCGCCTCAGATCTGTGGCGAACCACCTCAGGCTTCAAGCACAAAGACAGATCCCCAGTCTCCGTCGCCCCCTGGTCCTCAGCACCATGGCTCCCAAGGCGTACCAGAACCCGCCCCAGGCCCCGCCCTTGTTCACGGCCACCGCCGAGTCCATCCTTGCCGACACCAAGCGTATCACCGCCCAGAGCAACAGCGTGCTTGACAAGATCTCCGCCGAGGTCAAGGCCGAGAATGCCACTTTTGACAGCGTTCTGGAGCCTATCCTCCAGGACGACAACGAGCAGGAGGCCTCGAACAGGATCCTCACCTTCTACCAGTACGTCTCCACCGATGCCGCCCTCCGAGAGGCCTCTGGGAAGTCGAGGGAGATCTTCAGCGACAACTACATCGAGAGCAAGATGAGGGAGGACCTGTTCAAGCTCGTGGATGCAGCCTATAGCGCCAGGGACTCCCAGACGCTGGAGGAGGAGCAGCTTATCATCCTCGAGAAGGAGCGCAAGAAGTACATCAAGAACGGGCTGCTGCTGCCCCCCGGCGAGAAGCGGGATCGTTTCAAGGAGATCCAGAAGAAGCTGAGCCTGCTGGCCATCGAGGCCCAGAAGAACCTCAACGAGGAGAAGGGCGGGTTCTGGTTTACCCCAGAGGAGCTCGAGGGCGTCCCCAAGGATGACATTGACGTCGAGACGCTGGAGAAGGGCACCGGAGAGAACGAGGGAAAAGTCAAGGTCACCTTCAAGTACAACCATCACACCCCCCTCATCCGGTACGCGGTCCGGGAGCAGACTAGGCGCCAGTATATCATCGCCGACACGAACAAGGTGCGTGGATCGTTTCCCATCGCCCGTCTGAAAGCGGGAGAGAGTCTAATGATGAGGGATAGAACAACAACAATGTTCCTCTTTTCAAGGAGATCATGGAGCTCCGAGACGAAGCCGCTCGGCTCCTCGGGTACCCTGACCACGCTAGCGTCCAGATTGAGGACAAGATGGCCAAATCGCCCACGAACGTCAACGGGTTCCTCGGGGACCTGCGGACCCGCCTGGCGCCCGGTGGCGAAAAGGAGCTCGAGAAGCTCGTGGAGTACAAGAAGCGCGACTGCGAGGAGCGCGGCGTCCCCTTCGAGGGCTTCTACCTCTGGGACACGTCCTTCTACAGCCGCCTGATCAAGGAGAAGGAGTACAGCGTGGACGAGGTGGAGATCTCGCAGTACTTCCCGGCGGAGTCGACGTTTGCCGGGATGCTCAAGATCTACGAGGAGATCTTTGGCTTCGTCTTCGTCGAGCTCTCCAAGGAGGACCGTGCGCGCCTGAGCCCGACGGGCAAGTCCGAGGACATCGCCTGGCACGAGGACGTCAGCATCTACAGCGTCTGGGACGACGAAGCCTCGGGCGGCGGGTTCTGCGGGTACCTGTACCTCGACCTCTTCCCGCGCGACAACAAGTACGGGCACTACGCCAACTTCGGTATCGAGCCGGGATACCGGTCGCAGGACGGGAGCAGGAAGTACCCGTCGACGGCGCTGGTCTGCAACTTCAGCAAGCCGACGGCCACGAAGCCCTCGCTGCTCAAGCACCACGAGGTCGTGACCTTCTTCCACGAGCTCGGTCACGGGATCCACGACATCGCGGCGCGGACCCGCTACAGCTACACCCACGGCACGGCGGTGATGCCGGACTTCGTCGAGGCGCCGTCGCAGATGCTCGAGAACTGGTGCTGGACGCCTAGCGTGCTCAAGTCGCTCTCGCGGCACTGGGAGACAGGCGCGCAGATCCCCGACGAGCTCGTCGAGCGGCTCGTCAAGACGAAGCACTTCAACTCGGCGACCAACGCGCTCAACCAGATCCTCATCGGCACCTTCGACATGACGATCCACGGGCCCAAGTCCCACGAGGAGGTGCAGAATACGAACTACGGCACGCTGTGGAATACGCTGCGGCGCGACATCACGGGCATCAAGGGGCCCGAGGACGTGGGCGAGGGAATGTACGTCGATGATTCAGCTGCACTTACCCTTTGATACATTTCTGTCCGAGATGCAGAGATTGGGAGACTGACATTTGCTACCTAGTAACTGGGGAAATCGCTACGCTAGTATCGGGCACTTCATCGGCGGCTACGACGCGGGCTACTACGGCTACCTCTACTCCGAGGTCTTCTCGCTCGACATGTTCTACTCCTTCTTCAAGGAGAACCCCATGGACGGCGAGCAGGGCCGGCGGTACAGACACACTGTCCTCGAGCGGGGCGGCAGCAGGCGCGAGACCGAGTTCCTCAAGGAGTTCCTGGGCAGGGAGCCCAGCAGCGAGGCGTTCTACAAGGAGCTGGGGCTGAGCCAGTAAGGGCCTGGTGGTACCTCAGGGAGGGTATGGCTTCTCCGAAAGACAGAGTTATACATACGCATGCAGTTGTGCGACATTGGAGTCCGAGAAATCATACGGGAGTCCCGAAGACGCGGATGGTGCGAGTTCCAGCGCGGAGTACGGAGCAGTTGGTAGATGAGTAGTGAGTGAGTCAGTGAATAGCAGTCGTCGTCGAGATGGCGATCCGTGGTCGGAAGATAATGCGCGGGTACCTACACGGGCGGGGCGCATGGAGAGAATTTAAGCTCATTCGGACGACGATGCTGTGCGCGCTGCGATACGGGAGGCAATATAAGCCACGTGAAATGCTGTGCTCGGGGTCCAGGGCATGGAGGGCCGATAGTAGAGGCAGTAGATGGATCAACGGTGATGCCCGGAGCGTGGAGGGGCGGGAGAGGGCAGCGTGGAATGGGAGAGGTGACGGCTCCGGCAGCTTGCCGCCCAGGCCATGTGGATTCCTTTTTCGGTCGAGGCTTGTCTCTGGATGGGAGAATACGAGCACGATTGAGTGGCTCGACCTGTCTCAGGGGAGCATTGAGTTGTCGGGTCCTCGGAGATCAACGATGAAGGCTTCGATGGCAGGCTGGCTAGGCGGTCGTTCCTCGGGCTCCACAGAGACTCGAGTTGACATTCTCCCAGGCTGAGAGATGTCGGGCTACGACGACGGCGACGGCGACGGCGACAGCAACGACGACATCAGCCAAAAGGGGGACATCAGGAAAGTTGATGTGATAGCCGAGATGGGAGTCTGCGGATGGAAGACTCGAACGATGGTGTACCTGTAAAGGAGGGAGCAGGTGATCATTACGAGTACAAATGGGCAATTGCAGATGGATTGCAAACTTGCATGGATGGGGAATAATGGGTTTCCGGGATTGTAATGAGCGTCGAGGATGCAGAGGAGTGTGTATGCATTCCCGGTAATTGTGGTGGAATTGTGGTGTAAGCAAGATGCATGTGTGGTGCAACCGGAGACCCCAGTCGGAGGAAAAGATGTCGAAGTCGATCTTGTTGAGAGAGCAAGAGTGTGGCGTGACGTGACGAGTAGCACACAATTGCTAGAGGACGGATCGTAGTCTGAAGCTGAGGATGTCGAGATGTCGATTGTGGAGATGAGACTTCGAGCGCTCTATCATGATTTCAGGGGATGGAGTCGTGATTGCTCACGAAGAAAAGGGAGTAGAGGCCACGTAGTGAACAGCGAGGATATTCGAAGGCGCACTCAATTGCATCGGCGAGGACTCGAATCATCTTGATTTCACACGGTCCGGAGACCTCCTCGAGCTTATCCGGAAACGACCATGCACCTGTGAGTTGTTCTTGGATGCCGTCTTCTCGTTCTCGTACATAATGCGTCCCTCGCGGCTAATCTGCCTTCCCCGCACGAGAAGGCTGTGCGTTGAGAGCGCCTTGCCGTTGGACGAGAGCGTATCGTAGCATCGCCCGAGGCTCTCGGACACATCTTGGCTGCGCGAGGAATGCTTGTTGGCTGCACGGCTGGGGAGGCGTGGTGATTGTGAGCTCTCGGCTCTGTCTTTGATGAGTGCCTCACACACCAGCTGCTGGCTCGTGACGCAGCCAAACCCATCGAGGGTCGGGCGGATGACGGAGCAGAACGTGGCCTTGTTGGAGTCGAGGTCTGTGGCGCGCGAGACGCAGGCCAAGAGCAGCTCGCGGCTCGCGTCCTGCGTTCTGTCCTGCGCCCTGCAGCTGCGGACGTACATATTGATGTACATAGTTTCGCAGATACTGTCTCGAGCTCTCGAGTGGCTCCGCGAGCTTTGAATAATTCTATGGATTCCTAAAAGTCTCGAGTTAGAAAAATAGTATTCACTTCATACCGTGCTGTATGTACATAGACCGGGCCACCAAGGTGCAGGTCTTCCCGCCGGGAAGAGAAGAAGAGAGGAAGGGCAGCGCCTTCAGAACCCCGGTTTTGGGGGTCTTTGGCTCGCCTGCTCGGCGGTGTTTATTCCGAGAAGTCGTTGAAGAGAAGCCGACTGAAGGATTGGGATCCTGACGACGAGCCATACATACAGGTACTCGTAGATACCAATACAGCTTTGAGGTACTTGTACTCGTATTGACGGCGACCGGCAGAGGCACAAAAGCAACCTGGCGACCTCATATCAATCGTGCGTGCCCGGGCGACTACCCGTAGGCTTGACCCAGCTTAGCTCATCGCAGCCGGGGCTAACTATAGGTAAACCTATAGTTAGGGATAAAAAGCTAGGATAAGGATAAAAAGCTAGGATAAGCTTTTATATAGTAATTTCTATATAAATTATTATAAATCTATTTTAAAGCTATATTAGAGTATTTTTTTTAATATACTATTTTTTTATTATTTAGCTATATTTATTAAAGCTTTAAAATTATAAAAAAAGGGTATTATAGGTAAGATCTATAGTATTAAGGGTATTAAAAACCTTTATTTAAAGTAGTATTTTTTTATTAAAATATAAGATATTATAATTTTAAGATATATTAAATAAAAGCTAAGATTATAAAATTATATTAGCTATATATTTATAGCCTAGAATTCGCTTTATTAGTATTATAAATATTAATAGCTATAGGCCTAGTAATAGGGATAGCTTTAGCTTAGGCTTAGGCTTAAAGTCTTTTTAATTTATCTTTATAATTTAATTTATTATTTTATTATTTAAATTATTATTTTAAAGGCTTTAAAGCTTTAAAATATTATCTTTATAATTAAAATTATTTTCTTTTCTATTTTAAGGGTTATTTTAGTTTATAATAATCTTAGGAAATAAAACTTTATAAAAATTAAAGGCTATAAAAGGTTAAGGGATATAAAGGGCTATAGTAATAGCTTTAAGTAATAAAAGGTTAAAATTAATATTAAAAAATTTTTTTTTTAAAAAAGTATTTAAATTAAGTATTAGATATTTTTATTTTAAAATATAAGTTAGCCTTACTTATATAATTAAGTTATTATTAGAAATTAAGGATCTTTACTTAGCTATTAATAATCTAGTGTTTATTTTTTAAAAATTTAGCTTTAAATAGCTTTATTTAGTTTATTAAGATCTTCTTAACTCTTTAAACTTACTTTTATTATAATATTTCTTTTTTTTTTTAAGTTATAAAGGCTTACCTTTAAATATCTTTTAGGCTTAATAAATTAATATAAAATTAACTATTAAGCTTAATAAGCTAGCTTTTATATATATAATTATTTATTTACTTAAGTCTTTAATAATAATCTTTAATAAAGTTAGTAATATTTAACTTTAATATAAAGGCCTTAATTATAATCTTTAATATAGTTTTAAGCTTTTAATAGGTTAAAAAGCTAAAAAGATTATAATAATATATATTTATTTACTTAATTAAGGAAATAGCTTATTAAAAGTAAGCTTTAAAGAATAATAATAATATATAGGTTAGATTTATAGCCTTTTATTACTTTTATTATTAGTAAATAATAGTATAAATAGCTAGTTTATTTATAAGGAAATATATATTAGATTTTTTAAAGCTAAAGATAATATTATATTTTATAAAGCTTTTATTATATATCTTTTTAAAAAAAAAAAGGAAATTAAGCTAAAAGAAAAATAAAAAGCTATACTAAAGGCTATTATAAAGAACCTTTTATTATATAGCTTTAAAGGGCTAAAAAATACTAATATTAAAAGGTTATAGGAAATATATTAAGTATAATAGAAAGATAGTAATAAGGATATTAAAAAAGATATAATATTTAGTAAATTTAAAGGTTATATACTTTAAAAAGCTATTAATAAAAAAAAAATAATAAATTTAATTTAAAAAAAGCTTTAGCTTTATAGGCTTTTATATATAAGGATCTTTTTTTTATTTATTATAGCTAAAGTAATCTTTTAAAGACCTTTTTAATTATTATACCTTTACTAAGACCTTTTAAAAATATAAATTAAAAGTATAAAGCTATTTAAATATAATCTTATTATTATTAAAGCCTATATCTATATAATAAAATTAAATATTATTATAACCTTTAATCTTAGTTTATAACTTTATAAAAAATAAATAAAAGATTAGCTATAATAATATTATACTTTTAATAATATTAATAGTTATAATTATTATATAAAACTTTTAATTTTTAGAATTTAAAACCTTTAGCTATTTATAATAAACTAATTAGGTAATTATAACCTTAAGCCTTTTTTATAAAGCCTTTATTTATATTTTATATTTATTTTTATTTTAATACTTAAATAAACTAATATTAAAGTCTTTAATAATATTATAAAAATAAAAAAAGAAGCTTTTAAGAACCTTTATTTTTATATTTTTAAAGGTAAGGTAGCTTTTTTTAATAGCCTTGTTATGATTGGCTGGATTGAGGCTATGCAAAGCCATAGATACGGTGGCTAACGCTATAACGAAGGTGGCTTAAGCTATAGGTAAAGTAGCGATATTCCTAAAGGATTAGAAAGGCCTATTATTAGCTATAGAATAGATATAATAGTATTTAATAGAAATAGCCTAATTTTACTATATATTTCCTACCTTTTATAATAATAAGTAGTAGTATAGATTTTAGGCTATAAGAATAGCCCTTAGCCTTTTTTAGTTAGCTTTTTCTTTTTCTTCTTAGATTAATTTAATTAAGTTAATTAGTAGTCCTAATCTTATTTACCTTATAAAATAATATTATCTTCCTATTAGGCTTATATAAGCCTATTTTCTTTATAGTTATATTTTAATAGATTATAAGCCTATAAGGTATAACCTTATAGGTTATCTTTTTTCCTTTAGTTATATAACCTAACTAAGAGCTTAATTAGGTAATTACTTAGGTAGTAATTAACTAATTATAAGATATTATTTTTAGCTAAAAAAATTTACTTATATAAATATATAAAATACTAAATAAATTATATATTTATTAGTATTAAAAAATAAAGGAGTTATTTACCTTTCCTTTAGTTACTAAAGACCTACTTTTAGACCTACTTTTTAGCCTTATTTACTAATTATATTTATAGAAAGCTAGGAATTAGGCCTAAAGGGCACTAATTAGCTAGCTACTATTATCTAAAGTTATTAGACTAATCTAGGTAACTTAGTTATTAGAATAGGCTAATTAGAGGTTACCTTTATAACCTATAGTAAGAATGCCTAATAATAGGCTAATTAAATAAGCGCTATTTAAGGTTAGCTAACTATTATTAGTAATTAGATAAGCGCTTTATTACTAGCTTTAGATAAGGGTAATAAGGATTCTAAGGATCCTAATATTAACTCTAGCCTTATTTATAAAGTATTATATAAGGCTTTAGCCTTTTTTAATTTATTTAAATTAGTAAAGCTAGAAAATTATAACTAATAGAAGTAAACCTTAATAATTATATTATAAACTATTAAATTTAAAGGCTTTATTAGTAACCTAGCTTTATCTAATAATCTATTAGCCTTAAAAAAAGCTATCTTTTTAATATTTATCTAGGATAGCCTTTTTTTAGTTCTAGCTAGTAATATAGCCTAAATTATATACCTAGCTAAGGCTTATTTAAAACTTAAATGCTAATTTACTTATTTAATAAGGCTATAGTAAGAGAGCCTTTATAAAAGCTTTTATATATTAGCCTATTTAAGTTACTAAGGTAGCCTTATTAAATTTAATATAGCCTTTAATAACTAATTAGCTTAGCTTATATTAGTATATATAATTATAGCTTTTAAAGACTAAGTAAATTAATATTTAATAGCTATAAAATAAAGCTTTTTATAATAGGTAGAATAGATCTATAGCTTTATTTAAATACTAACTACTATAGGTTAACTCTTAGATTAGATTAACTTATAATTCTTAATAGTAGATATCCTTAAAAAGACCTACTTATTAGCCTTATTAGCCTATTAAAGCACCTAATCTAAGCCTTATAAGTTATATAGTAGGTTATTTATTAGAAAGCTTTTATTTTATTAAGATAAATAGAAGGTTAAACCCTTAGTAAAGAAGCTAGGCTCTTAGCCTAGACCTAGATATAGATCTACCTAATAAGGCTATAAAAACCCTAAGGCTTACCCTAAACCTTAGTCTAAGTTACCTTATAAGCTATAAAGGGTTTATTTTAAAGATAGAAAATCTAAGAATAAAGAAAGCCTATCTTAGAGAACCTAAATCCTTATACTAAGTAAGATACTTAAGTATATAAGCTTTAAAATATTAAGCTTAGCCTTTAGCGCTTATATAACCTTTAACCTTAATATAAGGGTTATAAAGCCCTTTAATTAATTAAAGAATAGTATAATTTATTAGGCTAACTATATCTATAAAAATAATCTTTTATATAATATAAAGGTATTAATATATATAGTTAATAACTAATTTTAGTTTATTAATTATAAGGCTAATAATAGTACCCTTAGTTATATAATAATAAAGGGAGGATTAATAAAGTTAGTTAGATCTAGTATAGCTATTTTTTTTATTTTAGTTAATTAAGACCTTATTATTTATAAGGAAATCTATTTATTAAAGGCTCCCTTTTACTCTAATATAGGTCTAAACCTTATAAATAGGCTCTAATATTATTAATTAAAAGGCTTTTTTATTAAAAATAAACTAATAGATAGCTAAGGAGCTACCTTAGGGCTATTTAATTTTAAGGGGTTAGGCTTTTTTTTTATTATTAAAGGGATATCTTTACCCTTAGATATAATTTACCTAAGGCTTTATACTTACCTTACTAGTATTTATTAACCTAGAACTTAATTAACTAATTAGGAGCTTAGGATTTAAATTAAGATCTACCTTTTTAGCTTATTAGAAAATAAAACTAAGAAATATATTACTATTCTATTACCCTTTAATTTATTATTAAATTAGGAATTATATAACCTATTAGCTACCTTAAACTATTAATTTTTAAATATTATATATTAAGAAGACCTAGATAAGCTTATTAGTAATAAGGTTAATAGCCTTAAGCTAAGTAAATCTTAGTATATATAGTAATATAAGAAGCTTATTAGGCAGGCTTATTTATAGTATAACTAATTAGGGTATATTAGCCTTAGGCTAATAAAGAAGATTATAATTATAGCCTTAGGTATATCTAATTTTTAAGGTATTAAAGATAAAGATTTTATATACTTACCTTATATTAAGGGTAAAGCTATAAAATAATTAGTTATAAACCTTATTACTAGCCCTTTAAAGGCCTTTAATATTATTAAAGAAAATATATTTATTATTAAGCTAATACCTTATAATAAAAAGCCTTTTAGGCTTTTATTAATAAATAAAAAAACCTACTATAAATAGATTTTCTTATTAGCTAATAAAAGTAGGCTTATATTTATTATAATAGTTTAAAAGCATTTTAAAGCCCTAAAGCTTAAATATAGCTATTACCTTAGAAGGTTTTATTATAATAGAGGTAAGGAAGTTATATTTACTTTATAGGGCTAGCTATAGGAAAAAGGTATAGCCTTTTTTATTAGTATGCCCTATACCTATAAGTAAAATAGTCTAGCTAAGAGGTTTATATAGGTTATTCTAGATAGGCTTAGGGTAATTATAATAGGGTTATAGCTATCTTATAAGCTATAGAATTATATTATTATAAATATAGTCTAACTAGTAAATACTATAGCTATAACTAACTAAGATAGTATAGCCTAAGAGAAGCTTTATATTAATATTATTAAACTAAATAAAACCTATAAGCCTAATTTATTGATTTTTAAGGTCTTAGGGGCCTATTATAAGGCCCTTATATTTAAAGAAAAGTAGGTCTAAGGCTATAAATTAGCCCTTTATATTAAATTAGGTTAGCTTATATTAGTTATTAGTACTAATTCCTATCTAGTTTACTTACTTAGGAATAGCTTAGTAATTTATACTAGCTATATATACCTATTTAAGACCTAGTTTTTTAGGCCTAGTAAGCTAATTATAGGCTAGGAACCCCTAGAGTAAGGCTTAGGGGGAGAGTTACTAGCCTTAGTAAATACCTCTAGTCTAGCCCTAATACTAAGCCTTATTATAGTTAATAACTTAGGCTTTAAGGAAATAGTAAGCTCTACTTTTAGTAAAGAAATATTATATAAGAGGTTATATAAATCTACTACTAATAAACCTAACTATATATTTACTAATTATATAGACCTTAATAACCTTAACTATATTCTAATAGCTATAAATAATTAAATAGCTACCCTAAATAAAGACCTATATACCTTAGCTAAGGCTATAAAAGCCTCTAATACTAGCTAATAGTAAAAGGCTATTTTTATTAAATTTACTTAGCTTTTAAATAAATATATAATCTCCTTTTATAAATAGGATAGCCTTTTAAAAGGCTATTAGCTAATTATAAGTAAGTTTATTTTTAAATAGAAAAAGGATTAGTTTAGTTATATAATTAAGTATAAGGTCTAGTTAATAGCTAAAGGCTTTAAATAAATAGAAGGGCTAGATTATTTTAGAACCTTTGCCTTTATAGCTATATTAGCTATATAGCGGGTTATCTTAGCCTTAGCTATAGCTAAAGGCTAAGAAATAGAGTAGATTAACTTTATAAGGGCCTTTTTTAATAGGCAGCTAAAGGAAGATATATTTATCTACTTTCTAAAGGCTTTTAATACTTTTATTTATTAGACTAATAAAGATACCCTTATTAAGCTAGTATAGTAAAGGTATAACCTTACCTTAGAGCCTTTAGATTATATAATTAAGCTTAATAGGACCCTTTATAGACTTAAGTAGGTATTATATAAATAGTAATAAGCCTTTAATAAGCTAGCCTTAACCTTAAGGCTAGAACCTTTAATATTAGACTTAGTTATACTTTTTAGCTATATAATAGAAATTTTTATAATTACTTATATTAATAACTATCTTTTTATTAATCTAGATTTACTTTAGATAAATAAGCTAAAAAGAGCCCTTAATAAGGTTTATAAGATAAAGGATAAAGGCTTAGCTATTTTATTTTTAGAGGTTTATATTATTTAGGATATAGAAAAAGGTATCCTTTAGCTTTTATAGGAATACTTTATTAATAAAACTATTAAAAGGTTTAGCCTAAAAGAACCTTAGCCTATTAAAACCTTTATTATTCTAAGCTTAGTTAATAGTGGCCTTATTAGATAAGGTTTAATACCGCTTACCTTAAAGAAGATTAAGCTTTACTAAGTTATAATAAATATAGCTATATATCTCTTTATATAAACTAGGCCTAATATAGCCTTTATAGTCTAATTCCTTACTTACTATTTTTAGCTACCCTATAGGGCTTATCTTAGGGCTACTTATAGGCTATTAGCCTATTTAAGGGTTATTAAGTTATAGAGTATTAAATATATTATAAATAAAGATATAGCCTTTTAAGCCTATTATAATAGTAACTTTATAGGTAATAAGAATATTAGCTAATTAATCTATAGTTATATTATTAAGCTTTATAGTAGACTAATTAGCTAAAAGAGTAAGAGAGCTAGTATTATAGCCTTATCTACCTTAGAGGCTAAATATATAGCTATTATAGAGGCTACCTAGGAACTTAAGTAGCTCTCTAATCTCTTTAAGGAGGTCTATATATCTCTAAAGATACTATTTACTTTATATAATAATAATTAATAGGCTATTTTAACCTTAAATAACCCTACCTTATATAACTATATTAAGTATATATTAGTAAAATTTAGCTATATATAAAAGAGGGTTTAATAAGGCCTAGTTAGGCTAAAGTAGATCTTTATATAAGGAAATATAGCTAATAGTTTAACTAAGCTACTTATTAAGCTATTAATAAATTATTTTAAAACTAGCCTTTTTAAAGCCTTAGTAGTATAGCCTTACTTTTTAATATAACTAACTAATTAGAGAGCCTATCTAGTAAATTAGGCTTATTTAGTTTAGCTATTTACTAATAATAACCTTAGTAAATTAAGCTTTAATAATAAATAAAAGCTATCTAAGATCTTTAGTATATTTATATTAACTTGCTTAGCTATATAAGGCTTAGCCTTAGAAGCTAGCCTTAGGCCTTCTATAGCTAGTTCCTTTAGCAGCTATATTATAATAAAGAACCTATTAAAGGCGCTATAGCCCTCTAGGGGTCCTTTTATTTATACTAGCTATAAGGCTCTAACCCTAAGCATTTATAAATACTCTAAATTACTTAACCTAATCTTTATAAGCTTATTATATAACTAATAGTTTAAAGAAAATTATTACTATAATTAATTACTTAATTAGTTATTTAACTAAGAATATAATTAGAATATAGTATTTATTTATTTAGCTATTATTTAGGATTAAGGAAGCTATATACTTTACTTTTTTAATAAATTAAAAGGCTATTTAGCCCTTTTAGTAGCTATAAATTAAAAAGAAAGTAAGTAGCTAATACTTACCCTATAGTTCTCTTTAGTAGATAGTATCTTAGTTACTAATATAGCTATAAGTATTAAATTTAGTGCCTATAATAACACCTATAATATATATAATATAGTAGATACTAAGATAATTACTTTAAAGTAGACCTTTAGGGCTAATTAGATAAAAGGGTTCCCTTTATTAGGCTAGGCCTAATTAGGTAATAGAGGGAGTGTTATAATTAGCTAGATTAAGGCTATATAAAGCTATAGATATAGTAGCTAATATTATAATAAAGGTAGCTTAAGCTATAGGCAAAGTAGTAATATTCCTAAAGGATTAGAAAGGCCTATTATTAGCTATAGAATAGATATAATAGTATTTAATAGAAATAGCCTAATTTTATTATATATTTCCTACCTTTTATAATAATAAGTAGTAATATAGATTCTAGGCTATAAGAATAGCCCTTAGCCCCCCTTAGTTAGCTTCTTCTTTTTCTCCTTAGATTAATTTAATTAAGTTAATTAGTAGTCCTAATCTCACCTACCCTATAAGACAGTGTCATCTTCCTATTAGGCTTACATAAGCCTATTTCCCTTATAGCTATATTTCAACAAGCCTTAATATATATAATCTTTAAAAAGGGATAATAATCTATTTAATAGTAATACTATTTCTTTAATAATAGCTTTACCTTAGGATTATAATATAAAAAAAAGGCATTTATAGCTCTCTTAACCTATAATTTAATAGCTAAAAAGCTAAATCTTTATATTTAAAAAATAAAAGCTATAAAAGCTTTATTTTTATCTTTATTAAAAAGAAATAGCTAGCTATAAGGTAATATTATAATATTACTAATAAGCTATTAAATTATATAATTAATCTAGCTTTTTAAAATATTATATCTTTTTATAAGGGCTTAAATAGTAAGAGATTAAGGTATTAGTATACCTTTTTATTAAACTTAAAATATAATATTATATTAAGACTATAAAATAATAGATATTACCTTTATTATAAGGTTACTTTAATTTATAGTAATAATATATAAACTTTATATTATTATTATATTTTATATATTTTTAGTAAAAAAAGAGGGTATTATAGGTACTATTAAGGTATAAGCTTATCCTAGCTTTTTATCCTTATCCTAGCTTTTTATCCCTAACTATGGGTTTACCTATAGTTAGCCCTGGCTATGATGAGCTAAGCTGGGTCAAGCCTACGGG
>NQYQ01000051.1:60883-74496 GCA_003055925.1 Escovopsis sp. Ae720 | reverse complement strand
CTTCTGTCTCTTTTCCTTTTTCCCCCCCCCCCCCCCCCCCCTGCCTTTACTTTTCTCTTGCTCTTTTTCCTTTTCTGCTCTCCTACCCTCCGTGCGGCTTTGTCCTGCCTTGTTTGGCCGTCTGCGGCTCGCGTCGAAAACCTCACGAGACCTGTGACCTCCTCCCATCGTACGAGGACCATCAAAATTACTGCTAACAGGGCATCGATTGGTCTTGGCCGGTCCAGGTCCTTTTGATGCTGGTCTTGCGCATGCCCGCACGGAGCACGGAGGACTGTGCAGGCCTTCTGTGGGAGTCGATTCGCGGGCACGGGGGCCATTCTTGCGCATGGCATCCATGGATCACCTATTCCACTTCTTCATACGAGTACGAGTACGAGTACTAATTACAGGTACTATACTTAGTACTACGGAGTACTCTAATACGGATTACTGCCTACAGGTACGAGTACCTCTGGCGACGCAGGTCGGCGTGCCTCTTCAGGAGAGGAGTGCGAGATTCTGTAGCAGATAAGACAGCCCGAGGTATTTATGGTATTCTTGGTATTCTTGGTATTCTTTGGAGTGATCAATTGATCCATCCATTGATGCATTGAGTAGTAATGGCTATGGATGTCCGGTAGGAGGAAGCCGGAGGCAGTTGGACGCTGGTGGCCTGTGACATCTGATGAGCACGGAGCGCAGTGCAGGAGACTGGAGTCTCATGTGCATTTCCATGCATCCAGTACTCCGTACTCCGTAGAGTACTACCTGTATCAACAAGTCCATTGGATTCTTTGTACTCGTACCTTATGCATGCCTGTGCCTGTGAGAAAGGCCGCTTCGCTCGCGTCGCCCTTCCGTTTGTGACTTGAAGTTGATACAAGATGGCCGTTCTCAGTGTTCCGCTCAATCTTCAAGTCAAATTGAAGCCTTTGGGGTCTGATCTTTCATACAGGTACGGAGTACGGAGTACAGATAATCCTCGGCTTCAATCCACCCTGTGATGCACGGGGTACTAACGGAGTACGGAGAGGTAGAGGTACCTCTCGTAGTACGAGTACGACCGGAGTCCCTGTACTGCCTGTACGAGTTAGTGGTACCTCTACTACTAAAGGTACGGAAGAGGAGTACTAGTACTACTCCGTACCTTGTCGCAACTTTGACCCCCATGTCGCCATCGCGACTGCCTCATCATGCCCAGTGCCGAGCCCGTCTAGTCCTCCGCCCGCGCCCGCGCCCCCTTCCTCCTTCCCCCTCCCCCCGGCCGCTCGGTTGTCAGGGAAGGCGGCCCTTTTGAACCTCTGGTCACGGAACCACTTGAGTACAGGAACTACCTACTGTACCTACTACTAACAGATACAGGTACAGATACGAGTACTACTAGTAGTAGTACGGAGTGCGAGTGCGCTGAGGTCCTCGGTGCCAGACTCTGGCTCCCACCTCCACCTGCAACTGTACGATGATGAAAACCTTCAAGTTGAAGTCAATGTGGATTGGGAGCCGATAATAGCAAACTTTTGCACAACGAGACTCCGGATTATACAATGCTGCTCTCTGGTGCAGTTATGCCGTCCGCGAGCTGCTCTTAGAGGTACTCAGGTGTGTCTCGATGACGAGAGCGAACTTCCAGTACTCCGTATTCGTTCCGGTACTCGTATGTACGGGTACTACTAGTAGTAGGAAGAGGCTGAAGGGCCAGGGGAGCGGGGATTGCAATCATGATGTCCATCGATCCGACCTCCTGGTGTGGTACAGTAGCATTCGGTACGTGGAAGGAACGAAGTACCGCCTCCTCAAAATGAACGGTGCGAATACGTACATAGGGGGCCAGCGCAGGTAGGTAGTACAGGTAGTCGTACGGAGTACAGGCTGCTCCTCCGAGTCCTCCGTCGTCAAGTTAGTACCGGGAGTACCTGACGGAAGACACTGCACCCGAATTAGTAGTACCAAGATGTACCTCTACTCAGGCAACAGTACCTACCTCCTCCCAAGTGGTGCCGTAGTACGGAGTAATTGACAAAACTTTTGACATGGACGAGGAGGATGATGAATTACCTGTACTCCCGTTTATCAATTCTTCTGCTCTTTCGGACACTGGGACGCCAAGGGTGAGGAGCTAGCGGAAAGGGGGTTAGCGCGAGCCTGGGGCAGGAAGGGAAAGACGCCCTGGCTCACCTGCCTCAGGCTGTCCGGAGTACGAGTACGTACTCCGTACTGAGACGAGGTATACTCCGTCCTCAGAACGGAGTACAGAATACGGCGTGCCGGGGGAGGCAGAACGAAAGGTACCTATCTCCGCCTTACAGTACCTTTTGTACTCGTACTCCTGGTACTCGTACTCGTACTCGTAGAGCTGCACTGCTCTTGCCCCGACCTGGAGCAGTGGACCAGGCAAGATAAAGACACGCCCCTTCCCGATCGGGGCAAACGCGATTTTTGTCCGCCGCAGGAGCGAACAGGAGCAGGAGCAGGAGCAGGAGCGAGAGCAGGCGCAGGAGCGAGCAAGGGCGTCCGTCCAGCTTCTTGTGTGGCCGCTGCGGATTTTTTTTTTTCTGCGACGATCGATCAACAGGCGTCTTCCATCCACGGCGTGGGCGCATCCATCCATTCAATCCATCTTTAATCCATCCAATCCACCATCCATTCAATCCATGGTCCATCTCCATGTCCATCTCCATGTCCATCATCTCCATCTCCAATCTCCATCTCTATCCATCTCCATCCATGCCACTCGATTCATCATCTCCATCCATACCCTCGATCCATCATCGTCATCTCATTGCGCCCCCCCAATCGCTCGTGCAGCCGCTGACCTGGGAAGACGACACCGTGACGGGATTCCCTGGCGACGACATTCCCCATCATCAGAGAAGAAGAAGACTGGCACCCATTGATCATCGACGAGAAACCCACCCGAAGAAAGAAGAAAAAGACCACATCCAGGACTACCTCAGTTAGTACTCCATACTACCTACTTCGTACTACGGAGTACGACCTGTACGAGTACGAGTAATAGTACCACCACCTCTACTCGCACTCCGTACATACAGAGCCAGGTATGCACATTTCCCGGGACGCCTCAATCCATTACCTACACCCACGCCCCCCTTACCCCCGCCTCCAATCTCTGTCACACCCACCATCTCTGAACCTCACTCATCCATCCTCTTCAGAATCGCTTTTTTTTTTCAACTCGGCTTCTTAAGACTCCTGGCTCGTACTGCTCGCTCGCCGTCCTCCTCCATCCTCGCCGCCAAACGATCACGCTCTGTCCGACAAAAGTCATCCGTCCACGCCTGCAATTACACCGGCTCGGCATCACACGCTCGCCTTGATCGCTGTCGCTCTTGAGCCTTTTGTGTGTGTGTGTTCTGTGTCTGTGTGTGCGTCTCTCTCTCTCCTCCATCTCTCTCCCGCCTTCGCCTTCGCCTTCGCCCATCGCACGAAAGAGAGAGAGCCCTGCAGCACATCGCGATCCCATCGCCGCCACAAAGGCTCGCCGTTTGCTCAATCGCCCTTCACTTCTGCGTGCATACGCCCCCCTTCTCGAGAACGCCTTCGACCCTTGGGGAGCACCGCCTTGCTCGACTGCCTCCCCCGTTCCGCCAAACCACAGGTCTCGCCTCGAAGGGAAAGAAAAGAAAGAAAGGGAAAGAGAAGGGGAAGAAAAGGCTCCGTCTCCTTCGCATAAATACGCCCAAAGACCGTCTTCTTTTCTCTCTGCCTCTCTCTCTCTTCTTGACTCCCCTTCCTTGCTATACTCCCAGGCCTCCTGACCGACGCGAATCAATCCGAGGCGCCGCTCAACAAGGCTCTGCATACCTTCCTTGCGCAATTGCGACGGCCGACATCTTCACGAATCAGACAGACAGCCAGACTCCCCCGACCCAGTTGATTCGCCTCACTCTTGTCCTGCCGGTCGCCTGTCGACAAGCCTGCAGTGTCTCCAAGACGCTCGCCCCAGGAATCAGTACCCAAAACAGCGACTTGCATATCAAGCAGCAGCGCCGTCACTTGCTGCCACCACAAGCCTGCCACCTCACCCTTCGGCTGCGACCTGGACATTCTGTGCTCGACCCCAGGTCAGATCTTCTTTACATTCATCCTATTCCTGTCTCGCTGCCTCCCGCCCCTCCTTAAGCCCCCCCCCCTTCTCATCCCCTCCCCTCCCCTTCCCCTTCTCCCCCGGTTCCCTCTCGCTGCCCGTTGCGTGCGTCCGGCTTGCCATTCGGAGCTACCCTCGGCGATTGCCTATTGGCCGGAGACCCTTCCACCGTGCAGCTGCTCCAATCGACGACGTAACCTGCGGGAAAAAAAAAATTGAAAAGAAAGGGAAAAAAAAAGAAAGGGATTTAAGAAGAAGGGTGGGAGAAAAAAAAAAGAAAGAAAGAAATCATTATAATCTCTTCTCGACCACACGAGTACACCCGTACGAGCAATACAAGGAAGAAACCCAAAAACTCCATCCCGCCCGCAGAGAGCGCATTGCGCAGCCCACACCTCAATTTCAATACGAGCCCCTGGCATACTTTGCTTCCTGGCCCTGGCCCTGGACGGACAACCTCCGTGCCTGGTGGATTGACCTGCTCGAATTCTTCCCCGCATCCTAATCTTTCCCCAGATTGTTTCAACATGCATATCGGAACTGCTCAAACCTTATAAGGGTCGAGGCAACCTGTCAGAGCTCCGGACTTTTGCTCCCTCTGCGATGCGCTTTGCTACACAACCGCAACCATGTCTACATGTCACTCAGACCCAAGTCTGTCACATCCCTCCTCGACACCGGGCAACACAATGTCCTCTCAGCCAGAACTCCGACCACCACCACCAACTCCACCGCTGCCACTACCGGATCGGCTTCGGCATCCAGTCCCCGCATGCGTCCTCACAACCATCCTCCCTCCTCGGAATCCCGCCGCCGCAACAACCCCCGACTCCGCCGTCAGTGCCTCCTCCGTCGCCTCCAACTCGCAGCAAGGCTCTCCCATAATGTCTCCCGGTACTGCCGTGCTCACCACCAACTCCTCCATCCAGCCCTCCCCTGAGCCAATGCGACCCAGGGACGACGACTCGTGCCCGTCCGGCTTCCAGCTCCCCGAGTCCATCGTCTCTCGCAAGACGAGCTTGAGCTCACTGGCCCAGAGCTGGACGGGGAGCCCAGCTACCAACGCCGAATCCCTCTTCAACAGCAGCCTCTCCTCCATCAATGGTGGGAATGTCAGCATAAGCAACCACAGCAACCCCTGCAGCAGCGGCGGCGGCAATGGCCTCACTTCCACTAATAGCACTAGCGGCGGCGGCGGTAGCAACAACGGCAGCGGAAATAGCAACAATAACAACACCAACAAGGGCAATATCATTCGTCGTCTCTCCAGCCAAGCCTCGAGACGCATTTCCACCAGGAGAAGGCAATCCTCCGCCGCGCCGACGTCCCGAGAGACCAGCGTTGGTCCCTGCTTCCTGCGCCGCCCTAGTGACAGCAGCACTGCCGTGGCCTCCGAGTTCGGCATCGCCAACACGGATTCCGAATCCGACATTGACGAGCGCGATGACATCTGCTTCCGGCCCGTCTTCTACCTGGACGGCAACGTTCGAGACTCGTCGGCAAACAGCACCACTGGTTCCATCAGCGGAAGCTCCACCGCAATGGCCGGCCCTGTGATCCCCATACAGCTGCAGCAGGGTACCTGGCTCAGGAAGGTCTCCAAGAAGAAGCGATCAAAGCGCGTGTGCCTGGTCTACGATCCCAGCAGCAACAAGATCATGTGGGACAAGAACCGGCCCCAGAAGTTCCTCCACGTCGACGAGGTGAGGGAGATCCGCACCGGCTCCGACATCCAGCAGTATGGTCGCGACTTCAACATCCCCGAATCCGAGCGCTCGACCTGGTTCTCCATCCTCTACGTCGTCCCCGAGAAGTCCAAGTCAAAGTTCCTGCACCTCCTCGCCGAAGACGCCGAGACCTACCAGATGTGGGTCGAGTTCCTCGAGTCCATGCTGAAGCACCGTCAGGAGGTCATGGCGTCCCTGATGACTTTCGACGAGAGGGCCATTGCGCAGTACTGGCAGTCCGAGATGTGCAAGCAGTTTGGCGAGCACTACAGGACCCAGGGACAGGAGGAACTCGACATCAGCGGCGTCATGCGCATCTGCCAGAACCTGCACATCTACAGCTCCCAGTCGACCCTGCAGGCCAACTTCCACCTCTCAGACTTCCGGCGACGCGAGAGGCTCAACTTTGCCGAGTTCATCGAGTTTGTCCGGCTCATGCGACAGCGCCAGGAGGTCCACCGGATCCTGCCGACCATCTCCGCCCGCCCCGAGAGTGGCCTCACCTTTGATGAGTTCTTGGCATTCCTCAAAAACATCCAGGGCGAGGAGATTGAGGCGAAGCGGTCTTCCTGGGAGAAGCTCTTCGTCAAGTTCATCCGCAAGTACCAGCAGGACGACGACCTCGGCCCCAACGAGCTGGGCTTCATGTCCGAGGCCGCCTTCATCGGGTACCTCTCCTCGCGGCACAACCCCCCGATCATCGAGGACTCCGCCGACTTCACCCTGGACCGACCCATGAACGAGTACTTCATCTCCAGCTCCCACAACACGTACCTACTCGGCCGCCAGGTGGCCGGCCAGTCTAGCATCGAGGGCTACATCTCCGCCCTGGTCCGCGGCTGCCGCTGCGTCGAGGTTGACTGCTGGGACGGCCCCGACGGCCAGCCCCTGGTCGTTCACGGCCGCACCCTGACCAGCTCCATCAGCTTCAAGGAGGTCATGACCACCATCAACAAGTACGCCTTCGTCAAGTCCGGCTTCCCCCTCTGGATCTCGCTCGAGGTGCACTGCAACGCCGCCCAGCAGGCGATCATGGCCGAGACCATCAAAGAGGCCTTCGGCGCTCGACTCGTCACCGAGCCCTTGGACCCCACCGCCACCAAGCTCCCGTCGCCCTCGGAGCTCATGGAGCGCATCCTCATCAAAGTCAAGCAGCCCAGGTCCAAGGAGGACCCCAACGGCGCGGACCCCCTGTCCTGTCGCAAGCGCGGGAACAGCCTGAGCTCTCCGCTCGCGAGGCCCACGGTCCCCGAGCTGACCATGCTCCAGCAGTCGCAGTCGCTCCCCCAGAGCCCGCTGCTCCCGCCTAGCAACGCCGCCCGGCGGATGACCGGCAAGAGCCGCGTCAAGACCATCCACGAGGGCGAGGGTCACGAGATGATCTTCTCTTGCGCCAGCGACACCGATAGCGGAAGTGAAGGTGGGCAGAGAAGGGGCTCGTCGAACAACATCATCCCCGTGCTGGGCAAGCTCGGGGTCTACTGCGCGGGACAGAAGTTCAACGGCTTCGATTCGCCGCGGGCCAAGCGGTTCAACCATATCTTCTCCTTCATGGAGTCCAGCTTCGCCAAGAACTCGCGGACCAAGGACGAGAAGATGGCGCTGGACATCCACAACATGAGGTACCTGATGCGGGTCTACCCCGACGGGACGCGCCTCGCCTCGAGCAACTTTGACCCTCTCCTCTACTGGCGGCGCGGGGTGCAGATGGCCGCGCTCAACTGGCAGACCTTTGACCTCGGCATGCAGCTCAACCAGGCCATGTTCGCTGGCGGCACCGACTCGTCCGGATACGTCCTCAAGCCCACGGAGCTCCGCGACATCCAGGTCCTCCCCTACAACAGCGACATCGCCGATGGCAAGAAGGAGCGCTCTGTGGTCTCCTTCAGCATCGACGTGCTGTCGGCCCAGCAGCTGATGCGACCGGCGAACCTGGCGGCCAGCAAGTCGATGGACTTCTACGTCGAGGTCGAGGTCTACCACACCAACGACAAGCGCAACAAGAAGGAGAAGGGCTTCGACCTGACCCACGAGCAGGACTCGCCCCTCAAGTTCCAGACGGAGGTGATCCGCGAGAACGGCTTCAACCCCACGTTCGCCAACGGGCAGTTCCGATTCAAGGTGACGACCAAGCACCCGGAGCTCGTCTTCGTGCGCTGGTCCGTCAGGCTCTCGAGCGATGGCGAGAGCTACAACAGCAAGGACCGACAGCCGATGGCGAGCTTCTCCGCCAAGCTGACGAACTTGAAGCAGGGCTACCGCACCCTTCCGTTGCTGAATCATCTCGGAGAGCAATACCTCTTCTCCAGTCTCTTCTGCAAGATCAACATGGACCCGATCGAGAAGATCTTGATCGACTGCACGCGCCCAGTGCAGGAGGGAGGCAGCAAGCTGAATCGCTTCAGCGGCAAAGTCTTTGGACGGAGCAACACGAGCCCCCGGAGCACGATGGAGAAAGAGAGCCTGCTTTGAGAGCAGACCCTATACGATTGCTTTCTCATGCTTTTTTTTCTTCTTTCTCTTACTCCTGAATTTTCTCTACTCTTCTCTTTTATTTTTCCCTTTCATTTTTTTTTACTCTTTATTTATTCTTGTTTTCGGACGCCGGAGAAAATTTTTCCACTTCTTCTTTCGATTCGGACTTGGGTGTATTGGAAGACTTCAATGCGTTTGGCCCACACTTCCCACGATCTTTGACAGATCCTGGCGCCCGCTGGCGGTGGGATCGAGGAAAAAAACCTGGGCTTTATCGCATCTCGCTCGGCAGGCATCATTGTTCGATACTCGTGGACCTTGGGCCACACTCCTCATGGATTCTTCTCTTTTTTTTTTCTTCATCCCTTGTGTTTACTATAGCATGGCGTATGGGAGAAAAAAAAACACAACTGCACACGCCCACACAGTTCATCTACAAAGAACGGCAGCGCGAGAGAGACAGACATGGGACAAAAAGCGAATGCAAGACCGCCCGCATCTGAGATGTGGCGCAGAGAATCGGGGTTTAGTTGTTTACTTCTTTTCTCTGTCTCTTTTTTTTTCTTTTTCCTCTTTTTCTCCTCCCTCTCCTCTCCCTTTTATCTACACTACCACATTGTTGGCTTTCCGGGATTCACGCAGGGACGACGATGAAAGGCAACGGAGAGCATATACCATGGCTGTTTTGGATCTCAAAAGGAAATTTAGCATTGCACGGGAAAGGAAATCACATGGAGATGCGATATAGACACGGGCACGTTTAGGGAGGACATCTACCGCGTTGGGTCGGCTCATTCTGGGGCGTTTCTCTCTTCTTTTTTTTCTTTTTCGTTCTCCTTCTTTTTTTTTTTTTTCCTCTTTTGGGTTCAGCTTCTCCTTTGTTTTTGACTTTACTAAGTTTTGGGGGTGGATTTGGTCTCGTGTTCTCCTTTTCTTTTCTTTTTTTATTGGTTCCCTCCATGTCATTTTCGGGGTCTCGCTGCCTCCAGGTAGACATTGTATAAGATTACGAGCACTATGGCGGCGACGATGATGAGGGTCGATTGTCTGACTGCTAGGTGGGAACACCGGCCTGCCACGGCCGCGTGAACAATATCAAGCGTTTGGAACAGCGAATCTCAGACCCCAGTGAACATGACATGATGCGCGTACTGGTAGTGATGGGTAATAAGGGGGGGGGCAAGGAGGTGATACTCGGGATTGGCCGTGGGCCACGACTTGAGTGCTGGTACCGGCGCCTTGGGACGGCGCGATTATCGAGGCGGGCAGGGTGTGAGTCCCTGGCGATCTGGGCGATACCGAGCGTGTGGGACGGGATGCAAGGCATGGGGCATCAGGGGTTCGAATGCTCTACCGGTACGAGTATCTCTAGTCCGAGTATCTACTCCTACGAGGGCTGTGCCTGGCATGGATCGCAGGGATAGATATACCTATGTATGGCTAGATGCTGAAGAAGTGCATGGATGGATGGATGGATGGATGGATGGTGCGAGTTAGGGCGCGAGGACAGGGTGCGAGGATAGGGGGGGGGGGTTTTGGGCTGAGTTGGATCGAACGGGTTAGTGTGCAGACACTATTGGGGACGGTCCGCGGCTTGATTCCTGAAGGATCTGGAGATTTGCGGTCGTTGATGAATCAAAATTGATCCCTTTGGTGTGTCCGGAGTAGTGTACCCGTACCTGTACAGGTATCAATGCGTGTGTGCACGAGTACAGGAGCATGAGGAGTATACGGAGTACTCGTAGATGGAGTATATGGAGTACGGGGGTTTCTGTGCATGACTCGTGCGAGTGGGATAGGGGGGGGCGTGGTCTAAGGCGTAGGTAGCTGCCGGTGTGTTTGAGAATACGGGGTATGTATGTACATACGAGTATGGAGTACGGAGGGCGGAGGAGGGATTTGTGAGAAATGGGATGGAGCAATAAAAAGGGGGGGTAAAAGGGGTAAAGGGGGGGTGTAAAGGGGGTTTGTTTATGTTTATTTGGATCCAATCTGCTATACATCAATACGTATGGGGTAGGGCGAGATGCCGCTCGCGGTTTGATGTTTGCCTCCATTTGATGCCGCTTATATACGGAGAGGTAGTTTTGAAGAAGAAGAAGAAGAAGAGAAAGAAGAAGAGGACATGAAAAAGCAGATTCGGGATGGATGCTCTACACTCACTCGCCCAGCATCGGAATGGATCGGATCAATATGTTCTGTGCTTCTGCATCCAGCACCTACATATCCCTTCCGAGCACGAGCACGAGCACGAGCACCATCACGGGCATGGCTCAATGTTCCCGGTCCTGCGAGACATCGCCAATCTTAATACTCCGTACTACTAAGGTAGCTCTGCCCGGCGCGGCTCGACGTCCCCGGCCCCAATGCCGCAATTTGAACACGGCGGGCGACAGATACAACATTGTACATGCCGTCAAGGGGGGTCCGTCCTGGCATTGATCCATCCCGCGAGAGAAAAAAAATAAAAGAGCGAGTACTCGTATGTACGTGGAAGTTGCCAGCCGCGGGCCCGACGCTACGCCGCACTGCAGATCCATGAATCGTGCTCATACATTAGTATTGATGTACATACCTACATACCTACATACGAGTACTGTATGTATGTATGCAGTTGGTGGATGCCCAGCCCAGCCCGCATGCCGTCTGCGCGGCGTGATCCGGGCTTGGCCCGCCGCCGCGTAAGCCAAGCCCGGACTTGCAGAAGTCGGCCCTCGTCGCTGCTGCGTCTACTCCGTACAACTCCGTACCGATGTCTGCGGAGTACGTGGCCGCTCGTCGATGCCGGTAGGGACGCGCGAGGACGGCAGAGCGGCAGCTTGTGGAGTGCGAGTGCTTGACGACCGCGCGCCGGGGGGGTTGAAGAGATGGATGAATGGGTATGTGAGAGGCTTGTTCGAGCTTCATCCCCGGGTGGGGGGGGGTTCCGCCAGGAGCAGGCCCGCGCGCGAGGCTTGTCGTGCTTGTCGAGCTTGTCGGCCGCCGGGGGTCTCGCTGTTCTTCGCATCAACCCAAGATTCCGGGCCTCAGCTTTTTTGCCCGAGGGAGCCAGGGATCTCTATGCACGCGAGGCGCAACGAGGCGGGGGGGGCATGCATCGACTGATTGATCCTTCATGGACTCCCCCGAGGGCTAGCAGACCGAGCGTCGGCCCGTAGCGAGTGTGGTGCGTGTGTGTGCTCTCTCCATACTTTCGTACTGCAACGAGGACGAGTAAAGAGCGCTCATCCATGGACAGGTTAGGTAAGGGGCCCTTTGGGGCTTTGGGGTGCGGAATACTAAGGCCGGCAGTGATCACGGGCGTGGGAGGAGCATGGGGCGCAGACGCAAGGGCGAGAAGCATGTGCATTTATCCAACCCGCAAAAGGAGTAATAACGCCCGGGCGGGATCCCCGGGGACAGATAGACGAAGAATATACCAGGCAAAGAAATAATGGAGAAAAATGGAAGAGAAGAGAAGACAGGGGGGTGTTGTTGTTGTTGTTGTTGTTGTTGTTGTTGTTGTTGTTGTTGTTGTTGTTGTTGTTGTTGTTGTTGTTGTTGTTGTTGTTGTTGTTGTGGAGGGGGAAATACAAAGATATCAGACGCGAAATGTAGAAGACTTATAAAGGGTAAAGAGGGGGGGGGCAGGGCTAGTCCACGTCGTCGTCGCTCGTCTGCACGCTCGGCGATGCCATCCGGCTGCTCCGCCCGCTCCCCGAGCTCTGCGGGCTCGTCTGCCTCAGCACGCCGCTCGCGCCGCTCGCGCCGCCGCGGCCCCAGCCCCCGCGGCCGTTGGTCACGAGCTTCATCGCGCGCTGCTCGGCCTCGGCGCGGCTCATCGCCTGGCCCGCGCCGCCGCTCCTGGGCACTAAGCTGTTGGTGCGGCCTGCCCCCGCCCCCACCCACGCCCCCGCCGCCGTGGTGGATGTCGTCGGCGGCGTCTCGTCCTCCTCGTCCGACGACTCGAGCTCCTCCTCGAGCGCGCGGCCGCGCGGGCTGAGCCGGCGCATGGGCACGTCCTGCGAGCCGTCGGCGTACAGGTTCGGGTCGCGGCCGAGGATCCGGTCCGCCTTGCTGGGGATCCTGCGGCCGCTCGCGCCGCCCATCCCCGGGCTGCGGCTGTGGAAGTTGCCCGTTGCGCCCGCGGCCGCCGACGCAATCGGCGTGTCCGGCCCGCCGTCGGCGCCGTACCCCCACCCGGCGTTGACCTCGCGCATGCGCTGCCGCTCGCGCTCCGCCTGCAGCCGGTCCCGCTCGGCGAGCCACTTCTGGCTCGGCTCCCAGCGCCAGCCGTCGCCGGTCGTGTTGCAGATGGGCAGGGGCCAGAGGACCGGGTTCGGGCCCATGAGGTGCAGCAGGTTCTTCTTCCACCCGAGGTCGAACGCGCTGGGGAGCTTGTCGGAATCCTGCTCGTCGAGGTACTCCTCGTACCTCTTGCGCGCCTGGTGCCGCTCGAGCTCCTGGTACGACATCTGCACGCGGGGCTGCTGCTGCTGCTGCTGATGTGGGTTATGCTGCTGGTACGGCGATCGCGACTCCTCCATCATGCGCGCCTCCTCGCCCTCCTCGGGCCGGGTGATGCCGGGAAGCACGTTGGCGTGGAGGCCGACGAGCTGCCTGGTGACGCCCTGGATGGCGCTTCCCGCGGTGCCGTTGACGGCCTGCTGGAACGTCTTGCGCACCGTCGTCAGGTAGCGCGTCTTCTCGAGCGACTCGATGGTGGTCTGGCCCCTGCAGGAGAGGTGGATGTGCCACGCCGTGAAGGCGCCGACGACGAGGCCGATGATGCCGCTCATGACGGCGAGCATGATGAAGTTGACGGGCATGAGGGAGTCGAGGTACTGCGTGTCGGTCATGACCTCGGCCCAGAACCAGCAGCCGCTGACGGCGAAGGCGTAGAGGCTGAAGAGGGTGGTGTAGACGAGGAAGAGGATGAAGGGCTTGTAGTTGCGCAGGCCGACGCACGTCGCGAGCCAGGGGCAGTGGTGGTCCATCTTGAGCACGCAGCGGCGGCACGTCGAGCAGTGGTGCGCGCGGTCGGGCTTGCGCGCCTGGCACTTCTTGCAGAACCGGACCGCGCCGTTGCTCTTGACCGTCAGCGAGGTGGCGGCCTGCGCGTTCTGGTTGTCCGTGGGCAGCAGGCCGTAGCCGTCCGTGTTGGTCGTCGAGCCGGGGTCCGTGAAGACGGCCGTCGTGTAGCACCAGTTGAGCATCAGGTAGAGCCCGATGCCCACCGAGGAGGATGTCGCGCCTGTAGCAGAGAAATTGCGCACGCCTTAGCCAAGCCCTGTTTCTGTTTCCCTCAACCTCTGCTACCACAGCACATGACTCTACTTACCCGC
>NQYQ01000051.1:38353-52059 GCA_003055925.1 Escovopsis sp. Ae720 | reverse complement strand
CCATTCTCCCCCTCCCCCTCCTCCTCCTCCTCCTCCTCCTCCTCCTCCTCCTCCTCCTCCCACCCTCCGCCGCTCCGCAGCTCGATTCCGCCTTGCCCAGCTACCCCACTGCGGCCAACGGCGTCGGCTGGTCGGGTTCAATCCATCGATACCAACCTATCTTGACTTATCGCGTAATACCTATTGCTACTATCCAAGATGAAGCGTTTCAGTCAAAGAGTTGTACGTCCCCCCCCCCCCCCATTTCTTCTTCTTCTTCTTCCTCCTCCTCCCCAAATACTGTGTCCCGGCCGCCGGCCAGGCTCGCCCCCTTCTCGTCGCATCTCGGAACTAACGCATTGGGGCCCTCGGCCTCTCCCGTCATTAGCTCTCGCGAGGCAAGGATACAAGTAAATCCTCCAAGAAGAATAAGGACCCCAAGGATGGAACCTCGTCTCCCTCGGCTCGGGACGCCTCCAACCAATCCCCGGTCCTGACCCCGTCGTCCTCCACATCGACGCTCAACGATGTACGTAACAAGCCGCTGCCGCCAAACACTGCGGGCCATGGAGGTGACCACGGCCCAAGCCAGCCGTCAAACCTGTCCAACGCTCAACAGGGTGCTTCCGATCGCTTTGCGTCGGTAGGCAGCAATGCCGGCCCCAATGGCGGGACCTCCAATTCCAGGATGCCAACCGTTGTCATCAGTCCAACTCCGGGTGTATGTCTCGTGGGATCAATCTGGGCTTTTGCTTTTCTGTTTTCCTTGCTCTCGCCCCCCCCCCACCTCCCTCCCCCCCCTCACCCACCCACCCCCCCCCCCCCCCGGCGCTTCGCACAACGTCTTTCTCTTCCTCTCCAGAAATCTTTCCTCATCTCTCTCCTCCTCTCTCTTCCTTTCCTTTCCTGTTTTTCCTTACCCTTTCCATCTACTCTACCTTTTCTATCAATTCCCTTCTTGGCATTTCCTTCCTTTCATCTACCTTGCGTCTCCTTGCCTCTCCTCTCGTTTCCGATTCCCCCGCTCATCGCAAGAAATGAGACCGTGGTTCTCGAAATGGATCTGCTAACACTCCTCCCTCTTCTCCCTCTAGCATATCCCCCCTCCTGGCGCCACCGAAACGATGCCGCACGAGCTCGCCCCGCCGAAGCCCGGTCAGAAGTCTCTCATGATCCACAACCGCATCGACAATCGCGATGCCATCCCCGAAGGCCTGCGGACACCAAAGAGGCAGCACTCGAGCCGCTTCGACATCTCCGCTCACCGCGAGCTCGAGAAGCTCCCCGGGTTCCACGAGGTCCCGCCGAACCGCCGCCAGGAGCTCTTTATGCAGAAAATTGATCAGTGCAATGTCATCTTCGACTTTAACGACGCGAGTGGAGACATGAAGGCCAAGGAGATCAAGCGATTGGCTCTGCACGAGCTGCTCGACTACGTTGCAAACAACAGACAAGTCATCACGGAACCCATGTACCCGAGGGTCGTCGAGATGTTCAGCAAGAACCTCTTCCGCCCCATCCCGCCGCCAATGAACCCTCAAGGCGAGGCCTTCGATCCGGAGGAGGACGAGCCGGTCTTGGAGGTTGCCTGGCCGCACATCCAGGTCGTCTACGAGTTCTTCCTGCGCTTCATCGAGAGCCAGGACTTCAACACCAACATCGCCAAGGCATACATCGACCACAGCTTCGTGCTCCAGCTGCTGGACCTCTTCGACTCCGAGGATCCCCGCGAGCGAGACTTCCTCAAGACCACGCTTCATCGAATCTACGGCAAGTTCCTCAACTTGCGATCCTTCATCCGACGCTCCATCAACAACGTCTTCTTCCAATTCACCTACGAGACCGAGCGATTCAACGGCATTGCGGAGCTCCTCGAGATCCTGGGCTCCATCATCAACGGCTTCGCCCTGCCTCTGAAGGAGGAGCACAAGATCTTCCTCACCCGAGTGCTGCTCCCGCTCCACAAGCCCAAGAGCCTGAGCATGTACCACCCTCAGCTCGCCTATTGTATCGTTCAGTTCCTGGAAAAGGACGCCTCCCTGACCGAAGATGTGAGTTTCAAGATCTTTCTCAACCGCCGCACTCACATACACCCCCCTTTATCCGCCAATTTCCATCCCCGCCGTGACGCTAATGAGGTGTGCACAAAGGTTGTCCTCGGACTGCTACGTTACTGGCCCAAGGTGAACAGCACAAAAGAGGTCATGTTCCTTAATGAGGTGGAAGACATATTCGAGGTCATGGACCCCGCAGAGTTCGCCAAGGTCCAGGAGCCCTTGTTCCACCAGCTGGCCAAATCCGTCGCGAGCCCTCACTTCCAAGTCGCCGAGCGCGCACTGTACTTCTGGAATAACGAATACTTCTGCAACCTCGTGGGCGACAACGTGGAGATTATCTTGCCGATCATGTTCGCCCCGCTCTACGAAAACTCCAAGGGTCACTGGAACAGGTATTGCATCGCCCAGCAGTATGCTCACACGGAAGAACTCGCGAGTGGCTGACCATAGAACAACAGGACCATCCACGGCATGGTTTACAACGCCATGAAGCTGTTCATGGAGATCAACCCCCAGCTCTTCGACGACTGCTCGCACGAGTACACGGAACAGCAAAACAGCGCCGCCGCCCGGGAGGCCATGCGAGAACGCAAGTGGGCGACCCTAACCGAACAAGCCGACCAGCGAAGGGCGTCTCTCGGACTCGCCACCGAAGGCCCTGCCCGAGCACAGACCTCTACCCTCCCGCGACTCGACGAGGTCGACCCGACCACGGACGACAACCAGAAGCGCCTCGACTCGCTCAAGCTCCAAGACACCGCCGCGCGGCAGCCTAATACCCACGAGCGACAATCCTCCGTAGGATCTAACAGGAGTAGATAGTGCTCGTGTGGCCGGCCGGCCGGCCGGCTTGTCTCCGCGCCTTTCCCCGGTCTTCAGACGCGGGATCTGGCCGCTTAGCCCGCTGCATTGTGGATGATTCTCCGTGGCCGCATTTTTTTTTCTTTTTCCAACGGCCACATGAAGACCGCCCTTACTGGACACTGATTGCAGTTGTGGGGCCTTTTTCGAGGGGTTTGGAAGTTTCAGCTTAAAAAAAAAGAGGGAAATTCGGGGGGGGGAAGAGCCGTTCTCGAGGGAGACCTGTTCGGCAGCTTTTATGGAAATGGAGAAGAGCCTTCAATGCAAATTAATGTTTACCATGTTTCCTTTTCATTTTCTTTCTTCTTTATTTTTCTCCTTCTCCTTCTCCTCCTTCGTCTCCATCTCCATCTCCCAGGAGAGACTTGAGCCCCCGCGGAGCCACCGCAAAAGGGGCCCGTTTCTCTCCCTCAGCGCGATGCCATAGGATCTCGCTATTCCGTCGGTCGTCCATACACTCGTTCTTGATTTCTCTTTGGTTCCTTTTTTTTTATTTCATTTTCCCTCCGTCGTCTTATCCTCTCCACCTGTCCCGTCTTTACACCATGGATGTCATCCCATGTCCTGTGTCCTGGTCCGCCGCATTCGCCTGATCTATACATTTCTTATCTTTTGAGTCCGTCAAAATCGCAGTAGCCATACAGTATCGGTTCTTGTGGAGGGGAAGAGGGGGGGCTGGTGCCTTTCAATCAGTCAGGGAGGTTGGTGCCTTGAAATTAGGGGGTGGGAAGGGGGTGGGAAGTGCCGCGTCGAATTTGATCACTCTTGAACGAAAGTAGACTTTGACTTTTTTTTTTTTTTTTCTCGCGCATTGAGATATCGAAGATGAAGGATGAGTGGTTCCCGTGTTCTTCTGGGGTGTGTGTGGGCTGCGCGAGGTGTTGTGTTAAAAGGAGCTGGAGACGGGGGACACTTGGGTTCTCACGCGTGATATCTGGCATTGTGGGTGACTTGTGGTCCATCGTGGACTTGGATACAGAAAGCATCCATCTGATCAATGCCTAGGGTCCTGCTGGTGCGCGGCGTGCTGCTTGTGATCGAGTCTTTTGGTCTGCTTGGTTTGTGGGCAGGGAAGGCCATTACTACATACTACATACTCACACACATCTACGTTGCAAGGCACGTAAGGGGAAGTGAAATCAGGTCATCTCATCTTGCTCAAAGCTCATGACGGATGTGATTATGCGAGAAGTGCTGCTATCTCGCCCCCCCCCCGCTCTCGTCTCGCTACCAAGGCTGTCCATGAAACACGCCCTTTCTGCCTCAATATCGCAAAACACTACTAGGTAGTAGACATCCAAACCGCTACCGGCCCCTAAACCCACCCCTCCCGCGCCCTCGAAACCCGCCGCCGCCGCCGCCGCCCCGACTAAAGTGGCCCTGCTGGTGATGCCCCGCCTGGCCGTGCGGATGGGGGTACGGGGGGCCCGGCGGCGGCGGCGGCGGCGGCGGCGGCGGCGGGGGGTGGTGCTGCGGCGCGCCCCATCCGGCCATCATCTGCAGAGCCAGGGCGGGATTCGCGGCCCATGCCTGCGGGGATGCGCCGACCATGCTGGGCGGGAGGGGAGGGGGCGCGGGCGGCCACTGCCCTTGGAAGCCGACGGGCGGGGGCGGGGGGATGGGGAAGCCCCCGGTGTGGGGGAGGACGGGGACCGGGGGGAACGGCAGCGAGGGGGGAGGGATGTGAGGGGGTGGCGGTGTTGGGGCCGGGATGGGGTGGGCCGGATGGGGTGAGGGCCGCGGTTGGGATGTGGACCTGGGCCGTTTGGCGTCGCCGTTGCCGTATCTTCGCTCGGGGGAGCGGCTGCGGCTGCGGCTGCGGCTGCGGCTGCGGCTGTAGGAGTCGTTATTGCGGCGGCGGTGGTCCCGCCTGGGAGACTGGCTCCGGCTGCGGCTGCGGCTGCGGCCCCGTTTTCGGCTTCCGTTGCGTTTGCGGCTCGGGCTTCGGGAACGGCTCCGGGATGCGGTCGGGCTGCGGTGCCGGCTCCTAGAGCGGGAGGAGATTCGCTGTCGCTTGAACGATGGTGGGGAGTAGCTCCGTGACCTGGAGCGGGAATAGCTTCTCGATCTGGATCTCGACCTCGACCTCGATACGGAGCCTGACCGGGAGCGCAGGGACGAGCGGCCGCGGGAGGCATCCTTGGCAGCTGGCTTCTTCCTCCGCTCCTTCATGCGCTCGCAGAATTGGCGGGACCAGCCGTAGTAGGTCTCCCCGCCGATGATGTCTCCCGTGATCTCGTCGATGACGACTCTCTCCCCCAGCTCGCTGACGTCGGCGTGCGGGTCATCGTCCGTCCGTCCCTCTTTCGAGAACATACGCTCCACGTCCGCTAGGAGATCCCGCACCGCGTCGGCGAGCTTCGCGTCTGCCGGGCCCTGCGCCAGTCGGATCGGACGGATGAGGTCGGGAACCATGGGCTTGGTCGAGTTCGGGGTCAGGTGCGGCAGCCAGGTGGCCGCGGGGAGATCGTACCACGGACTGGCGGGATCGCCGTGCATGGAGGGCAGCACGAACGGCGCGTCCTTGGCGAGCTTGAGCGCTGCCTGCGCGGGCTGCGCGTCGACAATAGGATGAGCGGCCGCGGGGCCCCTGACGAGGGCGTCCCGGCACTGGGCGATGACCGGGTTGGCGAGATACCGTCTCTCCTCCCAGAGCCCGAGGAGGGCCTCCAGCTTCTTGATGTGTTTCGGGCAGTTGTCAAAGGCCGCGGCGTGCCCGAAGAGAAGAGGCAGGACCGCGTCCCAGACGCCGCCGAACTTGGCATTGCCCCGGCGCACGACCTCGTGGTGCAGGACGTCGTTGAGGATATAGAGGACATGCAATCTCCGCCTCTTGATGCTCGGCCGCTGCTTGGCCTCATTGCCCGCCGCCGCCGCCGCCGCGTCCGCCTCCAGGTTCTTGGAGAAAGCGACCAGGAACTTGCCCAGGGCCGCGGAGCGCCCGCCGGACGGCGCAATGTTGGCGACGATCCAGGCCTTGCATTTCTGACCAGAAGAAAGGAAGATTTTAGCACCAGATCTGTTTTTTCCCATTGTCCAACCCGTGGAAGCGCGGGCACAACAAAGCGCGGAGAAGGGTTCAGCGAGTCATTGATGGGTCAAACCTGAACGTGAGGGCGCGAGCATTGGGCGACGGTGGTGCTGAGCAGGGGGAAGAAGGCGTCCACTTCGGGGCGCGGCACGCTGGTCGGGTCTGCGCGGAAGAGGGTTGCGGAGAGGGTCGCCTTGGCTATCGCGAGGTCGGGGGACGACGCCATGGCGCGCGCGCGGGGGGTTTTCCGGGGTCCTCCAAGATGCTGCGTGGATTGGGGGGCACAGCTGCAAGATTTTTTCTAAAGGAAAGGCCCGGGTGGCAAAGCCAGAGGTCGAGGCCTCGAGTTTGTGAAAGGGTTGGCCGGAACGTGAAGCTCGTGAAGCTTGTGAAGGTCCGTGATGTTGAGATGCGAGATGCGAGATGCGAGTCGAGCTTCATGTTGCGGCTCAGAGTCGGATCGCAACTTCCCGTCGTCGCAGAGGCGGCGGCTAAAGTTCGGCTCTGACCGGGTGCCCCGCTATTCCCGGAGCGCCTGCGCAAGGAAGGCGCGGCCGCCGCGGAGAGATGCGGAAGGTGGACCGATTGGGTCAGTAATATCGAAATATTATTCTGGATGAATCAAGGTATAGTAATTGAATTGTGAGATTGATCAGACATAGATCAGATCATGTCTAGGTACTACGGGCTCGGAATTAGACAGAATCCAGGGCCAGGAGACACAGGAGACAGGAGCTTCATGTATTTGGTATTGTGTCGTGAGCAGCTCCGAGGTTGACGGGGTGACTGCCAGCTGCCTCCCATTGATGCTATTCAGGACTCCGGCTATAGGTAGAGCTTGGATCATCACAGCTTAACACACACAGTGGAGGGCAAGATGTGAGCAGAGAGAGGTCCAGTCTTCAGGTATTCCAAGAAGGTGAGGCATCGACCTTGTTGAAGCCAAGGAATTTCGAAACAGATTTGAGAACGCCGTCATGCGATTTTTTTCCCCCCCTTGCCCATCATTCTCCAGATGTGTCATCGCGGCTGCCACCTCAACTGAACCGGTCGCCTTTGCGACTCCGGAAGGGCGTGCTGCTCTCGTATTTGCTCTTCTCGAAAATCTGCTGCGACTCGGTCGCCGGCGCGTGCCTCGTCGATGCCGGGTCGCTGCCTGCCTCCTGGCTCGGCGAGCCGGCGGTGTCAGTCCTCGCGGGGCCGCCGTTGAGTCCGCTGGCCGCGGATGCTGCCTCCGAGTATTGCATCTGGATCGCGTACTGCTCGTCCTTCTTCTGGCGTTGGGCCTCGAGCTTGGCGCGGCGGTCACGGTTGATTTCCTTCTTGGCAAAGTAGTATGCGCCGGCGCCGGCTGATTTCCGTTCATGTTAACATGGATGTCGCACATATACCAAAGGAGGATCATCATCGAAGGAAGGGACATACCGACGCAGAGAGAGCCCCAGCCGACCCTAGAGGCGAAATTCATGTATCAATATGGCCGTGTGCGAGGGGGGCGAATGTGATTCATCGCGTACCAGAAAGACTTGACCTGTGACACAATCCCATGATCAGTCCACACGCCTCATGATGATGATGATGATGATGATGATGATGATGATCCTAGAGTCCCGTGGCAAGTGTCATACCGTGTTCATCGTGTAAGATTTTTCCGATCCCCTGCTGTCGATGTCAAGATGCAGTAGGGAGCCGATGGCTCGGTACGAGGTAGGTTAAATTTGTAGGTGGTAGTACTCCGTAGGAGGGCTGAGGAGGGCAGCGCAATCGAATGGCTCCTCCGGCAAGACGCAGCCTTTGACAAGTGTGCGAATCGTATCAAAAAAGGTGAGCTGTGATGAGGTCGAGCGGATGTCTATCCGCCACGGGGCTGCTGCTCGGATACAGGAGAGTGTCTGGAATCGCGGGTTGTTGCACGGAGAGGTCGGTGGTTGCAGCTTGCAGGGTTGACAGAGCGTGCGCGCCAACAGAAATCAATCAATATCGTCGATCCCTCGAGGTCTCGACCTGGATGGATGGATTGATCAACATGGATCATCAATTTGGCCACATTCAATCCATTGATTGCACGTGCATGGAGCTCCATTACCTGGAGTATGTGAATTCCAGCACCATCCATCCCCTACCCTGTAATGCTGCGCCCGCCACCCGGTTCGAAGCCTACAGCGGTCTCCAGGCCTGTGGCCGGTGCCTGTGCGCCGCGGATGTCGCCGTCCCGCAGCGTCACAGCGTATCCTCGGGGTCGATTCCAGGGGCAGTGGAAGGGGGTGCACGGGGGCTTCAGCGCATTGATCAATGTCTGATAGTACATACATCCATGTACGGAGTACCGACGTGGCCACGGGCCGACGCCACAGTGGAGCGCTGTCTGAGCCCCTTCGCACTGTCCTGTCTCGCCCTTGCAGCCGCGTGCCTTACAGTGCCAAGAATGACGCCCCAACCGACTCTGCCCCTAAGTTGCCTTGGGAAAGTGATGGATGGATGGATTGATTGATTGATGGATGGATCAAATCAATTCCATTCCATTCCATCAGTTCCATCAATTCAATCCAATGATGATCTCGTCCCTGAATCCAATCCATTGATCAAATTGATCAATCCATCAATCCATCCAGGATTCAAATCCATCAATTTTCATCAATCCAATCAACCAAACCTCATCCGACGAGCTCGGAGTCTTCTCCAGGTGTACGGTAGTAGTAGAGAGGAGGTATGTATGTACTCGTACCGGCAGGCATTGATTGATGGAGGGCTGCTCCCCCTAATCCATCCATGGATCCATCCATGGATCCATCCATTGATCCATCCATCAGTCACTTGTCATTGTCAGCACCGCTACTGGCGTCCCCGGAAAGACACGCAACTTCAATCTATCAATTCAATCAATGTTAGATGCGCCCCTAACCATCATACCCGCTTGCAGACGCCTTTCTCGTGCAGCGAGGGCACGGCCATGGAACCGTTGTTTTGAGTCGAGCCATACCTACATTAATCAATACATCCCGAGCGACGCACTGCTCCCCATCTCGCAACAAAAGAGCCCGCCGCCCCCTGGTGCATCATAATGCTGCTTCATCCTCGACTCCCTCACCTCCCTCAAGCACCAGCGCGCCTACATCGACTCTTGCTCGCTCCTCTACCCCGATCCCCGCCGTCATCATTCGTCACAGCCCCTCCGAGACTCGACCTGGCTGCTGCGAGCACTTGACCCGCCCTCACGACCGACCTCTCCGATCAACCCAGCTGGTAGAGGCTGCTACTACCTCTGCTACAACAACAACTCTGCGACCTCGAGCGTCTACGAGTACGAGCACCTTCACCATTCTCTTTCCTGGCCTGTTCATGATCTAGCCTTGGTCGACACAGCCCCGGGTGTCATGGGTAGTCCCGCCCGTCAACCCCGCCGTTGAACAGACATGCCTCCCTTCGAAAGGGAATCCGCCGAGGGCGACGGCACAGATGGCTCCTCCATTGTGCGTATCGTGATCTGCCCCTTTGTCGTCGTCGAAGCTCAAAAAATTGCCCAGCTACTAACGACGCCTTGTTGGTAGAAGCCCGTCTCGTCCCTCCTCGCTCGATTCGAGAATATGAACAAAACGACCGCTCCCGCCCCGCCGCAACCGCCATCGCAGCCGCAGCCGTCGCAGCCCTCTGCTCGCGCACACTCTCCTGGGCCGAAGCCCGACAGGTTTCACGCTTCCAGATCGGCGCAGGACGATGCCCCTCCCCAGCACCCGATCCCGCCACCGAGGCCCTCGGCGCCCCAACATCGAGCCGCTCCGGGACCGCCGCCTCCCGTCTCGAGCCGACCCCCACCCGTTGCCCCGAGGCCACAGACCCTGGCCGTACACCCACCCGCCGTCACGGTCCAGCCTCCCAAGTCGCCCGCCAAGGTTGCGCCAGCCAACACGTTCCAGGGAGAGTCGTCGCCCTTCCTGGACCCTGTTTCCGGGGGTGCTACCCCGAACTCGAGCCGAGAGCCTACGCCGTTGAGAATCCCGAGCAGACCAATCACCCCCAACACCGCGGCCTCGACGCCCAGGTCGCCACGGCAGGGACATGCGAAAGTGCCATCACCCCCTCCTCCGAGACGATCAGGGGAACTGAAGCGCGAGAGGGAACCCAAGGTTGCGCCGCCTCCACCGGTCCCGCGATCGGAGAAGCCACGGGTGCCTTCATCCAAAAACTTTGGGATGAACCAGGTTCGCAGCCACTCAACGGGAAGACAGGGTGGAATATCACGACAAGCGTCGCCCTTCAACAGTCCCCCGTGCAGCCCCGCCGTGGCAAACGACGAGAGGCCCCCTGAGCTGCCGGCCAGGCCGAGACCACAGCAGGCGGACCAAGAAGCACCGAGAACCGCGAGACAGTTGGCCGAGGCCTTCGAGGCACCGACTCTTCGCCGGTCCGCCTCTGTCCAGCAGACTTGCGGGAGGGCACAGGACTGGAACGGCTTCACGAGAGGCAAGCTCACTCCTCAACTCACAGGCGACCCGCGTCCGGTCATGCCTGCGCGACCGCGAGCCCACGAGCCATCGGCCCCTGTCACGAATCAGCTCCCCCGGCCACCGCCGAAGCCTCCAAGACCGGCCGCCCCGATCGTCTCACAAAAGACGGGAACCCAGTTCCCCCCACCACCCCCGCCTCCTCCTCCCCAGGCCGCCCCCTCGAGATCCATCTCCGCTTCAGTACCTCACACCGTTTACGAGCACCCTCCGACCCAACCCGAGTCGCATGGCCGCACTAGGAATGTGGAGCCTACCGCGGACGCCCCCCCGCCTGCCGCCTACATTCAAGCGACGCCGACTGGTACAGCTGTCAGGCCCGCCGCAGTGTCAAACGCCCCTGAGGTGAACAGCACGACCACTGAACCGCCGAACCAAGTCGCCGTGTATCCCGACACTTCGAGCATCAATCGACGGCCGCCATTCATTAAGAAGGGCAACAACGAGATCTTGCCGAAGTACGACCCCCGAATCTTCGACGCCTGCGGGCCATTTGTCTGCACGACCGGGCACCTGACCCGAGTCTGGAACCTCATGGACGGCGAGCAGCTGGTCAGCCTGTCGCATACCGAGGGCACAAAAGGAACTGCCGTGTGTTTCAAGCCGGCCGCGGACCCCAACCAGGAGGGGGACAGGCTATGGATTGGCACGAGTCAGGGAGAGCTCATGGAGGTGGAGGTCGAGACGTCGCGCATTCTCAAGACCAGGCCCGGAGCGCACGGGAAATCCGAGATCACCAAGATATATCGACACCTGAACGAGCTTTGGTCCGTGGACGAAGGGGGCAACCTGCATGTTTGGGGTCCCGGTAATGACGGAGAACCCAATCTGGAGAGCAGTCCGATCCAGAGCTACAAGCTTCCCAAGAACGAGACATTCTCCATGCTCGTGGGCGACGAGCTCTGGCAGGCGACGGGCAAGACGATCCGGGTGTTCACGTCGTCCTTGGACGGCCGCCGCGCCTTCCAGGTGCTCACAAAGCCCCTAGCGGTCGATGGTGCCGGAGACGTGACCTCGGGCGCTTTCCTCAAAACCCACCCGGACAAGGTGTTCCTGGGCCACATTGACGGGAAGATTAGCATTCACTCGACGGCAGACTACTCCTGCAAAGCGGTCATCAACGTCACGTCGGGCAAGATCAACACGCTGGCCGGCGTGGGCCAGTATCTCTGGGCTGGCTACAACACGGGCAAGATCTGCGTGTACGACATTGGGCAGTCGCCGTGGATCGTGCTGAAAGAGTGGCAGGCTCACGAGAACACGGTCCTCAAGCTGCAGGTCGACTTCGCCAGCTCGTTCCAGCTCGACCAGCTCCAGGTGGTGTCCCTCGGGGCCGACAGCAAGATCAAGGTATGGGACGGTATGCTGCAGGACGACTGGCTCGAGGACGAGATGAAGTCCCGGGATACGGCATACTGCGATTTCGACGAGATCAGCGCGTTGGTCTTCACGTGGAACGCCGGGGCGTCGACTCCCCACAGCCTAAGGTACTCGGACGGGGATGCGACATTCTTCGAGGATCTGGTGCATTCGAGCGGCTCGCCCGACATATTAGTCTTTGCCTTCCAAGAGCTCGTGGACCTGGAGGACAAGACGGCGACCGCGAAGCGGTTCCTCAAGTCCAAGAAGAAGGAGGGCAGCGACCAGGAACGGATGAGCCACCAGTACCGCGACTGGAGGGATTTTCTCCTCAAGACGATCGACGACCACATGCCGCAGGGGTCCCTGTACCATCTTCTGCACACGGCGCCGATGGTGGGGTTGTTTACGTGCATCTTCGTCAAGTCGACGCTCCGGGATCGGATCACGGACCTGAGCGGGGCCGAAGTGAAGCGGGGCATGGGCGGCCTGCACGGGAACAAGGGCGCGGTGAGCGTGCGGTTCCGGGTGGACGACACGTCGATCTGCTTCACCAACTGCCACCTGGCGGCCGGGCAGTCGCAGGCGAGCTCTCGGCACAACGACGCGGCGGCGATCCTGGAGGCCAGCCTGTTCGGCACGGAGCGGGACGCCGAGGCGCGGATCGACAACTTCAGCGGGGGCGGCGACGGGACGCAGATCCTGGACCACGAGCTGTGCATCCTCAACGGGGACCTCAACTACCGCATCGACACCATGTCGCGCGACACGGTGGTCAAGGCGGTGCAGCAGAACAACCTGGCGAAGCTGCTCGAGCGCGACCAGCTGCTGGTCGCGCGGCGGCGCAACCCGGGCCTCCGGCTGCGGGTGTTCGACGAGCTGCCCATCACGTTCGCGCCGACGTACAAGTACGACGTGGGCACGGACAACTACGACACGAGCGAGAAGCGCAGGAGCCCCGCGTGGTGCGACCGCATCCTGTTCCGGGGCCGGGGCCGGGTGCAGCAGCTAGACTATAGACGGCACGAGGTCAAAGTGAGCGACCACAGGCCCGTGACGGGGGACTTCCGGCTGTGGGTGAAGAAGATACGGCCGAGGGAGCGGGCGGCGGCGTGGATGGAGTGCCAGCAGGGCTTCGAGGACGTGAAGCAGCAGGAGCTCGCAGATGAGAGGTGAGTCCGGCCCATTGATTTTTTTGATTTTTTTTTTGATTTTTTTTTCTTCTTCAATCCGATTCCCCATGACACGTCATTCGGGATGGGATGCGATGCTGACGGCGGTTCGCTCGCAGATTCTACTATCTGAACCATGTATGCGGGTTCGACGCGGCCACGAGCAAGCGCCTGCTGGCGGAGAGGAAGGGACCCCGAAAAGTATACCGAAACTCGGCCGGGAGAAGCGCCTACTGAGTGGTCATTCCCGCCTCGGTGGATTGCTTGCCCCTTCCCGACTTGAGCAGATAGAGAAAGAAGACGAGATGATGATGAAAGAAAGAAAGAAAGAAAGAAAGAAAGAAAGAAGCCAAAGAAGCCGAAGAAGCCAAAGAAAGAGATGATGACGACGTCGACGATCATGATGGGAAGCGAACCATGCCGAGTGAGATTTTTCATCACCTCTCACGTTGATCAATGCTTCGAGCAGCGCTGGGGAAGTAATGGGCGTCCGTGTGGAAGATACGAGCGAGCCGAGGTCGCTCTGGGTTCTTGTTCTTGTTCTTGTTCTTGGGGTTTGAAATGAAGTCCGGTGTCTTTGCGCGCGGCGTTGAAAAATCCGCGGTAATTGCGAGTGCTGTTTTTGTTTTTCATCAAGTTCCTGGGGAGAAGAGCAAAGAAAAAGGGGGGGGGGGGGGGGGGGGGGGGAATTGGGGTTGGGTAAAGATCGGAAGGGCACCCGGCTGAAACCCAGTCAAAACACGGA
>NQYQ01000051.1:11053-38186 GCA_003055925.1 Escovopsis sp. Ae720 | reverse complement strand
GGGGGGGGGGGGGGGGGTGGAGGGGGAGAATTGTGGTTGGTACAAAGTGTACGGAGCATGTACTCCGCGCGGCGTGCTTGCATATTGAGTGGGAGCTCGGTTTGTGATAGTCTTGGGTGGAGTTGATACAGTGTTGATTACTATACTTAATAGGTATGACTTTATATACTCCGTACTCCGTACATTGATTGATGTATGAGATCAATGGCATTGACAGAGGTGGTTCAAGGCTTTGAGATGGCTGTTGAATCCGGGGGACTTGTGGTGGTGGACGTGGTGAGGCCATCGTCGCGTGCTTCTTCTGTCTGGACATGCGCCGTCTTCAAATCGGGAGGAAGGGACATGGGACGCCGCGATCCCAACGCATGGAATGGGCCCCGACAAGTCATATCCAAGGCCAGGCATCGATTGATGCCTTTAATGCGCAACAATCCGGATGAAGAGAGCGAGCAAGGAGACTCAACAATTGATCTCCGTACGAGTGCAGGGTAAGTCATCCATCGGCCAAGCGCACGTCGGAAACATACGGAGTACCTGTCCGTGCATCGACGTCGGTCAGCTTCGCCTTATGTAAGCCCCTGGTCGAAATAAGGTTAACCGGGATGCCGAGCGAGCGAGCCAAGGCCGAGAGTCCCAGAGGGCGCGCGACCTTGGGGAACAATTGATCTTGAACTCCGTACGGAGTACTCCGTACAGAATATGGAGTAGAGTAGTAATGTACAGTATGAAAGAGCCCATCCTGCGTATGTACGGAGCACGGAGCACACGGAGAGGGTTTGTACAGTGTTCATTGCGGAGAATTGGTGCCAGTAAGGCACGGCCGGGGGAGGGCGGTTGCCTTCAATTCCGGCTGCCCCTTTGCGAATACGAAGGATGTGGCGTCTCTCGGCCCTGACCGCCCGCGGAAGGAGCGCCCCGGGCACAGTACGAGTAGCGATCGCTATGCGTACGGTGCACGATGACAGTGCGGAGTACTAAGTTCTACGGAGCACAGGAGGTACTACCACAGTACATGTACGGAGTACGAGTACCTGTAGCTTACATAAAGAAGTTCAAGTTATCAAGACGTTCATCGGGATCGTGGGCTCCAACATTGATCTTCTTGGCTTCATTTCCCGACTCTATCAGTACGAGTACTTGCGGTCCTGGTGGTGAGTCGGCCCTTGGTGCTCGGTGCTCGGTGCTCGGTGCTCGGTACCTGCAGGCGGGATCCCGGACTTCGCGCCAGGACGGTGCCTCATGTTGCTTACGGGTGCGCGCGCTAGGGCGGTTTCGCTCGCAGGACAATTTGCCGCCCCTGAAATAGGAGCATCACAACCCCCCCCCCCCTTTCGACGGGACCTTTTGGGGGACTGGACATACGAGTGCGAGTACGGATACCCTTACGGAGTACTCTCACTCTTACTCGTACGAGTACGAGTACGCCGCGTTCGCCTTCGGATTGGCTGGGTCCGAAGGGGGGGCACAGTAAGCTCGGCGGGCTGGCTCTCTGCATCACCCGCTCACGCTCCATCATTGTGTCCTTCAACCACCTGTCCATTCGCTCCTCCATCCCATTGATCCATCCATCGATCTTCTTTCTCTCTTTCATCCATTCATTCATTCGCTCTTTGCTCACAGGGGGCCAATTGATTGCATTCTCTTCGTTGCCGTCAAGGAGCACCTCGACACAGATCGAGCCAATCTGCTGACCAGCTGCATTCACTGCGAAGCATCCATCGCATCCGATCCCCCCATTGCGACACGACAACGACACGACACGACACGACACGACACGAGGTCGGAGGAGAAAGCAGGACACGACATTAGCATAGCATAGCACAGCAGCATTTACCACCACCCATACCCCGAGACCCATTCGTCACAATGGCAGAGGAGACGCTCGCAATGAAGCTCCCCATCCCCGCCCCCACGGCCGGCAGCGGCCCCCTCCCGCGCGCCACCCTCACAGACACCCAGAAGGCCATGTACGCCACCGTCCTCGACAAGGTCGCCGCCCTGCCCGAGGTCGCCTGCTCCCCCAAGCACGCCGACAAGTCCGGCCCCCTCTGCGACGCCGAGCGCGCCTGGCTCTCCCGCGACTGCATCCTGCGCTACCTGCGCGCCGCCAAGTGGAACGCCGCGACCGCCTTCGAGCGCATCGTCGCGACGCTCGTCTGGCGCCGCGAGTACGAGATCGACGGCTTCACCGCCGACTACATCTCCCCCGAGCAGGAGACGGGCAAGCAGCTCATCCTCGGCTTCGACAGCGAGGGCCGCCCCTGCCACTACCTCAACCCGGGCAGGCAGAACACCCACACGAGCCAGCGACAGGTGCACCACATGTTCTTCATGGTCGAGCGCCTCATCGACATCATGCCCCCGGGCGTCGAGACCCTCGCGCTCATGATCAACTTCAAGCAGAGCAAGACAAAGTACCCGCAGTCCGTGCCCATGTCCATGTCGCGCGAGGTCCTCCACGTCCTGCAGAACCACTACCCGGAGCGCCTGGGCCGATGCCTCATCATCAACGGTATGTGTTTTTTTTTTCCTTTTCTTTTTCTTTTTTTTTCTTCTTTGTTACAAGTCCGGAGCAGCTCCAGAAACTAACGCGGAGCAGTGCACTGGGTCATCCAGGGCTTCTTCAAGCTCATCAACCCCTTCATCGACCCCGTCAGCCGCGCCAAGCTCAAGTTCAACGAGGACATGCGGCAGTACGTGCCCCCCGAGCAGCTCTGGTCCTCCGACTGGAACGGCGAGCTCGACTTCGAATACGACCACGAGGCCTACTGGCCCGCCCTCATGGAGATGTGCAGGCAGAAGAGGGAGGCGCGCATCGCAAGGTGGGAGGCCGCCGGCAAGCACATCGGAGAGTCTGAGGACTACATGGCGGGCAGCACCGACGAGAGCGTCTTTGGATACAAGTTTGGCGCCGCGGCCGTGAACGAGGGCAACGCGGAGGATCTGAAGACTGAGGAGCTCAAGGTGGAGGAGAAGGTGGAGGAGAAGGTGGAGGTGACGACAGAGGTCAAGACCGAGATGAAGACTGAGGTCGACACAGAGGTCAAGACTGAGGTGGAGACTGAGGTAAAGACCGAGGTAGTGACGGAGATGAAGACCGAGGTCATAGCCGAAGAAAAGATCGAGGAGAAGGTGGAGACAAAGACGGAAGAGACAGTCGAGGAGAAGGTCGTGGAGAAGATGGCAGAAGTGAAGCTCGAGAACGGCGCAGTACCGGCGTAGGCGGGGATCACCCAGCGATACAGAAGAAGACGAAGAAGACGAAGACGACGAAGACGACGATGCAAAATCGGCACTCAGACATAGACTGGAAACTAGAATGGTAATACACATAATGTCTTTTTTTTTCTTTTCTTATTATTTACATACCTTGTCTGCTCTCGCTTTGCTGGCCCGGCAGATGGACGATGGTACTCCGTAAGAATTGCCGAGATGCTGATCCTTCGGGTGCGCCGTGGGACGGGTCGCTCGCATCCCCCCTTTCCCACCCAATCTTTCGCCTGCTCGACCGGTCCCAAGACGGCCAACCGAGCTGAAAACTCGATCAAGGAGGAGGGGACGCAAGGGAAAAGAGGGGTCGCTGGGGACGGTCGAGCTCCAAAGGAAACAGGGAAAAGGGGCACTTTCAACAGGTCATGTGCTGCTCGGCATGGGGGGGTTTGCTTGTAGATGAGTAGCAATATCTGGTAGAGATACTCGCGATACAAAGGCAAGGTGCAAGGAAGAAGAGAAGAAGAAGAAGAAGAAGTGAACGCGTCATGTTGGGCAGGGACGAAATTGCGCATTCCGTGAGGGCGGCCGCGCATTGGCTCGCGTCCACGGCTTCACCCTCATGCATGCACGCATCCTTATGGACGTATGGCGTCGTCCCACTCGCCAGTCCCGTCCCGGCGATCCGGTTCCATGGCCAAGGGCCGGTGGTGAGACGATGCGAGAGTAACGCGCGGGGCTCGGGGGCTGAAGCAGGGCCCGATCAAAGTCGTGGACGCCAATGGGCGCCGGTAAGGGGGGCTTTAATATGTGCGGGCCGGGTCAGCAGGTGTGCTTGCGGGCTTGCGGTTCGCTCGAGTTGGCCGTTCATGCGAGAAGTAAAGCGCCTCCCTACATGATACTCTTGGGAGCCAAGATGTTGGGAGAGTGCGCGGCTTCATCGAGATGTCCATGCCTCCGTGGATGGGTGGACCGAGTTGGCGCGAGTCGGACGGGGGCTTTTATTCGGGGCGATTCGATATTGCCCGTGCCGCACAAGGTGAATGTAGCCAACCCAACAGACGGCGCAAGAGAATCTAGATGACGCGACAGCATGACCAAGTGCAGTGCCGTCAAGCCCCATGGGTGCCTCGTGGCGGCGCCAGATCATTCGGGGCCTCGAGACTGCCCGTCGAGTGTGCCCATGGTCAGAGGTAATACGGCGCGTAGAATCTGTCCGAGGTGCGGAGCAACGGCCACTGCTCAACTCATTTCTGCCGTGTCGGGAGTATCCGTGAAACCTCGTTGTCTGACGGTTCTTTCGGCTCAGAGGGACTTGGGCATGGCAGTGTCATGTTGCACCACAGTGGAGTTGCACTGCAGATGCGAGCGAGCATTCGGCAGGATCCAATGCGGTAGCAGGTCGCCGGTCGAAATCTGGGATTCGCCGCCGCACGAAAACGGTCCTGGTCGAGGACCCTCGATCAATGCCGCATCCACCTGTGCATGGCTGGAGCCGAGATGAAAAAAAAAGAGACACGACGAGAGCTATGTCGTCGTCGCCTTCTGTGTCTCTGCATCTCGGGTGCTGCAACATGGCCCTGGAGACCATTAAGCAGAGTCTCGGAGCCTTGTCGATCGACCAATGTCTTCATGAGTATAGTGGCCTTTCCGTGTGGCGACGGAGCCGAAAAGACGAAGACATGAAGTGAAGGCTTGATGATGCCCCAGTCCACATGGAGCTGACCAAGCAGCGGCTACATGCTCCAGCCCCGTCACTGACGTGGAAATTCCGCACACGGCCCTTTCAGCTGAGGACGATCTTCAGAACGCCCTGTGACTATGGCCCTCGGTTTGTGTCGAGAGACCAGGTAATGAGAGCGACATATTGAGGAAGATGGGCGCTGGAGGCAAAAAGAGGAGGAGGTCGCGGGTTGGACACAGGGACTGCGCTTTCAGGCCAGAGGCCACCCAATCATGTCGTCGATGGTCGCCTCCTTGATGGCGTTGGCCTTGTAAGTTTGTCTTCATCGGGGTTGCAAATCACATGCAATGTTGCTGTAGGCTTCAATGCAGGGCTCGAGAGGTTCTGCTCCCGACAGCTCAGCCCGCGCGGTGTGGCAATGAGGCTTACACGACGTTGCCTGCGGAGCGATGCATCAGTGTGATTGAATGCGTGAGATATGAGGGGGTGAATGCAGATACGATGACCTACTTTAAAGGACCTAGATTTGGAGCCCTATGCCAATCTGAAATAACAAAAGCCTCCGAGGAGTCTCTGGCCTCGTCTTCTCTTCCCACAAGGTAATTCCAGGAGGCATCGCAGCAAACACGATCATGTATGCGGCCTCGCTCATCACGTCTATGATCAGGCCCTCAATAGGGTCAATGATGGGCTCATTCTCCGCGCTGGGTTTTTCTGCAACGGTGCTCGGCGCTTCCGTTTTCAATGCTTCAGGGTTAGATGCCTCCTCATCAGATGCAGGTGGCGGCATCATGAGCAAGGGGTTCGGCGACAGCGGTGGTGGCACCGTTGGCGGAAACTCAGAAAAGAATGCCTTTTCCGCGACCATGATGAGCACGTTGCTCGCCACGGCCGGCCATGCATCACCCCTGATGCAGATAATCCTCTTCATCCACAGGCTTCTCGGCACCAACTTTGGCATCGATCCTTCGGCCGTCCTGACTCTGTTGCTCTTCCTCTGGGCCTTTTTCAAGATCGGATCGGTGCTTTACGACCACGTCGAGGGCTTCATCGACAAGTATTTCATGTGCGCCATGTTCGTTTCCGAGGACGACCAGATACATCTGCATCTGATGAAGTGGCTCTCGAGTCAGCCGAGCGTTCGAAACAACAAGTATCTAATGGCTCAGACGGTGTGGAAGAGCGCGTGGGAAGCAGAGGACGAGATCGACATTTCCCTTCTCTGGACGGATGGAGACGGAGAGGGGGGCGAGAAGAAATATCTGAACTTTGCAAGCCATGAGGCCAGATCAGTATGTCCCCGTATCCAGCCTGCCTTGAATTCAGGTATTGCTTTGTCCCGTGGACCACTGGCTAACGAGGGAGTCATGGTGAATCGCAGAACCCAAGGTTCATTCCTGCCATGGGCCGTTCTTCTTTCTGGCACAAGGGCACGTATTTTCGACTGAATCGAAGGAAGGAATCGTTCGTCAACACTAGTAGCTTCTGGGGAGGCGCCATCAAAGATGTCGAGGAGATCAAGATATCCTGTTTCGGTCGCTCCGTGGGTAAGAAGTCTCTGCTCTCGATGAGCCACAATCGTTCCTGACAGCGTCCCAGAACCCATCAAGCAGCTGCTCGTTGATGCGAAGGCCTTCTTTTATCTCGACGACAACCAGAAGACGACAATCTACCGTCCCAGGGTCAAGGAACAGCGAAGTGAGCATCATATGTGGCAGCAGGTGGCGCGCCGCCCATCCAGGCCCATGTCCACGGTGGTCCTCGACCCGAAAGAGAAGCAGGGGGTGATGGAGGACGTCAACGAATACCTGCATCCTGGCACGCCGAGATGGTATGCGTGCCGAGGAATCCCCCTGAGGAGAGGATACCTGTTCCACGGCCCACCCGGCACCGGGAAGACGAGTTTCTCGTTCGCACTGGCAGGCGTTTTCGGCATCGACATATATGTCATCAGCCTGCAAGATGCCAATATTTCGGAGGAGGACCTGTCGACGCTCTTCACCAACCTGCCGAGACGATGCATTGTGCTCCTGGAGGACATTGACACTGCCGGTCTTCGGCGAGACGGGAACTCGGGGCCAGAGAACAAGGGGGCGAGCGATGATCAAGATGAGAAAGGACGCAAACAGGACGAGTCGTTGAACGAGATTGACGGGAGCGTCGTGAGCGAAGACCGGAAGGGGAAGAAGCGGGGAAGGAATGCTGAGAAGGGTGTCGCTGGGAAACCGTCGGCATCGGTTGAGGGTATTTCGCTGTCAGGTCTGCTGAACGCGATTGACGGGGTCGCCTCGCACGAGGGCCGGGTTCTGATCATGACGACCAACAAGCCGGAGTCGCTGGACGAGGCTCTCATCCGGCCCGGGCGAGTGGATGTTCAGGTCTCCTTCACCAACGCAACCAGCTCGCAGGCGACAGAACTGTTCCACCGCATGTACGAGGCATCGCGGCCAAAGCAGATGCCTTCAGTGGCTGCGGACCTGGGCCCGAAGGCGGTTGACGAGCTGGAGGTGATCACTAAGGGGGGGATGAGGGAGATTGCGGAGGAGTTTGGTCGAAAGATCCCGGAAGGCACATTTTCGCCGGCAGAGATCCAGGGCTTTCTTCTGAAGCGGAAGAAGAGCCCACGCAAGGCTCTGGAGGACGTGACGAGCTGGGTCGAGGCTTCGTTGAAGCAGAAGGAGGCCAACTCAAGAGTCTCGGCCGTGCAGTGATGCTGCCATGGATGTTGCTAGCTTGTTTCCTGATCGTTGTAAGCATAATGACTTTATGAGGACGGATTGCCCCTGATACGAGCATGAAACTTCGTTACCTCGTGTTGACTTAGTCCGCATATGTTGATATCCCGCAACACGCAAGAACTCGAAAAAAGTGATGATGTCGTGGGGAGAAAAGAGGTTGGAATTGGGAGGTCGAGATGGGGGACTCGTTCAGTATGTGATGGGTCGGTCTTGCCGATCGATATTCCGTATAGGGTAGGTCCAGTTCTTTCCCGAAATTTATTTGAATTGAATTGAATGACGGAAGGAGCTGGGGGTTACAGTGCAAATACAGTGCGATCCCGTCTCGTCTTATCAACATACATTCGTTATCGCCCCGCGGGTCTCGCCTCTGGAACCTTCGTGCGATCCAAACTGAGGTCCATCACTTCACCTCGACGGATCTACCACTTCGACTACCTTTCATGATAATATGATTTGAACCAGCACCACTCGATTCTAATATCCTCACCGGCATCGACCTCGACCTCGAAGCTCAATCCCTCTGCGCCCTTCTACTCGCTCGCAAGCCTGTCCCGGGCAGGCCGGCAATGCATCGCTCCCTGTAGACCAACTCGACCGCGCGACCATCATGTCCAACCTACAGCCAAACATCCCCGGCGGCAAGGAGCCCGGCCTGCGAGTCCCCAACAATGGCAAGACCATCTACCACCGCCCGCTGAATCGCACCAAGACGGCCGAGCTCAGCCAGGCGAGCTTCGCCTACCTCTTTGGCGAGATGGTGACGTACGCGCAGCGGCGCGTCAAGGGGATCCAGGAGCTGGAGCAGAGGTCAGTCCCTTCCCCTACCCCGGCGATGAAGCCGTGTTCGCCGCGCCGCCGTTTTTTTCCGAGTCTCCTGACACTTTGGCCCTTTGGGTGGGCGCGCGCGCGAGAATAGGCTCAACCTGCAGGGCCACTCGATCGGCGTCAAGCTGCTCGACCTCCTCCTCTACCGCGAGCCTGCGCGCACGCAGCTCCGCCCGCAGAACATCATCGCGCTGCTGCACTTTATCAAGCAGAACGTTTGGCAGCACCTCTTCGGGCGGCAGGCCGACCGGCTGGAGAAGTCGACGGACGCGGACAAGCCGGACGAGTACATGATCATCGACAACGAGCCCCTGGTCAACCAGTACATCAGCGTGCCGCGCGAGATGAGCCAGCTCAACTGCGCGGCGTTTGTGGCGGGCGTCGTGGAGGGCGTGTGCGACGGCGCGGACTTCCCGGCGCGGGTGACGGCGCATACGGTCGGCGAGGGCGACATGTGGCCCGGCAAGACGGTGTTCCTGGTCAAGTTCAGGAGCGAGGTGGTGGAGCGGGAGGCCTTCCTTGCCAAGACGACATGACGGGCTCCTCGGCCGTACGGGGCTGCCGATGGCGGATGACTTTTGGGAGGTGGTGTGCGGGAATACCCTATCCTCACGGGGGTACCCATAGAACCGGACTGTTGTTGCTGGGCGGGCGTGGAGTCTTTTTGCAATCAATCCGACGGCATGGACGGAGTTTGGGCGTTTTGCGCATGGGGGGGCCTTGTGATTTGGTTGTTTATTTCCCTCGAGCTGGATTCGAATTTGGAGAGGCAATATAAGGTGGAAAGAAGTCAAGAGGATGAAATGACACGAGACGTAGTCAACAAAACCATCCGGAATACCAAACGCCACCAAACACCATGCTCTCTCCCATGTTACAAGTTCAATGTTCGACCTCCTGACTACCCTGCCCGAAAAAAAAAAACGCCCGCGCTCTATCATGCAAAACCACATGTCACCAGCTTCATCCGCATCCCGTGTAGACACGACACGGCAGTCCTCGGGCTTCACCGGGGCAGTCCCTTGAGGGCCTTGCTCGGGCCAGCTGCCGCGGCTCTGCTCTCCGGCCCGGGCCCCTTCTTCATGAGGTCCGCGAGGCCGAGGTCCTTCCACGCGGGCTCCTTGACGTGCTGTGTGGCGCGCTGGATGCCAAACGCGGCGTGCTGGTCGGGGACGACGTCATCCTCGTCCTCGGGGTTGATGGGCTGGTGCTGGGGCGGGACGTAGATCTCGTCCTCGGGGAGCTTGTCCTTGCAGAAGTCCTCGAAGAGATCTGCGTCGCCGGGACGGTGCATGTGCACGTATGTGAATGACGAGTCTTTGTTCTGGAGGGACCATGTTGAAGTCAGCGGAGAGAGATTCGTGAGGCGTGGTGCGCTCAGGGCGGCTTACCATTTCCGTTAGGACTGTGGTTGACGCGAGGTTGTTAGATTGGAAGTAATGCGATCGGCTGCTGTTAGAGACATTCAGAACGAGTGAAAGAAAGTTGGTAGATTGGATGATTTGGTGCCGGTGAATGGTGTTGAAAGAATTGATGGATTGATCAATGGATTCAGATCAATGTTGTTGAAACCCTTCGATTCCATTTCGATGCGATACAAGTACAGTGTGTCCTAGTCTCCAACGGACTGTGTGTCAAGCCAGGTCCACGCCATCCACGTCGGCGAAGTGCGTGGTTGCGATGAGGATGGTACTCCGTAATGCAGCTCCGGATTGATGAACGACTGCTCAAACGAGGAAGTTTTCGGAAACCTCCAGATCTCATAGCTCTCTCACCATCAATATCTCATGCTCAGACAAGAATCATAAATTGATAGCTGTTCCCATCGATCCATCAATCAATCAATCCTACGGACACGCATCTGGCGAAATGTTCAGGAACCTCCAGATTACCTGTAGAGGTACGGAGTATTACTAGTAGTGAAGCTACGGAGCACAGCTGGGCTTAGTAAGCACATAGCAGCACCTCGGCCGTGACCACATCGCGGGGTAACCAACCGAATGTGGCTGGTGCGGGTGATTCCCACAGCGCTGCGCACGCGGCGGCACAGCGGATTGGAGGCGCTGGGGGGGCGTCGATCGTCCGCTAAGAGGGGCTCAAGCTCTGGTGTGGCTCAGCCCGTCGCCGCATCATCCAAGGCAGCCTCAAGCCGTGCTGAGAGTCCACATGAGTCGCCCCGCCTGGAAGCTTGAGCTCCGATGGGTTGATGGATGGCTGGATTGATGGATCAATGGATGGATGGATGGATCGATTGATTTGATTGATTGATTGATTGAATTGAATGGATGGATCCCCCGACTTGGCGATGTCCATACTCGCATCAATAATCAATCCATCTCGTCACATCGATCGATCTCGCTCGTGTCAATCAAGCTCGACCCATCACCTCCTCCAACAATCCCTTCGGACACCGCGAGCCATCTCGAATCCATCGAGGGCACATTGATCAATTTATTCTCCTCCACCAGACCTCCCCATCGGACCACCAACGACCTCCATCAAACCATCCCGACTTGATCAGTACTACGGAGTACTAGAATCAAGCTGCCTTCTCCCAGCTACTACATCAATACTACCTACTCTGCGACTCGCTGCACACACGTCATTGAGGGTTGTCAGAGAACCGCGCGGCGACCTCTCCTGCCTCTCTCCTCCTCATCCTCCCCACCCCCGTTTGCTTCTTCTCAACGCCGTGCTGCTTCCAGCACCTACCAGCACCTGCAGGCTCCGCGGGAATCTTGCCGCCGTGACTTGCCCCGACCTTCATGCCTTGAACGCCCTCACCGTTCCGCAAAGTCGCCCCCAACCCTCAAACACGAGACAAGGCGCTCAATCGCCCGCCGTGCAAGATGACGACCCAGGCGCCCGCAAACTTCACGCCCCAGGCGTTGATGGCGCTCGTGTCGAAGCTGGGCGATGCCGACCCCGATTTCCGCTTCATGTCCTTGAACGACCTGCTCTTCCTCCTCACCAACGCCAAGCCAGACTTCCTCAGCCATGATTACAACATCGCAGCCAGGACCGTCGACGGCATCATCAAGGCCCTCGATGATCAGAACGGAGAAGTCCAGAACCTGGCAATCAAGTGGTATGGCTCTGTCGACCTGTCGACACCCCCCCCCCCCCTTCAACCATCTTCCCCCTCTCTGGTCGCTGTCACTGACTTTGCTTGCCTCCTTCTAGCCTTGGACCCCTCGTCAACAAAGTGCCAACCCCCATCATCGCGCCAATGATTGACAAGCTGTCAACCGTGAAGCTCAAGAACTCGGTCGACAACGCAATCCCGTCCTTAGCCCTTCGAAGTGTCATCACTGCTCTCAAGAGGCCAACCCCGGGCACTCCGGTGACGCCAGCAATCTCGGATGCCTACAGTGCCGTCAGCAAGGTCCTCATTCCTCGATTGACTGGACCAGGCCCCAAAGTCAGGGCCCCCAAGGCCGGCAAGGTCACCCTCCCCCCGGTCCCTCCAGGCCTGCTTCAGGCCGATGGCGATGGGCTGGCCGAGGCCATCGACGTGTTGATAGAGGTGATCCGCTGTTTTGGGCCTCTGCTGCAGCAGATGGAGCTCGAATCCATCCAGGATGTGGTGCTGCAAATCTTGGAGAGCACCAGGGGCACGCCCAACGTCAAGAGGCGCGCCGTCGTTGCCATTTCCATGATCGCAGTCTACCTCACCGACGCGAACCTCGACGGCGTGGTCGCCCACGTCACAACCGGTCTCACGAGATCGACCACGGCCCCAAACACCGGCCGACTGTACATCTCCATCATGGGAAGCATGGCTCGCTCCATCCCTGCCAGGCTTGGGCCCTACCTGTCCAAGGCCGTGCCGTCCGTGCTGCAGGTGCTCTCGGATGCAGAGCTCCAGAAACACCTGGAGCGTGTGAGCGAGGGCGACGATGTGGGGCCCGAGTTCAACGAACTCAGAGAGACTGCCCTCGTCGCGCTCGAGGCGTTCCTAGCTTCTTGTCCTCAGGAGATGAAGGCCTTCACCGACGAAGCAATCTCCTCCTGCATTCGATACCTCAAATATGACCCCAACTACGCCAACGATGATGACGACGAGATGAGCTTGGATGACGACGAGGACCAGGACGACGACTTCGAGGACGACGACGAGTTCGGAGATGATGTCGACGACGACGACGACGCGAGCTGGAAGGTCCGCCGATGTGCTGCCAAGGCGCTGTATACCCTCATCTCGACGCGCGGCAGCGGTGATCTTCTCGAGAACGGCGTGCTCTACAGCCAGGCCGCGCCGCAACTCATCAAGCGCATCGACGAGAGAGAGGAGAACGTCCGACTCGAGGTCATCTCGGCCCTGTCACTCCTCATCCGGAAGACGGGCGAAGGGCTCCACACGGTCGACTTGGCTCACGACGAGTACGAGCCGGAATTCATCATCCACAACCCGATCAACAGGAAGAGGCGAAGGCAGAGTAGCGGCGGAGGCCCCAGCGCGGCCAGCTTCATGGCCAACCCCGACCTTGCGTCTCCCGTCGCCGACAAGATCCCCGCTCATGGTCCGAGGGCCGACCTTTCGCGACTGACGCCAAGCATCGTCAAGGCCGCAACCAGGCATCTCAAGGGGAAGACGATCCCCACCAAACAGGCGATCGTCACCATGCTGGATGATCTGGTGTCGGTCCAGCGCGGCGGTCTGGCCAATTCCCTGACCGAGATGATCACTCTCATCATCGAGGCCGTCAAGCCCAGCGGGCCGGGCGCCGCATCTTCCTCGCTCGCTGCTGCGGGCGGTGCTTCCTCTGCAACGCCCAGCACGCTGCGCGTCGCGGCCCTCAAGCTCCTGAGCGACATCCTCAAGACCCATTCGTCGACGGTCTTGCAACCCTACCTGGCACAGATCGTGGCGGGCGCCGCCGCGGCAGTCCACGATCGCTTCTACAAGATCTCGAGCGAGGCCCTCCGCACCACCGAGGAGCTGGTCAAGACCATCACCCCGCCCAGGTGCCAGAATGCCGCCGTCAGATACAATGTCGAGCGGGAGAAGCTCTACGACGTGATCATGGACAGGAGCTCCGCCGGCGATGCCGACGCCGAAGTCCGCCAACGGGCCATCCACGCCCTTGGGGTCATTGTCTCGCGCACGTCGACTTCAGAAGGTGACACTCTCCTGTCCGTCGAGAAGCGCAACGTTGCGCTGAACATCCTCCGAGAGAGGTTGAAGAACGAGACGACTCGGCTTGCAGCCGTGCGTGCCGTGGACAATATCGTTGCCTTCGCGAACACTGTGGGACAGCTCGGCCATGCGTGGATCCAGGACGTAGCCCTCGAGCTGGCTGCTCAGCTCCGGAAGGCGAACCGCTCGCTTCGGGGGTCCAGCATGAAGGCACTCCGAAATCTGGTGCTCTCCGGTGCCGCCAGGGGCCAGTTGGAGCCGGCCACTGCCCAGGGAATCGCCTCGGCGCTGCTCCCGGCCATCAAGAACACCGACACGCAGCTGCTCGGTCCCGCGTTCCTCGTCCTGGCCACCATGGTCCAGGACCAGCACCACGGCCTTTTCATCAACGAGGAAATGATTGGAGCCCTCTGCCAATTTCTCAAGTCTCACTTCGCGAGCATCGTGCTGGATCAATTGCTGGAGTTCATCAGCCGGGTCGGAGACAGCGGAACCGGAGGACCCCTCATGCGCGCACTGCTCAGCGAAGTCAGCGTCCAAGGAGAGCCCAGCGTCGTGGGCAAGGTGATCGGGACCCTCCTCGTGACCGGAGGCGCCTCTGCCGGCGTCTCCCTCGACAGCTTCATCTCCGAGCTCCACAACAGCGCCAAGGGAGGCGACGACGCTCGCGTGAGCCTCGCCCTCGCGGTGCTGGGAGAATCGGGGATGAGACTCGGGTCGGCGTCGCCGCTGAAGCCAGAGCTCTTCCTCGAACAATTCCATGACGAGCCTGATAGGGTCTCGCTCTCGGCGGCAATTGCCCTCGGCCGTGCGGGCTCCGGCAACGTGCCCGCCTTCTTGCCCGTGATCCTCGAGACGATGCAGAAAGGAGGCAACACGCAGTACCTGCTCATTCAGTCCATCAAGGAGATTTTGCAGTCGACCCCGGCGGCTTCGCAGGACCTCCGCACTTTTGCAAAGCCGATCTGGCAGCAGCTCCTTGGAGCCTCCTCCATCGCGGACAACAAGGTGGTGTGCGCCGAGTGCGTGGGGCGGCTCACCACCCTGGACCCCGCGACCTTTATGCCCCAATTGCAGGTACGTCTTGGCGGGTCTCGACGTTTTGTTTTCTTTCAACCGTTTTTTTTTTTTTTTTTTTACTGACAAGCACACGAAAATAGACGCTCCTCAAGGACGACTCGATCGGGATCCGCGGGATGGCGGTTCAGGCGATTCGATACACCCTGCCGGAGAGCGACCAAGCATTCGATGCTCTCCTTAGGAACGTGCTGATCGAGATGCTCTTGACGATGCTGCAGGACTCGGATATGGAGATTCGGCGGCTGGCGATGACAACGCTGAACTCGGCAGCGCACAACAAGCCGGACCTCATCCTCCCGCACCTGGGACAGCTGGTGCCGTACGTGCTGAGCGAGTCGGTGATCAGGATGGAGCTGGTGCGAGAGGTGATGCTGGGGCCGTTCAAGCACAAGGTCGACGACGGCCTGGAAGTCCGAAAGGTAAGGGGTTATCCATTGATTTCTGCATGCAGCGGAGATCCCGTGCGAGGAACCCAAAGGGAAAATAAAATAAAATGAAATATACAACAGGATGCTGACAAGCTTGGATGTGGCAGAGCGCATACGAGACGCTTTACGCGCTTATGGAGACTGCGTTTACGCGAATCAACATCATCGACTTCTACGACCGAGTAGTGGCGGGTCTCAAGGACGACAACGACATCCGGCAGCTGTGCAACCTGATGGTGGCCAAGTTGATTGTGATGGACCCGGACGAGACGGTTCGACGCCTGGACTCGATTGCGGAGGCGTACCGCGGGGTGCTGTCGATCAAGCTCAAGGACAACGCGGTCAAGCAGGACGTGGAGAAGCAGGAGGAGACGAACAAGAGCATACTCCGGGTGACGATGCTGCTCGGGGACAGGATCAAGGCGATGACGGGCAACGCCAATGCTGCGACGAGCAACGCCGGCCCCGCCGGGGTGTGGTCGGGATACTGGGAGTGGGTCAACAAGGACTTTGAGAAGCAGCTCAGGCTTCTGCGGGAGGAGAGCAGGGAGTTGCAATCGCGAATGGTCTGAGGGCTCGGAACCGGGGATCCCTTGTCGCCTATGGAGCGCTGTTGCTCTTTTCTTACTTTATTATTTCCCTCTTTTTTTTCTTCATCAAAGCACCTTTGGTATTTGTATGGAGTAGAAGGCGTCGAGAAGAGCAAAATGACGTTGGGGGGAGCGCGAGAGAGAGACAGAGAGAGAGAGAGAGAGACAGAGAGAGACAAAGTAACGGCGCCTTCTCCAGGGAGGGAAAACCACCGCCATTGATCGATTCGAACCCTCTTCTCCCGAACCCCCTTTTGTCACGCGCTCGCCATCCGGCTCGAGATGCAGGGCCGTCTGACAACATGCATGCGCATACATACTCGTGCATGCATACAGGTTTGTACGAGTACAATCCGTATGTATGTACGAGTACATGCTCGTACCGTCTGTCCACCAACGCCAGGCACCGCCGCCTCCGCCGCCTCTGACCGCAGGTCATCCTTCCAAGTCATCCTCTTACGAGCACGAGCACGAGCACGAGCACGAGCACGAGCACGGAGCAGTACTCGTACGATACTGGGGAGCATTGATCAATATGATGGATGGATGGATGGATGGATTGATGTATCGATTTGAAGGCATCCAGGTCGCTGGACCGCCCATGAGCAAGCATCACGGAGATTTCCAGCGCGGCATGCGTGGGGACGTGGAGGCGGGAAGAAAGCTCCGAGGCCGTGCGTCCGATATTGATGGATTGATGGATTGATGGATGGATGGATTGATGGATTGATGGATGGATGGATACTCCTCCGTATTACTCCCCTGTCATGGCGATGGGGGACCCGGGCCTGGGACTGACACACCCGCGGGATGCTTGTCCTGCACCGCGAGGCGGGCACCGGGAGCATCATTCTCATATGATGTACATGGGATCGAGGGCCAGCACGAGAATGTACCCGTACGAGTACTCGTACATACGAGCTTCTCCGTCCGTGATGCTGCTGATGATGCTGGATTCGGTCAGCCGTGGCGGTCTCTGCGGTGTCAGGCTGTGTTTGTTGTGTCTCTCATACGGACGGGTCTTTTGCCAGTACATACGAGTATCACACGTCGCCTCGGGAACGTGGATATCCTGTGTAGGATGATGGATGGATGTATGTAGTATTGACCAACCCATCCATGCCCTGTGTGTCTTTTCCTGTTTTACGAGTACTCGTACTCGTACTGAGTAGTATGGATGGATGGATGGATGGATGGATGGATGCACACCGAGTTGGTCTGCACGTACATCAATCAATACATTGATCAATTGCATGATATGTCAGGGGCGAACATACATACATCAAATACATACATACTGTAAGCTGAAGCCGATGGTTGTACTCGTACTCGTCCATACTCGTCCATACATACAATGACATATGTAGTCATCTCGCCCTGCGAACAAAGGAGGCTGCACGGGATCCATCCTGGATGGAGGCAGCATACCTGTACATACTCGTACTCGTACTCGTGCATTTATCTTGGATGCTGCTGTGCTCCGTATGTATGCAGGGCGCTGGCTATGCCGGAACGAGCAGCTCGCTGTGTTGTGAATGGATCCAATGTGCTCTTTGGGTACGGGAAAGGGGGCGAGGCGCTGTGCTCGGATGCATGGCGGAATACGGATCATGAGCATACATACATCAATACATACGAGTACCGGTATATCTTACTGATCAATCCATGTATATAATAAGATGTTTGTATGTATGTATGTATGTATGTATGCGGGATCGAGCAACGTGCATACGATGAGCTCTGTCGGTGGAGTCGAAGTACGAGTAGTGGTTTGTGCATGTCAGAAGGGTCTTGATGTATCGATCCATCCATCCATTCTCATTATCCATTTTTGTTTTCTCAATATTATGTGCACATGTATGTGTTTACGAACTGGGGAGGAGATCTGCCGGAGACGGTGATCATGGAAGCTGTGGATGACGGCGATCAGCGAGGCTCGCAGGGGCAAGCAAGGCAGAAACAGGGACAGGGACAGGGAGTGGGAAGGGAAGGGAAGGATTGATTGATCTATTTTGAGGCGAGCATGAGGACGCGAGCACGATGATGACGGCTTGGCGGCGGATGCGGGAGGCCGGATCGGGACGTCAAGAGGCTTGTGTGGGGTGAGAGCGTGCGTCTTGGATCCATGACACGAGTAACATACGGAGGACTGGGTGCCGGATGAGAGACATCCGGGGACAAAGAGCGGGATGGGGGATGGGGGAGGGGGAGGGGGGATGGATGAGAGACAGAGACAGAGACAGAGACAAGAGACAGAGACAAGAGACAAGAGACAAGAGACAATGAGACAATGAGACCCATGGACGAGTGACCCTTGGACCAAGACATCGTGGGGGGGGGGGGGCACACAAGAGAGGGATGTGGGAGCGGTGGCCGTTGGATTACAGGAAGATGGGGACGGGATGGACCCCCGATGGATCAATGGATCCAGGCCTGGATGGGGACGTCATGGTATGACTGTACTGCACTGTACGAGTACTCATACATACTCTGGAATGCTGCGAGGGCCGAGGCCGGTGCGGGCTCCAATGGATCAAGGATGAAAATGGATGGATCAATGGATGGATGGATGGGCGTCGCGGCTCGAGTATAAAGGGGGGGGGGAGGATGGATTCCCCGAATGCGAAGCTCAAAAAAGGGGGGGCCACTATCGAGATCTAGATCCCAACCAACACGGCCTAGCATTCACGAGCACATACTTACATATATATCATTGACCCTCCACCCATCCATTCATCCATTCATCCATTCATCCATCTCTTTCTTGTCCAACTCCCTCCCACATAGCAGCAGCATACATACCTACTCTGCCAACATCTCCCATCCTCGACGAATCCCACGTCCGGCTCCAACCTTGATCCGCCATGGCAAAGCGCACAATCTACCTCGACAGCTACGGCCAGGACGACGACGCCCGCCCCTCCAGGAGCCACTCCGCGTCCAACCCGCCCGCCCCCAGCGGCGGCCTCATCACCTTCTTCCACGGCATGCTCCAGGACGCAAGGACCCTCGTCTCCTCGGGCGGCGCCTCCGCGGGGCCCGGCGCGAGCGCGGCCCCGAGAGCAGCGAGCGACAAGAAGTAGCTTGAGCTCCCGACATCTTGGGGGGGGGGGCTTTCGTCCTCTGCCTCGCCGCTCCGCCTCGCCTTCGCGCCTCTCTCTCTGGACCAACTCTGGGAAACACACACACAAACACACACACATACAAGAGAAGAGAAGAAAAAAACGATTCCCGCCCTCGCACTCGCCCGCCTCGAGCGCACACGCGGGGCGCGGGGCCGTCCTCCTCGACCTCCTGGAGCCTCGTGCCGCATCCATCCCTTTCACTCGCCCTTATGTACTCCTCGCCTTGCCTTGCGAGGCATTGCCCGCCCACGCCGACGATACCACGACGCCACGACACGTACACGCCACGAAGCCGACATGACTGGGGAAGAGAGAGAAGGAAAAAAAGAGAAAACACCCCCCCAAAAACATGAATCTTTTTTTTTTTTTTGCATGGATGATGGGGCGCTGAAGGGTTTTTTTTTTTTAAGTCGGGAGTTTCTTTAGGCGTTTTTTTTTTGGTCTTTTGTTGAAAGCCACGGGATGGTTGGATGGGATGGATGCTTGCGTGATGGCCTTTCGTGTGCTTGCCTAGTCTTCAATATATCAGTGATTCTTGCTGCTTGAATACCGTGCGGTATGCTCAGCTCAGTATGGAGTACTCCGTATGAATCTGCGTGACGTGAGACTCGTTGGCCAACTTTACCCTTCCCTTGTGATAGACTCGGGACATGACTGAGTGTCGGCAGATCTCGAAGGAAAAAAGAAACAAATCAGACAGACACGCACGCAGGGACACACTGGATCGAGTGGATGCAGTGATGGCCGTTTTGAACCTCATGTCTCATTTTTGGCGTCTTCTATGGGGACCAAGGCCAGGTTCCTCTTCTTCTTCATCACCCTCCGGTGGCCCGCGCTCTTGACGTGCCTCTGCCACCCCTCCTCCGTCACGCACACCGTGCCGCACACCTCGCACGTCCTCTGGCACGGCGTCTCCCGTGGCGGCGGCTCCCCCGCCCTCGTCAGGATCTCGCCCGCCAGCGCCGACATCTCCGCCGGCGCCGGCCTGGCCTCCCCCGCGAGGAACCGCGCCGCCACGTCCGCCGCGGGCTCCACGACGTTGGCCCGGAACCGCGCGACGTCGGTGCTGTCGAGGAGGTACAGGCTGCCGAAGGCGTGCGGGCCTTGCTCCTTGAGGCGCGGGATCTGCTTCAGCCGGATCCACTTGGTCTGGTAGTTGGCATACCGGCGCGTCGCCGTCTTCATGTCCTCGAGCGCCGCGGCCCGCAGCCTCTCGAGCTCGGCGGCCTCCCGGCCCTCGCCGCGCGCCGCCAGGAACGGCTCGAACTGCTTGTACCCGATGGACTGCCAGATCCCCTTGGTCATGTCCACGGCCTGGCCGGCCGCCGTCTTGGCCCGCTTGAAGTCGAGGAGCTCCTGGATCTCGCCGAGGAGCCCCGCGTCGAGCATCTTGTCCACGCGCGCGTCGAGCCGCTTGCACAGGGCCTCGCGCTCGGTGTGCACCCAGAAGAGCAGCTTCTGCCACGGCTCGCGCTCGCCGGGGGAATGCCCCGCGGCGGTGGCGGTGGCGGCGGCGGCGGCGGCTTTCCGCGCGGCCTGCTCGGCGTACAGGTCGGACGCGGGCCGCCCCGTCTGCAGGTAGATCTCGAGGGACCGCCTGATCTTGCGCCTGTCGTTCGGGTGCCACCTCTCGGCGATGACGGGATCGACCCTCTTCAGCTCCTCGAGCATGGCGTCCGTCGGCCCGTCGAGGATCGGGAACGAGGCGGATGCGTCTGCTTGCACGTCATCGAGGATCACATCCCTGAAGAGCAGCGGGTCGACGTAGTACTGGGTCCCGCCGACGAGGATGGGCAGGTTTCCCCTCGCGCGGATCTCGCGAATCACCCGGCTCGCCTCGGTCTTGTACTCGTCGACGTCCCACGGCGCGTCGTCGAGGGCGACGCGGCCGAGGAGGTGGTGCGGGATGCCGCACTGCTCCTCGGCCGTGACCTTGTTCGTGATGATGGGCAGCCCGTTGTAGAGCTGCATGGCGTCCGCGTTGATGACCTCGCCGCCGAATCGTTTCGCGAGCTCGATGGCGAGCTACTGGTTTGGATTTTCATCATGTTAGAGAGATCAGATCAAATCAAATCGAATCGAATCGGATGCATCGATGTGCCCGGCGACGATGCTCGAGTAAGCAATCAATGGGTCGGGTCGTCTTAACCTCCGACTTGCCAGTGCCCGTCGAGCCCAGGACGACGAGGAGCGGTTCTGTGGGAGCCATGCGGGCGGCCATTGTCGCGCAGCAACGCCTGAGGATGGAGAATGCTCTCGTGCAAACAGGCATGCAGTCTCCAGAGAAGAGAGATGAAGATGAAGATGAAGATGAAGATGGAGAAAAGAATTAGAAAGACAGTCAAGGTCGAGCCATGCCGACGGGCTCTTCTTCAGCAGCCAAGCAAGCACCGTGGGAGTGCTCGTAGGAGGAAGCTGCCCCGAAAGATCTAGAAGATGATCCACTGCCTCCGCTGCCTCCGCTGCCTTTCGATTGGTGCGATATCCAGAACGAGAGCCGCCGAGTTGCATGCAATGGATCAATGAATTGATCAATCAGAATGGGTCGATGGTGGATTCATGGATTGGAAGAAGACTGGCCGGTCTCAATTGTACGAGTACCGTATGTCGTCTCTCCCAAATCGAACAAGTCGGAAGGCCACGATTCCACTTCGTCCCCCCCGGTGAGGTCACGTGCCCTGGCGAACCGCCTTTCCCTTCCAAACCATGCATGATTTGACGCTGGATCATGTTTTCCCCATTAATTTTGGCATGATCCAGTATTTGGGGACACATCTTCTCTACTTCGGGGATTAAAGCCAGATCGCAACCCCCAACACTTGGTTTGATCTCGCCTCAACCTTCTTTTCTCGGGCTCGTCCAAAGGCTCGGCCTCTTTTTCTTTCCTCTGTCCCATCCTTGGGCAACCTGGTTTTCCTTTCCCTTTCCCTTTTCCTTTTCTTTCTCTTTTTTTTTCTTTCTCTAGTGTCATTGTCCCCCGCCAACCGCCGCCATGAGTTCCCGTAAGTTGCAACATGTCTGTCCTGCCACCGAGAAGATCCGCAGAGCAGAGCTTCGCCTCTTCTGTGCTGCGCTGTGCTGTGCTGTGCTGTGCTGCGCTGTGCTGTGCGCGCGCCGACGACGACGACGACAGCGATGGTGTTTCTCGAGCAACGCCTGCAATTGATGGGTTGATGGGTTGATGGGTTGATGGATTGATGCGTTCATCAATCAATCCATTGAAAGCTGTCTTCAAGCTTGTTTCTCGATCGATCGATGCTGACTCGCGCAAACGCGCCTGCACAGTCCGATTTCTTGACCTGGTCAAGCCGTTCGTGCCGTTCCTCCCCGAGGTCCAGCAGCCGGAGACCAAGATCCCCTTCAACCAGAAGATGATGTGGACGGCCCTGACGCTGCTCATCTTCCTGGTCATGAGCCAGATGCCGCTCTACGGCATCGTCTCGTCCGACAACTCCGACCCGCTATACTGGCTCCGGATGGTCATGGCGAGTAACCGCGGTACGCTGATGGAGCTGGGCATCACCCCGATCATCTCGTCCGGCATGGTCTTCCAGCTGCTCGCGGGCACGCACCTCATCGACGTTAACCTCGACCTTAAGTCGGACCGCGAGCTCTACCAGACGGCGCAGAAGCTGCTGGCCTTCATCCTGTCGGCCGGCACCGCGACGGTCTACGTCTTCACCGGCCTCTACGGCAGCCCCTCGGACCTCGGCGCGGGCATCGTGTTCCTGCTGATCCTGCAGCTCGTCGTCGCCGGCATGATCGTCATCCTCCTCGACGAGCTCCTCCAGAAGGGCTACGGCCTCGGCAGCGGCATCTCGCTCTTCATCGCGACCAACATCTGCGAGTCCATCATGTGGAAGGCCTTCTCGCCGACCACCATCAACACGGGCCGCGGGCCCGAGTTCGAGGGCGCCGTCATCGCCCTCTTCCACCTGCTCATGACGTGGCCCAACAAGCAGCGCGCCCTCCAGGAGGCCTTCTACCGCCAGAACCTGCCCAACATCATGAACCTCATCGCCACCATCCTCGTCTTCGTCGCCATCATCTACCTCCAGGGCTTCCGCGTCGAGATCCCCGTCAAGTCCAACCGCCAGCGCGGCGCCCGCGGCTCCTACCCGGTCCGCCTCTTCTACACCTCCAACATGCCCATCATGCTGCAGTCCGCCCTCTCGTCCAACGTCTTCCTCATCAGCCAGATGCTCTACTCCCGCTTCTCCGAGAACCTCCTCGTCCGCCTCTTCGGCGTCTGGGAGACAAAGGACGGCACCTCCCAGCTCCACGCCGTCTCGGGCCTCGTCTACTACATGTCGCCCCCGCTCAACTTCAAGGACGCCCTCATCGACCCCATCCACACCACCGTCTACATCGTCTACATGCTCGGCGCCTGCGCCCTCTTCTCCAAGACCTGGATCGAGGTCTCCGGATCCAGCCCCCGCGACGTCGCCAAGCAGCTCAAGGACCAGGGCCTCGTCATGGCCGGCCACCGCGACCAGAGCATGTACAAGGAGCTCAAGCGCATCATCCCCACCGCCGCCGCGTTTGGCGGCGCCTGCATCGGAGCCCTCTCCGTCCTGAGCGACCTCATGGGCGCCCTCGGCTCGGGAACCGGAACCCTCCTCGCCGTCACGTAAGTTCTTTTTTTTTTTTTTTGCAATCCATCACCTTTCTTCATCAGCACCCTTGACTAACCCGCAACCAGCATCATCTACGGCTACTTCGAGATCGCCGCCAAGGAAGGCGACCTGTCCGGCATGAAGGGCATGATCATGGGCTGAACGGTCCGACGCGTCCCATCCATTCCCTGTTCCAGGTTGAGCCTCGAGGGGGGAATAATCACATAACGAACAAAATAAATAAGGAAAAAAAAAACAACAACATTTACAGTGTGACACCTCTTTGTACAAAAAAAAAAAAGAATCAAGGGCAGTGGGTAGGGCTGGATGGGTTAGATGGGAGTTTGACGCATCCAAAAAAAAAAAAAGTAAATAATCAATCGATCCATCAAGGTCTACATGACACGACGGGACGTGATGATTCGGAGCGTTACATGTAGATTCCGAGCAATTGATGGCACGCGATGCTTCGCGAGTGTCTGTCGAGAGATCGAGAGCATGGGATGCAATTGTTGTTTGCGGTTATAAGTAGTGCGATGTGCGGGCCCTGGTGTGCGGTGCCCTGGGGTGTATAAGCGCGATAAGCGACGGGTCTAGACATCGTGGCCCCCTTGGCCTAATGGCTAAGGCGCAAGACTTCTAATCTTGAGATTGCCGGTTCGAGTCCGGCAGGGGGCTTCTTTGATTTTCAATTTTATTTTATTTTTGTTTCTCTGTATCTCGCACATACAGAATTACTATTTGAATTTTTGATGTTGCAGCTCATTTTCTTTTCTTTTTTTTTTCTTTTTTTCCCTTTCCATGTAGAAGGGATCCGGTCTCAGTCAATTCGTGGGGGAATTGTTTTGACGTTTCATCCCAGGTAAAAGTAGGTAGCTGCAGATGCCCGTCTAAAAGTGCCACCAGCTCCTCGCACACACACGACTCACCAACGAGGAGCGCCAATACTCCGGTAGACGCCCTCACCATGAGGAGTCTCGCGTCTGAGAGACGATGTGGGGTCAACCTTTTCTTTTTTTTTTTTCAGTGCAATGCCGGGCCCGGGTCGAAAATGACGATATGCTGGATGGACATTTGTACGGAGTACGAGTGCCGATGGGTAGAAGTCCGGGGCAGGTCCAAGACGTGGATGTTGTTCGGCCGGGTGAGTCATTCGGCAGCCGGGTGTCTCAGCCTTGTGGTTTGCTAGAGTCACAGTAGTAATGATGTACCAGTATGGATGAATGGATGGGTCAGACTTTTGTACATTGACCTGGACGCATAGACCCTGTACTCGTACGAATACCTCGAGCTGAGTTGTTCCGCGATGGGGGCGCGAAAGGGCATCGTGGGATGTGCCTGTGCAGGTAGTACGAGTACATACGAGTGCGAGTGCGAGTGCGAGTGGTGGAGGGTCAGACTTTTGCTTCCGTGGATGCTGCACCTGACGGCAAGATATCCGTGCATACTTACAAGGACGACGTGGAGGTGGTGCCTACCTGTAGCGGTGAGTCATGGAGGCTGACTTACATACAGGTAGTACTTCGTAGGACTCTTGTAGTCGTAGGCATGGATGGGATACTCATACGAGTACGAGTACTGGGAATTGAGGCTAAAGTCAAGTCGAGGGGCGACGATGGGAATCCATTGATGGATGCGGATACTATCGTACGCGGAGGAGGCATCGACGAGGACCGAGGCACGAGCAGCATTGATCCATACAGGTAGGTAGGTATGGTATTGATGTACAGGTACTCCGTATACGAGTACGGGATGGATCAGATCCATCTATGGAAGCTCCCTGGTTGAGCCGCGCGCCTGATGGATTGCCTGGAGCTGCGATGCCGTATGTCCGAGTGAGTGAGTGGTGCTGCGTAGTACTCGTATGTACGAGCATCCTCGTAGCAATTCGAGCAGTCCGGGGGTGCGCGTGACTGGGAGCCTGGTTGTGGTTGTGAAGGATCTGGTTGCATTAGGCCCGGTCGCCCTCTTTAGGCTTTTGTGCCGAGGAGTCGGGTTGAGGGCATCACGCGAGCAAAGTTGATTGATCCATCCATGCTTCCATCGAGACACTGAGTCGTAGTCGAACTCGTACGAGTACTGGTACGAGTACCTGACGGCATCCATCAATTCCATCAATGTAATCCCGGTACTGGTACAGCACGGCATGGGAGGTTACCATTGATGGGGATGGTGGGGGCGGGAGCAGGAGTGCAATGGGCAGAGACGCTACGGAGCAACAACAAGTTGATGTTTGCGAGATACCTGTATAGTACTCGTGGAGAGACTCGAGTCCATGGGAGAATGCATACTGGTATGAGAATCCATCAATGAATTTGATCCATCCATGAGAATCCATGAAGGATTGATTCTTCGCGGCCTTGACTCACGGATGCGGCAGGTCGGCCGTGCCTCGGAAATCAGAGCTGGAGGTTTCAAGCTGGGATTGCTTGTTGTGCTTGAGCTTGAGTCTCTGATGGAAGAATCAATCGATGATGGATTGATCTATGGAGTACTCGTACTCCATATGAATTGCTTGATGGAATTGATTGATCCATGACATGGATGGATGGATTTGATAGATGATTCATGGACCCAATCAGTCAATCAATTGATTGATCAATTACTCCGTACTCCGTAATGCAATTGATCAATTAATGCATCAAGAATCAACAAGAATCAACAGAGCGAGGTTGCCACTGAATTAGTCATCCCGATATCATCCATGCCCTCTGATGACGCCCCGCGTTTAGTCCAAGTACCGGTACGAGTACATAGTAGAGGTATGGATCATCAATTGATGTACGGAGCACTCACTCGTACTCGTACTAGATCAACAATGAAAGGAGTCATCGACTGCATTGCATCTCGTAATTCTCGAAAGGAGGCGTCAGGATGTTTTCTTTTCCTTCTCATGGTTCGCATTTCTTACCTACATGTATACAGGTACAATACGCCTCTCGCCTTGAATGATGCACGCTTAAACCGCGACCCCCACAGCACATACTATCAAAAGTCAGCCCCGCTGCAGGGTAGCAGGAACTCGTGTGGATGTCCAATTGAAGTACCGATACTTTGGGCCGCTAGACCTCGGAGGTACTGCATGTCCGCCGTCAGAGTCTGCTGAAGATTCTCTGGCCACGGACAAGGATCTTCCCCGTTAGGCCGGCCCGTTCAAGGCCTTACGCCCCGTGGCGCTGCAAGGGCATCAAGTCCGAATTGTCCGGCCAAATTCGTACGAATACTACGGAGTACTCGTATTCCGTGCTTGTTCTGCCGCGGATGGATCCGCTCGTATCTTCACTTGTTCGGCAGGCTCAAGTTCCAACTCGTATAGATCAATGGATCAACAATTAAATGGGATCAAAGTACACCGTCACTGCCAATGCCATCATCAATGATAGTCATGGAGTCCAAGGCATCAATTCCCAGTCGTCACGGTCTACTAAAGGTACCTACATGTACTCAGGACAGGTCGTATCTATACCAGGTCCCAAGGCTGCCAGCAAGACGCGGACTCCCGTTTCTGCTAGCGATAAGGTGCATGTGCGTCTGATAGCTTGTATCCGTACAAGTACGGAGTAGTTAGTACTTGTACGGAGTACTCCGCACTACATGGAAATCCGGACTAGAACCGCCGCAGGCTCGAAATTTTCAATCAATTGAGGCAAGTGCTTGCGGGCCCGCATCGCAATTTGCGGTATCGCCTCACCAC
>NQYQ01000051.1:0-11029 GCA_003055925.1 Escovopsis sp. Ae720 | reverse complement strand
TACGGAGTACCTAGTAGGTAGTCCCTGCCGTGTACCGGTACCTCTTCGTACCGATACTCCCCGTCCACTGGCAGTTCGACGCCGCCTCCAACGTCCTGGCAAGTCGGACTCCAATTGATCCATCCAATCCATCCATCCATCCATCCAGACTTGAGACTCCAGAGTCTGAGTCTTCAAGGCAATATCCGTCTCGCCGCCAAAGTCCATTCCTTTTCTCTCTTCTCTTTTCCTTTTTTTTCTCTTTTCCCTTTTCCCCTTCTCCCCCTCATTTAAAAGGTCCTTAACCCCCTCGCTTTTTCTTCTTGCTTATTGTCCCCCTCCCTTCCCCCCTCTTCTGCCCTCTGCCTGTCCATCAGGTCTATCCAGTCGCTCCGGGCAAGTCTCCTTGCCGCAACGAGATACTGGAATGGGCTTTGCTCACTGCTCTCCGCCTATATGGCGGATAGACGACCTCTCACAATGCTTCCAACAAGAGTGCGTTTCCAAGCAACATCATGGATATACCTACTGGTAGATCCATTGCCAACTTGCCATTGCTTCACATGTGGATCATACTCTATATGGATGAAATCTATCAATGCTGACTCCCTTCCTCCTCATCAGCTATCTAGCAGTCTTATTCCCTCTAATAATAATCGCCCTCTCCGTCCTGCGCCTCGCCTCCTCCAACTTCGCTCGCCTCCTCCGCTCCCGAGATCCAAAGGGCTACACCTCCGTTAGCGCCGACGATCACGCCCCCGATCATACCGCCTTGCCTCCCGATCAGGAACCCCAACAGCTGCAGAATGGCAACGACATCAATGGCGGAGGCGACGGCGTCCATGACGACGACGACGACGATCTCGAGGTCACGGGCGGCGGCCGCCTCGCCCTCGTCAAGACGACCACGAGGGGCTCCATCGTCCAGGCAGACACCCCCACCGCCCAGCACTCCGCTGAGCTCGTCGAGACCATCGCCGTCGCCTGCCTCGTCGCCCTCAGCGCCGTCGCCCTCGTCACACGCGCCTTCGGCCCCGGCGCCCAGCCCGTCGCCGTCGCCGGCCTCCTCGTCTGGGTCTACACCCTGACCCTCGTCGCCCTGCGCGTCCTCCTCGGCTCCTCAAAGTGGCGCGTCCCCCACCTCTGGAACCACTCCGCGACCATATACGGCGCCAATTGGCTCTTCTCCCTCTTCCTCTTCCGCTCAGCCATCATCCACCCGCTCTCGACGCTCTCCCAGACCATCGTCATCGTCCAGTTCGCCCTCGTCACCCTGCTCTTCGCCATCGTCCTCACCACTAGGAAGGGCAACAGGACCGTCGTGCTCGAGTGGGAGAACGGCATCGAGCCCTCCCGCGAGCCCCTCGCCAGCCTCTTCTCCATCGCCACCTTCGGTTGGGTCGACGCAATCGTCTGGAAGGGCTGGAAGAGGCCCCTCGAGATGGCCGACGTCTGGAACCTCCTGCCCAAGGACAAGGCCACCGCCGTCATCGCAGAGTACCGCCACATCAAGAAGACAACCTCCCTCGCCGTCCACCTCCTCAAGTACTTCAAGGGCCTGCTGCTCGTCCAGGCCGCCGCCGCCGTCGTCGCCGGCTGCTTCACCTTCGCCCCGACCCTCCTGCTCAAGGCCATCCTCGGCTACGTCGAGAACCCGGACCTCGCACCCGTAAACGTCCTCTGGCTGCTCGTCATCGGCCTTCCCATCGTCGACACCGTTCGCTCCTATCACGACAACGTCGCCCTCTGGATCGGCCGCAGGATCTGCATCCGCATTCGCGCCATCATCGTCGGAGACATCTACGCAAAGACCCTCCGCAGGAAGGCCGCCGCCGGCAAGGACAAGGTCCTCGGCGGAGACCAGGCCAAGGACCAGCAGCAGGACGATGCCGCCGCCGCCGCCGCCAAAGAGGGAGGAGGGCTCGGAGACAAGCTGAAGCGCGCACTGGGCCTCAAGAAGAAGGAGGACAACAACGGCAACGGCAACGGCAACGGCAATGCCGCCACCTCCAGCGCCGCCGCGTCCACGACCGGCTCCACCAACAACGCCAAGGGCGACAACAACAACAACAACAACAACAACAACAACGAAAAGATCGGCGGCGACGACGAGCAGGCCAGCTTCGGCGCCATCACCACCCTCATGTCCGTCGACAGCTTCAAGGTCGCAGACGTCACCGCCTACCTGCACTTCCTCGTCGCCTCCGCCCCCACCCAGCTCGTCATCGCCATCGGCCTGCTCTGGCAGGTCATGGGCCTGAGCGCCATCCCCGGCGTCCTCGTCATGATCATCCTCCTCCCCGTCAACTACATGATCGCCAGGGGCTTCACCGTCACCTCCAAGCGCATCATGGCCGCCACAGACAAGCGCGTCAACATCACAAACGAGATCCTCCAGAACATCCGCATCATCAAGTACTTCGCCTGGGAGCGCCGCTTCGGCGTCCTCGTCGACGAGAAGCGCAGGGCCGAGCTGCTCGCCCTCCGCTCCAGGTTCATCGTCTGGGCCATCGCCGTCGCCGTCTGGAACTCCGTCCCTATCCTCATCACCTTCTTCTCCTTCCTCTGCTACACCCTCATCGAGGGCAAGCCCCTCTACCCCTCCATCGCCTTCACCGCCCTCTCCCTCTTCGTCCTCCTGCGCGTGCCCCTCGACATGCTCGGAGACATGTTCGCCCACGTCCAGGAGGCCAAGGTCTCCATCGACCGCATCGAGGAGTTCCTCATGGAGGAGGAGACGGAGAAGTACGAGCAGCTCGGCCTCGACAACGTCGACGAGAACGGCGTCAGGCACATCGGCTTCGACAAGGCCACCCTCATATGGGGCGGCAAGGGCGCCGCCGCAGCAAACGGCGGCTCCCACGCCTTCCGCCTCATCGACCTCGACCTCGACTTCCAGATCGGCAAGCTCAACATCGTCGCGGGTCCCACCGGCTCCGGGAAGACGTCGCTGCTCATGGGCCTGCTCGGCGAGATGAGCCTGGTCTCCGGCAAGGTCTACTGCCCCGGCGGCCGCAGCCGCGAGGACGTCCGGCCCGACCCCGCCACCGGCCTCGCCAACACCATCGCCTACGTCGCCCAGGCCGCCTGGCTCGTCAACGCCAACATCAGGGACAACATCCTCTTCGCCGCCCCCTTCGACGAGCAGCGCTACAACGACGTTATCGTCGCCTGCGCCCTCGAGCGCGACCTCGAGATCCTCGACCATGGCGACCAGACCCTCGTCGGCGAGAAGGGCATCACCCTCTCCGGCGGCCAGAAGCAGCGCATCTCCCTCGCCCGCGCCCTCTACTCCAACTCCGCCCACCTGCTCCTCGACGACTGCCTCAGCGCCGTCGACTCCCACACCGCCCAGTGGATCTTCGCCAACTGCATCAAGGGTCCCCTCATGAGCAACCGCACCTGCGTCCTCGTCACCCACAACGTCCAGCTCTGCGTCCCCTCCTCCGACTACGTCGTCCTCCTCGAGAGGGGCCGGGTCGTCGCCCAGGGCCCCTCTAAGGATGTCATCGCCTCCGGCAAGCTCGGCGAGGAGATCCAGCGTTCCCGCCCCGCGTCCACCAGCCACTCCCGCATGCCCTCGCGGGGGCCGTCCAGCGTCGACGGCACCGAGACCGCCATCGACGGCAGCACCGCCGACGCCGCCGCCGAGGAGGCCATCGTCGGCTCTAAGAAGGCCGCCCAGAAGAGCAACAGCAAGCCCCCGCCCGCGGACGTCATGGACGAGAGCAAGGCCGTCGGCTCCGTCAAGTGGTCCGTCATGCTCCTCTACTTCCGCTCCATGGGGCCCTGGTGGTTCTGGACCGTCGCCATCGCCGTCTTCGGCGTCCAGCAGATCACCACCGTCCTCACCAACTTCTGGATCCGCGAGTGGTCGAACCAGTACATCCAGGAAAAGTCCGCCAACATCACCTTCAGCTCGCTCACCTCCTCCTACGGCGGCATGCAGGCATTCCCCAAGGGCACATGGGCCAGCATCGCGCGCCTCGGCGATAACGCCGCCCTGCAGCCCGAGGCCCTGGCCGCCCTGATGACGACGACGACGACGACGACGACGGCGACCGGCAGCAGCAACAGCAACAGCAACAACCCGTACGGGGTCAACGTGCCGTACTACCTGGCCGGGCTCGCGCTCATCGGCGTGGTCGGCACCCTGATCGCGCTCCTGCGCGACCTGTGGCTCTTCTTCGGCTCCCTGACCGCCTCGAAGCTCATCCACGACCGGCTCATCCAGTCCGTGACGCGGGCCAAGTTCAAGTTCTTCGACGTCACCCCGCTCGGCCAGCTGATGAACCGGTTCAGCAAGGACCTGCAGGCGATCGACCAGGACATCGCGGCGACGGCTATCGGCGTCATGGGCTGCGCCCTGGCTCTGATCGTGACGGTCATCACCATCGCCTTCATCACCCCGGGCTTCCTGATCGCGGCCGTGATCATCGCGGCGCTCTTCTACGGCGTGGCGACCTTCTACCTCGGCGCGTCGCGCGACCTGAAGCGCCTCGAGTCGGTCCAGCGCAGCCCGCTCTTCCAGCAGTTCGGCGAGACGCTGAGCGGCATCACGACGATCCGCGCGTACGGCGACGAGCGCCGCTTCATCCGGGACAACCTGAACAAGATCAACACGCAGAGCCGGCCGTTCATCTACCTGTGGGCCTGTAACAGATGGCTCGCATTCCGCGCCGACATCCTCGGCAACCTCGTGGCCTTCTCGGCCGGCGTCTTCATCATCCTCAACCTCGGCAAGATCGACCCCGGCGCGGCGGGCATCTCGCTCACGTACGCGCTCAACTTCACGGAGAACGTGCTGTGGCTGATCCGCCAGTACGCCATGAACGAGCAGAACATGAACTCGATGGAGCGCGTCAAGGAGTACCTCGACGTCGAGCAGGAGGCGGAGCCCATCGTCGAGGGCAGCCGCCCGCCCGCGAGCTGGCCCGACCAGGGCGCCGTCGAGTTCGTCGACTACTCGACGCGCTACCGCGCCGAGCTCGAGCCCGTGCTGCGGGGCATCTCGCTGCGCATCAGCCCGCGCGAGAAGGTCGGCATCGTGGGCCGCACGGGCGCCGGCAAGAGCTCGCTGACGCTGGCCATCTTCCGCGCGCTCGAGGCGGACTCTGGCAGGATCACCATCGACGGGCTGGACATCAGCAAGATCGGGCTACAGGACCTGCGCGAGAACATCACCATCGTGCCGCAGGACCCGACGCTCTTCATGGGCACCATCCGGACGAACCTCGACCCCTTCGACCAGTACACCGACGAGCAGATCTTCGAGGCGCTCAGGCGCGTGCAGCTCATCGGGCACGACGAGCAGCCCGGCGCCGCGGCCACCGGTCCCACCCCCGACACGCCCCTGATCCAGATCACGTCCGCCGCTGACGGCGACGAAGACGCGACCCCCCGCCGCCCCGAGGCCGTCAAGGCCAACAAGAACATCTTCCTGGACCTCTCGTCCCCCGTGACCGAGTCCGGCTCGAACCTGTCCCAGGGCCAGCGGCAGCTCCTGTGCCTCGCGCGCGCGATGCTCAAGAAGCCGACGGTGCTGGTCATGGACGAGGCGACGGCGTCGATCGACTACACGACCGACTCCAAGATCCAGGAGACGATCCGGGAGCTGACGGGCACGGTGATCACGATCGCGCACCGGCTGCAGACGATTGTGGACTACGACAAGGTGCTGGTGCTGGACAAGGGCGCGGTGGTGGAGTTTGCGCACCCGTGGGAGCTCATCAACCAGCAGGAGGGGACGTTCCGCAGCATGTGCGAGATGAGCGGGGACTTTGAGGTGCTGCTCGAGGCGGCGCGGCGGAAGTGGGAGCAGGGCCGGCTGGTCGACGTGGAGCAGTGATCTCCGTCGCTGATGCTTTGCCCCTCGGACTTGCTCCTGCTTACTTCGCGCTTTTGCCCCTTGTTTTTCATGCATCATCATGACGGGTGTTTTCTTTTTTTGTTCCCTTTTCCTTCCGTTGTCGTTCATCTCGTGTTCTCGTCGTTGGCTAGCATTGGGTGCTGTGAATTCTTTTTTTTTGCTGCTCCACCGATCATCCTCCTTGATCATTGATCATTGTTTTTTTGTTTCTGTTTCTTTTTTTTTTATTGTCTGGGACTTAGAAAATTCTTCAGCGGCGTTGTTCGTCGAGACAGAGAGAGAGAGAGTGTGTGTGTCTTTTGGTCTTTTTGGATAAAAAAAAAAAGAGCCGCTGGCGGAGAAGAAGTTTTGGCGGGATAGATGAATGATGGGTAGATCCTCCGCGGCATGAGAATATTGAATATTGCATATGAGATATTGAATATACGGCATCATGATGTGCGCTGTCGGCGCTGTGCATGTGGTCTTGATGCCTACTGGCTTGGTTCAGTCTGGGGTCAGGCCGTTGAGAGTGTGGACTGGGTGACTTTTGAGGCCCCTGAAGAGGATTTCCTATGGGTGACTGTGAGGGAGGGCCTTTGGCGTTTCAAGTATGGATTGATTGATCAGTATAAGTGAGAAGCTGTGAGGTTGGTCTACGATCGACGGTGAGGGGGGGGCGAGATGAGCACGTCGAGATCTAAGGCCGACGACGACGACGACGACGACGACGACGACGACGACGACGTATTCAACTCGGGAGATTTGAGGCTATCAAGTATGCTTGGTCTGAATGTCGAGTTGAGAAGTGAAGCCGAGGTGCTGGGTTGAGGATCCTCGATACGAAAATATGATGCTGCCGTGACCGCTGAGCCATTGACTCCGTGTTGATCAATGTACGGAGTATACCGGGCAGCAATAGTGCAATCGTGAAGTGACCAACCCCCGGCAGGTTCTCTGTCTGAATCGTACTGTGTCTGTGAGTTCCATACATCAATGGCCATGAAGTGCCATCCAATGCCATGAAATGCCCCGACAAGGGAGGCCAAAAGCGGTGATGGCGATGCACAGTGGACGCGACGATCCCCGCCACGACGTCGTGCATGCAGCTCTGTAGGACTCGTGCTCGTGCTCGTGCTCGTGCTCGTAATGTGTTTGTTCATCACGGTTGCGGCGGCCAACACGCCTCTCACCGAAGCGCTTACATACGGCGGCGACGTGTACGAGCAAGTGCTCCGTCTACTGTGATATCCGTACTGTATCATATCAATGCCGTGCGGGTGCATCATGGCAGTGCAGTTGGTTTCGACGGCTCGAAAGAAGGCGATTTGCGAACCATTCGATGGATGGATGGATGGATGGATGGATGGATTGATCAATACATGATGCATCGACGGGATTCAGCCGCTCGTACGGGTAGGATTCTGAGGGACTTGCCAGGGTCTCTCGGGCCAGGCAGCACCGGGTGTTTGTCTCTCTTGTCTCTGTTTCTGTTCCCTGCCTGAATTCCATCTCCATCTCCATCTCCATCTCCATCTCCAGGTCCCCGTGCTCGTATTTCTACTCCGTGCTTTGCACCGCCTCCTCGCTTTGCCTATTTATCCGACTCCATCTTCATCTCATCTCCAGCTTCATCCTCGGCTTCATTCTCACGACACGTCTGTTCCAGTTAGTAGTTTTCGTGAGTCGCGGTAACTCTATCACCTCAACATGGGCAAGCCGTCCGACCAGGTCGTGCCTCCGGGCCCGTCAGGCCCGTTGATATCATCACCATCATCATCAAGCGCGGCCCCCCCACCCCAGCGCTTCTTCGACGACGACCCGACGGAGCTATCGCCGAACAATTTGGACCTGCCGCCTCAGTATGAGGAGATTGCCCACGAGCAGCCCGGCCCGGCCCCCGGGGCCGTGATCCTGCAGCCGCAGGGCCAGGACAGCAACGGTAACGGCAACGGCAACGGCAACGGCAACCGCATCGACAACAGCCTCATGCGGGTCAACTTTGGCAACAGCGAGACCTACGGCCGGCAGGGCCCCGCGGGGCTCAGCGCCCAGCCCTTCCAGCGGAACCAGGGCACAGAGTACTACATCGACGCCACGCTCGCGAGCGACCCGGCGGCGCTGGAGCAGGCGCTGCGCGCGCTGGCTCGGGTCCCGCCGCGCCCGTTCGCCGTGGTGCGCGGGACGCACACGGAGACGGAGACGCGGCATCACCGGAGCGGCGAGGGCGAGAGACGCACCGAGGACAAGGAGGTCGTGGACTTTGAAGTCGAGATCGAGATGACGCACCTGCTGTTCGCGGGCCCCGCGGACATGGGCAGGGACATCGGCGGCGGCGCCAACGGCGGCACGCGGCTGCGCGTGGTGGGGAACCAGGACAACGTGCGGCGCGGGACCGTGCGGCCCACGCGCGCGCCGGGCTTTTCCGGCTCATCAGCATCATCATCAGCAGCATCACCGTTGTTGTCATCTGCCGAGGAGGGCGCGCCCTCGGTGCAGGAGTGGTGCCACCGGTTCTGCGCGTCCGACGCGGGGCTCAAGGCGGTGTCGCTGCGGCGGCGCGCGGTCGGGTTCGATTTCGACTTCCTCAAGCAGCGGCTCGAGGAGGCCGTGCGGGCGACCAACTACCGCGGCCGGCTGGAGGTCAGGTTCCCCCTGCGCGGCGCGCACGTCGAGATCTTCAACGACTGCCGCACGAACCGGTGGCGGCTGACGAACTGGGTCGTGGCGCTGTGCTACATGACGCTGCTGTTCGTCGTGACATGGCCGTGGCTGTGGCTTCGGACGAAGCACTGGGACACGTTCTACACGGAGTGGCGGTTCTCGCGGGACGGCGGGGGCGGCGACGACACCGGCAACAATAGAAACATCGTCAACAACGGCGGCAGCAACGACGGCAACGGCGCCGGGTTCCCGCCGGGGACGAGGAGGTACACGAGCATGTCGGAGCAGGCGTGGCTCGACATGTGGACGCGCCCGCTGCAGACGGCCGTGCTCCAGCGCCGGAGGGGCCAGCTCAACCAGAGGGACCTGGTGTCGGCCAGCACGGCGGGGCTCGGGCCGGGGCCGGCGGGGCTCGATGCGGCGGGGATGGAGGCCTTGGTGCGCGCGGGGGCACAGCTCGAGGCCATGGGCATCGTCAACCGCTGGTTCAGCTGGGGCGGCGACCAGCGGGACGGCGCGGGCTCGGGGAGATGGGGAGGCGATCGGAGGGACGATCGGTGGGACGATCGGAGGGAATGGGAAGGCGATCGGAGGGAACGGGGAGGTCATTGGAGGCCATGCAGTCGCGATCGGAGGTAGCACTGTTTCTCATCAGTAATTCCCATGATGTTCCCATGAAGCAGAGTAAAGGGTTAGGTAGTAGTAGTCTGTAGTATAGACAGTCAAGTTGAGACTGCGGGGGGTCCGAGATTCTCTGGGAGTCGCATCCAACCATCAATCCATGATGGAAATTGATCCATCAATGGAATGTCGATCGCGGTGCTGACTAAGTCGGGTGAGGGTGTGCCAATGACATCTTCTTCGACTTCAACGTCAAGGCGTGCTGCAGTGTTGTTTGTGCCGAAGATCTCGATCGCTCCATCCCCAATCGCAATCATCGCTCGTCTTCGTCGCATCTTGTACCATCGCTTTTATTCCATTGACAATCCACGAGCTCGAGAAACGACCGGCCGACCGACCGACCGATCCTCGACTCGCAACTTCAAGAGAATCGGCACTCCAGGACGACCATGGCGCAGGAGGTTGCCAACCCGCGGCGCATCCTCGCCGTCGGCGCCGAGTCGTCGGCGCACCACATCGCCCGCCTCATCCAAGGTCCGAACCGCCGCCCAAGCCCATCCAGCCCGTCTTCACAATTCCCCGGCTGCCCCGACGTCTCCAAACAAGCGCGAAGAGACGAGACGAGACGAGACGAGACGAGACGAGACGCTGACCCGAGCCAGATCTCACCGGCACGGCGCCCGACACCGCAGCGCCCCTCGCCGGGACCACGCACGACCTCGCCCTCGCGACGGGCTACTACAGCGCCACGATCCCGATATGGCTGGACCTCATCGCCTCGCCGGAGGAGTGGGCCGCGAGCTTCCTGTCCGACGAGGCGAGGCAGGTCCTCGACGTGCTCGGCGGCTTCGTGCTCGTCTTCGCCCTGCCGTCCGGCTCGCCGGCCACTGCTCCCGCCGCGGACACGCAAGTGAACGCGAGTAAGAGCCCGGACACAAACGCGGACGCAGACAAACACACGGACGCAGAAAAGGGTGCAGGCTCGGACACACACACGGAGCATGAGGACCTGCGGGGCCTGCTGCGGCACGTCGGCAGGGTCGTGCACGACGGGCTCGGCGGGTGGGAGTGGGACGGCGTGAGGCTGGCGGTCGGCGTCGGGGAGGGCGACGCCGATGAGTGGGAGGAGTTGTGTGCCGCGGCGGGGCTCGAGTATGTGCAGCTTCCTGCCCAGTCCTCCGCAGCAGCAGATCCCAAGACAGGTTCCGATGGGAATCAACTGAATGAGTTTGGAGGTATGGCCGGTGTCTTTTCTGATTCCTCTTCCTCTTCCAATTCTTCCCGACTACCAGTACTCGAGCCGAGCCGAGCCGAGTCAGTTGGTGAAGGCGATGGGAGAATGGGCTGATATATGTGTGCAGAGAAGACGGGCGTCGCCCGAATAAGAGAAGCTCTGGAAGCCAACGACTGGGCGCTGGAGCCGTCTGCGCTCGACGAATTCGGCGATCTCGAGGCAGCTGGCGACAACGACGACGACGACGACGACGACGACGACGAGGCCCTCGGCTTCGGCATTGACGATTCCGATCTGCAGACCCTGCGCAAGGCGATCTGGGACTCCGGGCCCAGCAGCAATGCGCTGAACGATGACGCCGCCGAGCACGCCGGCGCGGCAGAGACAGAGACAGAGACAGCGACAGCGGCCGACGAGAACGGCAACCTGGGCGACGAGGACGTCGCCAAGGTGGAGCGCATGATGAGGAAGTTACAGGCTGCGAGGGAGATGGGCGAGGGCCTGAGCGAGGCGCAGAGGCGGCGGCTCGCGGCGCGCGCAGTCAAGGAGGTCATGCAGGATCTTTAGCATCGCGTGCATCATATCCATGGCAGGATGGATCAAGTGGGACATGCGTCTGGCCTCCCACCGCGACCGCGAGACATTGTGGAGAGTCGCGAGCGAGAGACGTGCTTGCGATGCGA
>NQYQ01000050.1:64587-100890 GCA_003055925.1 Escovopsis sp. Ae720 | reverse complement strand
TATTTATTAGGTTAATATTCCCTAACTAGTATTTAATTTTAAGGTTAAATAAAGATAGCTTTTTTATAACTATAACTTATTTAAAGGCTAGCTTTACCTTTCTAATAAAATAGCTATAATTTAAATAGTCTATAATAACCTAGATCTTTTATCTAATATATATAAGATAATAGTGCTATATTATAAATACTTTAAAGATTATTAATATCTTTATATCTAGTATTAAATATTAGATCTTAAGTCTTATAAGCTTTTTTAAAAAATAGGCTATAAAATATTAGTAACCTTCTTATATTTTTTATAAAAGGATAGCTTTTATAATAAATTATAATATATTTATTTAAACTTATATAGATTAAGCTAGGTTAAATTATATTAAAATAGATTTTTTAAGGAATATTTATTTTAGGTCCTTAAATGCTATAAGTTTACTAGGACTTAGCTAAATAGTACTTTATTTACTTTTTTTTAAAATATTTATTAATAAAGCTATAATCTTATTATAGTTCTAAATAAACTATTAATAAAATCCTATAAACTTTAAAAATAATATTATATTATATATACTCTTTAGTTATAATTACTTTATAATAGCCTTTACTTTATCCTTTTTTATTTAGATTTTTTTTAAAGATATTATAAAGCTAAGATATAATATAATATTAACTTTAAATTTATATTTTAATAGGTTTATAAAAAGGCCTTTAATTTAAAGTTTTTTAAAGATTTTATAAATATAAAGTATATAAATAATATATTTTTTATTATAGATTAAGATATTATTTAAGTAAATAATATAAATATAATTAATTAATTTATATAATATATTATTAATATATTTTTAAAAGGTTATTAAAGTATTTATTAAGCTAAAAGGTATTATATAATACTTAAAGTATTTATATTTATATTAAAATATTATATTTTACTTATCTTTTTTATAAATATATATTTAATAATATATATCCTTTAGGTTTAGCTTAATAAAAACTATTACTTTTTATAATTAATCTAAGATCTTAAGGATTAAAAGTAAAGATACTTTATTTTTATAAATAATCTAGTTTAATATTTAATAATTAATATAAAGTTATAGCTTTCTCTTTTTCTTTAAAATAAATAATATTAGGGCACTATAAAGGCTTATTAATCTTTATATCTATCCTTTATTTATAATATTTTAAAGATATTTATATAAAACCTATAGTTTTATATTTATAAATATATAAATAGATTTTTAAAATATTATTAGTTCTTTAATAAGGTTAATTATATATATATACTTTATTAGCTATTTAGGCTTAGTTACTTTTTTTTTATTAAAAACTTTTAAATATTTAGTAAATTCTAAAAGTAATATTAATATAATCTTTTTAATAGATTTCTTTTACTTTTTTTAATTAAATAAGTTTAAAATAATAATAATCTTTAATATTTTATAAAACCTTATAAAGTAAACTAACTTTAAAAGAGTTAGAACTAATAAAAGACTTTCCTTTAATAATAAGTAATTCTATTTATTATATTTCTAATAAATATAAAGGGCTATTTTTTTAAACTAAAGTATCCTTAAAATTATATCTTTTTTAATATTTATAATTATATAGTTTAATAAATATCTTTTTATAATTCTTTAATTATTTATTATTTTAAATAGCTTTATAGTTCTTTTAAAAATCTTAAAAAAGAAGTTCTTTATAATAATATTAATATAAGGATCTAAAAGTAAAAATATATCTTTTATAATCTTTTTATTAATAAGATTTAATTTACTTTTTAAGTTAAAAAGTGCTTTTAAAGTAATCTATTTACTATTAAACTAAATATATATTAGCCTTATTATAATAGCTTTAAAGTCTATATATTTTTATTTTTAATTAAGCTTACTTAAAGGTTCCTTATTTATATTATTATAAGCTTATAATAGGTTTATAAGGCCTAACCTTTTATTTTACTAATATAAGGGTTAACTATAGAACTTTATAATATATAATAATATTAAATATTTTTTATAATTAAAGGCATTATATCTTAACTTATAATAACCTAGATTCTAATATTTAAAATATATTATTAGCTTTTAAAAATACTTATAAAGGCCTAATAAGTTAATAATATTATTACTATATTACTAATTATTTATTATTAATATTAATAGCTATTTATAATTTTAATTATATATTATTAATAGCTTTAAATTAGTTTTTTTATTAATAATAATTTTAATAATAATTTTAGCTTTTTTTTATTTTTATTTAGTTTATTAAAACTTTATTATAAAGTATTTAGTTCTAGAGTTTAAGTTAAAGTTAAAGAAAAAAGTTATAAACTTAGTAAAAAGGTAATAAAGGTTTTAAAAGCTTTACTTTAATATTCTTATAATACTTTAAAAATATTATAAACTTTTAATAAAGCTTTTATAAAATATTAATAAGCCTAATATTTATATTAAAGTATTTAATAAAGTTATTATTAATATTATTTTTAAGCTATTATTTAAATTCTTTAAAAATAACCTTTATAATTTTACTATTAAAGCTAATTATAAAATATATTTTTTATTTTTATTAGATTTATAATAAAAGGGTAATAATTATATAAAGAATTTATATAGTTTTTTTTTAAAGGTTTTAAATTAAATATAAAAATAAGTTTTTAAGATTATAAAAAAGAATTAAAAGTTAATATATATTTCTTTTTTATATTAAAAGATTAAAAGAAAATTAAGCTTTAAAGCTAACTTACTTTTTAATTATTTATTAATTAATAGTTTATTTTATATTAATAAAGTTAAAGAAATATTTAAAATAAGTACTTTCTTTTAATAAAATATAATTAAATATTCTCTTTTTTATTAAAGTTATATCTTTTATAAGGTAACTTAAATATAAGTATTTAGCTTTTTTTTAGTAAGGCTATTAAGGTTTAGGGCTATTTTTAGGTCTATATCTTTAGAACCTAGTCTTATAAGTGCCCTTAGGTCTAAAAGTAATTATTTTAGTTATTTTATAAACCCTTTATATTTTAAATTTAAGGTATTTTTAGGTTATTTTTATAAAAGATTATAGTTACTTTAAATAAACTTTTTATTACTTATATTACCTTTTAATAGTTTACCTTATTTTAAAAAGGGAAAGAAAAAAGAGAGATTAAACTATTAAAAACTAAGTAAAAAGGAAAGTAATAGTATATAATATAAGGTTAAAGGTAGTTTATAAAGAGGTTATAATAAATATTATTAAAAAATATTATAATAAAGACTAAGCTAGTTAAAGGTAAGGGTATATATAATAGAATATTAATCTTTAGCTTTCTCTCTAAGTCTTTAAAGGATCTCCTTTATATATAGTTTACTATTTCTTTATAGGTTATTTAATACTAGTTTAATATTAAACTACTAAGCCTATACTTCTAGCACTTGGTCACCTAATAACCTAACCCTAATATTTATAATAAAGCTAATTTCTATAACTCTAACCTTTATAACCTATTAGCTACTTTATACTCTAAAGATAATACTAATACTTACCTTTATATTTAAACTTAAAAATATATAATATAAGTATTATAAAGTCCTTAAGTAAGCCTATTAAACTAATACTTATACTAATACCTAGATTATTAAGTAAACTATAATATATACCTATACTATTCGCTATTAAATACCTAAAATTATTAGCCTATAAGCTATAAATAATTTTTTAAATACTATTAGCGCTAAATTTCTACTAATATAAGTAATATAAAAGAGCTATAAGATTATAGACCTAACTTCTAATAGCTATAAGTCTAAGCTTCTATTCTTTACTAACCTTATTAATACCTTTATTATAATTATCTAATAGTTATTATATTAATACTTTATAATAGCCTTACTTAGTAAAAGAACTAAGCCTAAAAAAGTTATCTACCTTTATAATAACTATAACCTCTACTATTTATAAGAACTTATAGACTATAACTAATAAAATGCGCTATTATTAGCCTTATAGATTATTTACTAAAGATACTTATAATATCTAACTAAGCCCTATAAATTTATACTTATCTTATAGGCTTAGAGTAGTTATTTTTATATATATAGCTATAAGCTAGGGAGTAGGATCTATTAGACTTACTATTACTAACTTTAAAGTAGTTATAATCTCCTTTATAGTTATATTACTTAAAGAAGCTAAAATATCTAGGTTCTCTCTTTACCTAACCTTATTAGCTTATATCTTAAGCTTTATTTCCCTTTTCCTTTTCTAAGCTTATAAGCTACTATCTTAAGCTTTATTTCCCTTTTTCCTCTTCTAAGCTTATAAGCCACTATCTTAAGCTTTATCTTCCTTTTCTAAGCTTATAAGCTACTATCTTAAGCTTTGTTTCCTTTAAGCTTATAAGCCTTAGTCTTAAGCTTTATCTCTTTTTAAGCTTATAAGCTACTAACTTAAGCTTTATCTCTTTTTTATACTTATAAGCTACTACCTTAAGATTTACTTTTATTATTATCTTCTATATTTAATATAAGCCCTATTATCTTATCTTTTATACTTATAAACTACTAACTTAAGCCTATATATTTAAATAATAGCCCTACTAAACCTCTTTATATATAATCTAATCTTAATCCTATTAATTATTATTATAGATCTTTCTCTTTACTGCCCTTATATATAGTTATAGACTTTATTATAAGGCTTATATAGAGATTACTATCTTATAATGTATCCTTAACTAGGGGGTATATTATAAGGAGTAGCGGTTAGGCCTAGCTTCTTAGTTAATCTGATCTATACTACGGTCACCTAACCTATATAAGGCTCTCTTTTAGCTGCCTTAAATGCCTTTATTATCTCTAAATAACTTCAACTTCAATAATAATACACTATATTCCTACCTTTAAGATAGCCTTAATGCGAGCCCTATTTTCTCCCTCCTAACCTCGCATTGCAGACACCTCCGCTAACTATAACATCTTTATATTTAAAAGATAAAAGCTATAAGAGCTTTATTTTTATTTTTATTAAAAAGAGATAGCTAGCTATAGTATAGTATTATAATATTACTAGTAAGCTATTAGATTATATAATTAATCTAGCTTTTTAAGATATTATATCTTTTTATAAAGGCTTAAATAGTAAGAGGTTAAAGTATTAGTATACCTTTTTATTAGGCTTAAGATATAATATTATATTAAGATTATAAAATAGTAGATATTATCTTTATTATAAGGTTACCTTAATCTATAGTAATAATATATAAACTTTATATTATTACTATATTTTACGCGTTTTTAGTAAAAAAAGAGGGTATTATAGGTACTATTAAGGTGTAAGCTTGTCCTAGCTTTTTATCCTTATCCTAGCTTTTTGTCCCTAACTGTGGGTTTATCTACAGTTAGCCCCGGCTGCGCTGAGCTAAGCTGGGTCAAGCTAACGGGTAAGCATCACCACACCGTGAAGGCCCGTCATGGTATTCAGGGATGTAGTCCATGTCCAAGATGCACCATCCTGGTTGCACGCGGGGAGCTGCAGCTGAAAAGAAGATGAGCTTCCACGCGAAGCTTCGCCCGTCATGGGCCAAGCTTACTCGTACGTCGAAATTTGAATCAGTCCTCCGTCTCGTCCTGGGGCCCAAATACATACTCCCGAGTGCCTCGCAAATCCTGCGGGAATGCGTTGAAGATGGCTTTGTTCCGATTGCTCGAGGTAGTACTCGTAAAGTGCTTGTATTTTTCTCCCATATCCAGGGGTTTCTCACTGGATACCGGTAAAGGCCGATGGCGACCGCTCACGGAGCTTTTACAGATACCGTGTGCACGATTACAGGTACGAGATCTGTCGTTACATGTAGTCTCGCCAATCACCGGACTCTGTCCCCTTTGGGTCATAGTCCCGGCGAGACGATGCATATTTCCACCACTGGTATACGGAGTAAGTCACGCAGGGATCAATCCCTCGTACTTCGGAGTAGCCTGGTATCCATCTCGCCTCCTAACGGTACGAGCGTAGTCTCTGTTTCCCGGAGAATCTATTCCGTCCGAGTCCATACCCGAGTATGTACATATGCACGATGCGGAGTAAGAGGCACGGAACGACTTACCGGTATGAAGCATGGAGCATGCGGAGAGGGGGCATTGTGCGCATCGCAGGGATCCGCAGATTCCGGTTGGGCGGGGAAGAGGGGCCCTGTTAGCCCCAGTCCTTGGAAGAGTACGGAGTATCACCAGACGGGTTCTCGTATCTCACGTCACAGATCAGAATTACGAGTACTCGTACTGGTACGTGTGAAAGTGCAGTCTACAGGTATGTCTATTCCTGATGGATGAGGTCCTACCAAACTCCCCTTCTCATAGTCGTTTGTCTAGTCCACAGAGAGTGGATCAATATTGTCTTCAGGATCGATGACTGAAAGAACGTTTCTAAGTGGGAGAGACAGGGAGTCACGGAGAGCGCAAGTGCAAGGATTTCGCAGAAGTCATGCGTCCATCAATGAAGCAACCTCGTCAACAGGCCCCGATTTCATCTACATGTGCCGGTGGACGTTCACGGCATTTTAATGGCCTTTCACCAGCCTGACATCCCAGAATTTGTCTCAGACACCCGACGCTCTAGCAAGGCTGTCATCGTGACCTGATCTCCGCGCCCCGTCCCCATTGCCAACCCAAGCCCGCATCTTCATCAAAGCTCAGGATCGGAGGTCAAGTGTAGGCTTAGGTCGGTCACGTAGGAACTCAGTCATAGAGATGATATGGCCCTTGATTTGTGTTCTATTTGCATGCCCCTGCAATCTCCTCCGTATCAGGGACATCAATGGATCCTCTCTCCCTATCTGATGTCCCATCATTGACCCAAGGGATCGATGGGTCAGACGACGTCAAAACATCATCAAATCACTGCCCGGGGCCGCAGCCGAGAGTGCCGTCTGCGTTGATGGCCAGCTTAAGGTCCTGGTTGCACCACTGCCGAGCTTGTCAACACCTCGACCTGGTCTTAAGACTCCCCCTGGCCGTCTTCGCTCCCTAGTCTCATTGATTGTTGTCCATAACACTTACCTCGTCGCAGGCGGCTTGGGCTTGGCCGTGACATAGAAAATCAACCCCAACATTGGGCACACGGAGATGGCAGTTTTCGAAGGTGACGCAAGCGGGATCGTTTGGAAAGGCTTGGTCGCAGCAGTCGACATATATATCGGCGCACTGACTAACGCAGGCGTCATCCTGGGCGACAACGCTCGCAATGAGCATGAAGGCGGTAATGAGGAAGGACTGCATTGTGTACGGGATACTGGCAAAATTGTACCGAGTAGGTATGTAGGTATTGCAACTATGATGAAAGTAAAGATCAGTCGAGTGATTGCGGTGCTGGGATATGAAGTACGGGGAGAGAATCACCAGGAAGCATTGCCCCTATTTATGATAATCAAAAGCTGTCCAAACCCTTTGCAGGAAACTCAAGCTTGGCCCTCGATGGTTCAAAGCTTCCTGCACGCATTATGCAATGCGGTCATACGGAGTAGACTACGAGACAAAAGGTCTTGAGATAGACTCCACTCCACGACTCACGACTCCAAGGCACGAACTCAACAGGAACTCTATATCATGCTGGAGACGGGGGCGATGCGCCCTGGAGGTTCCATTGGTTGCCAACCAGGAGAAGTTTGTCGATGACACAGAATCTGGAAGCACCAACAACCCAATTCTGGGCCGCCGCCTTGTTCCCGGAAGGTGAAAGCGTTTCTTGTGGACCACAAGACTGGACGAACGGCCAATGATGAATCCATTGCACAGACAACAGTGGATATCAGTGAATAGCAACTCACATCCATATTTTTACCTGTATGTTTCCTTGCTCACAGAGCGTATTTCGTCGACTAGGTGATTCGAGTATGGACCCATTCGCCTCTCATCAATGGCATTGATGTAATTCCACAAAGGAATTGATCCTTCCACTGCGTACTCCGTGTTGATGATTCTGTATGTTCATCTCATTGCTGAGTCATACTGAGAGGCTCGCATGATCCGTTTCAACCCGCGCCGCATGCAGGCTTGAACTCAACACCTACAAACTTCGAGCAGCGTTCTGCCATCCACCAGTATCAAGGAGTCTCTCGCCTCTCACAGCATCGACTTGCTTTTCGGGGCACCCGCTTGTGCACCGACATCGAGCTTGGTGAGACACGGAGCAGCCAAGCTGGATGTCGTGAGCATGGAGGACGCCGTCAGACCCGCTCGAGTCCGCAAGCAAAGGATCCCGGTACGAACTGAGGCCATCAGGCGCATATGGATGCCATCGTCCGTATCCATTGAGGGATTGATCTGAGTTTCCGGAGTACAAACGCTGACCGTTGCCTCCAGAAAGCATGTTATGCGTGCCGACAAGCCAAGGTCAGTGCAGCAATGAATCGATTCCATGGATGCGTTGAAGCCACTCATTTTCAGATTGGGGTCGTTCCATGAAATCTAACAACTCCGCGGTCAACATAGGCCAGATGCGACGGCAAGCGGCCTTGCTCGAGGTAAGACCCGAGGAATCGATCTTCCCGTGGATCTATAGTGCCCCCCCCCCCTTCTCTCAACGGTCCAACCAGTCTTCTAGCATCGATCCTACGAGTACAAGGACCTTCCAGTCTACTCTTCAGGGCCCTGACATTCATGTTGCCGCAGGTGTCATGGGCACAACAAGACCTGCGCCTTCACGGATCGCCCCAGGGAGGCGCATGAGCTGTGAGTTCCGGATACGTCCATCCAGGAATCCCGAATCATTCTCATCAACCCTCCGTCTCCTTCCAGGAAGATCGAGGCACTCGAGAGGGAGATCGAGAGCCTCCGGGCGAGGCTCGCGGAACGAGCAGCATCATCCTCTCCCGCCATCCCTTCCCAAAACGAGGTCGGCAATGAGACAGCAAATGCCTCGTGGACGGCAGGGATTGCATCCCAGTCTTTGCCTCGACATCAAAGTCGGGGTCTCTCTCATCTCTCTAATTCTCCGACGACGTCGACCCTCTCGACCAGACAGAAGAAATCCAGGTTCGAGTCTGACAGCCCCACTTTGACCGACTGCGTGGACGCGTCCATCATCACTCTCCAGCAGGCGGAGACCTATTTCGGTGTCTTCTTCAGGGGCTGCGATCACTACGTGCCCGTTTTTGACCCCGGCCATGACACCCTGTCCAGCATCCGCGCGCGGAGCAGTCTCCTCTTCAGCGCCATCTGCGCGGTCGGTTGCCGCATCGTCGCAGGGGCAGACACCCAGCAGTGGCGGCTCCTGGACTTCCACCTCAAGAGAATGCTTAACTGCGTCCTCGCGACGCCATCCCTCGCGTGCCTTGAGACCATCCAGGCCCTCCTGGTCCGATCCTGCTATGCCTGTGAGAGGTCGCTCCTCGTCGCGGCGGCGACCCGCATGGCCTGCGACCTCGGGTTCCCGGACGCGTACGACCAGCTCATCTCGCGGACTGTGGCCTCCCGGGAGAGGTCGTCTGCCATGGCCTGCGCCACAAGTTCCAGCTTTACAAGCGGTGATGGCGAGAGCAGTGCCGTGCTGATGAGGAGGACGAGGACCTGGCTGCATCTGTTTGTCCTGGGTCACATCCATCACGTGGATGCCGCGGATCTCACTACCTTCAGGTTTGTCGGAGACGCTCGCCGCTCCCGGATCCTCTTGAAGAGCACCCTATCCACAGAGCTCGACCTGTTCCTCCTCTCCCAGGTCGAGCTCAACGTCATCCGATCTCGCATCTACGACTCGCTATCCTCGGACCTCTCGCGCTCCGAGGACAGGGAGGAGGCCACCTCCGCGCTGGTGAAGGAGGCCAGGATTGACATTGATGTCTGGTTCGATGACTGGGCGCACATGTTCGAGAAGCACGCGGCGCAGTCGCCCTGGCTGCTCGTCAACCTGCGGGTCCAGAAGTGCTGGGCCGAGAACATGGCCATGTGCGCCGCCGTCCGCGCCTCCGGCGTCGAGGACGTCGATGTCATGACGTCCTTCCAGCGGGAACTGCTCTTTATCGCGAGAGACGCCCTGGAGGAGCACCTCAGCATCATGGTTGAGGAGCCGAGGATATACCTGCGCAATCTCCGGTTCGCCATGGACTTTGTCTGGGCCAAGTGCACATTTTGCTACCTCTTGCTCGTCAAGCTCTCGCTGCTCTTGCCGAGTAGTGGCGTTTCTTCCCGGGGCCGCTCGAGCCAGGAGCTCATCGACCATGGAAATATCCTCCTCGCCGGGCTTCGAGACGTGGGAGGGGGCAAGGGCGAGTCGTCCGTCGGCTACCAGAGCAACACGAGCAGGCTGTACATCCAGCTCCTCAAGACGGGCATTGAGAGATTCGGCAACACTCTGACAAAGAAGGATGGCCACGACATCAACTCCTGTGTTTCGAAGGGAGTCACCCCCCCGCTCCCCGCTACTCTCGCTGCTGCTGCTGCTGCTGACGACGGCCAGGGTCATGGCCAGGGCGGCGGGCTGGAGTCCTTCGTGCCAGATCAGTTCGTATTCGAATGGGACTTTCCGGGGCTGACCTTGTTCTCCTCCGGAATCGGGATGGCCTGGCTTGACGATATCTTGCTCGGCACCCTGAATGGAGGAGACGATTTCTTGGCTTGGGGGCCAATCGGGATCTTGAGCGAATGATGTTCTCGTGGCCATTGACATTGGCCACGAACATCAATTGATTGGCATTAATATGGACGATTTATACGGCTGACCAAATATTACTCTATTCAAACTTCATCTTGAATCGCCTCCTACCCTCCTCGTCCGGTCCGAGGCTTGCAACAACCTCCCCGCCCTCTGCACCAGAGACCGTCCTCAGATCTCCCGACGGAAGCACAATCACAAAGTTTCTCCAGAGAGCCTTGAACCCCGTTTTCTCATGTCTCCGGAACCTTACCTTGACCTCGGACGCCGAGGCCGAATAGCCGATGGTGTACTCCGAGACGGCATTCTTGCCCGCAGGAGAGACGCCGTCGTCCTCGTACCACGTAAACTCGTACCACTTTTGACTCCGGCACTTTTCCCAAGTCGCCGGCGGTGGGAAGATCTCGACGGCGCGGTAATCATCTAGGGGAAGCGACGCCGGGTTCTCCTTTTCCCCCGCCGACAGCACTTGGACGTCCTTCCCGATCGGCAGCGCTGTTCCCACTCTCGCCAGCACGGGAACGCCCGCGCCGTGCCACTCGGCGTCGATGCTGACCCAATGACCTGCCTCGAGGTGTTGATAGGGGGCCTTGAGGTTCAGGTAACCTGGATCGTCATCATCACTGGAGCCCCTCGGGAGGTAGACGCGCGCCTGGCTCACGCCCGGCTCGTACACGCCGCCAATGAGCAGGGCGTCGCCGAGCCAGAACTGCGTCTCGCCGTCGGTGACGGGGGTAGTCCAGACCTCGGGGTCGCTCTCGTAGCCCCATCCGGTCCAGCGCTGAGGGGGCAGGGCCTCCCGGTGGCTGATGAGCATGAGGGAGTAGAGGTACGGGATCATGGCGTACCGGCGCTTGATGGCTTTGCGGATGAGGTGCGTGATCTCTGGGTACATCCAGGGCTCGATGACGTCGCCGGCGCTGTTCTCGTTGATGGTCTTGAAGCAGTTTATGGCGAACCGCTGCGAGTAGGCCCCGATTTGGACCCAGCGGAGGAGCAGCTCGGGTGTGGGCTGCGGGCCCTCAAAGCCGCCAATGTCGTGCCCGTAACACTGGATCAGGGACATGCCCGCGTTGAGGGCGAGCGCGTTGGCGCCCCGCATGCTCTCCCAGCACGTGTAGTTGTCCCCGCTCCAGGAGCTGCAGCAGTACCGCATCGTGCCCGTCGTCGCGCTCCGCGTGAGCACAAAGGGCCGTTCGTCGGGGGCGACGTGGACCAGGGCGTCGTGCGAGGCCTTGCCGTGGAGTTCGGTCTGGAGACTGCGGCCCCAGAGTCCGACGTCGCGCCGGTGCCGCACATCCTCGCGGACATGGAGCGAGGGCTGGTCCAGGGCGCACTGCCAGCCGTCGTCGGGAACGAGATACTCGTTGTTGTCGTTCCAGATGCAGACGATGCCTTGCTCTCGCAGCTTCTTGACACCCTCGTACCACCACCGGAAGCCGGCCTCGGAGGTGAAGTCGATGTGGCCCCCCTCGGCGCTCTCCCCGCCTCCTGCGCTCCACAGGCGGGCCACGGCCGTGGCCTTGGTGTGCGGGTCGATGAAGAAAGCCCCGGCGGCCTTGAGCTTCTCGTACTCGGGATGGTTCCCGAGGACGTAGGGCTTCACGTTGGCGATGAGTCGCAAGCCCAGGCGGCGATACTCGCGGATGAAGGCCTCGGGGTCCCGGAACCGATGCCGGTTCCAGGTGAAGACATTGCGCGTCTTGGGCACCGTCTCCGCCACGGTGTACCCGGAGGACATCTGGTATGCCGAGCAGGGGATGTCCTCCTCCTTCATCCGCCGGGCGAGCTCCAGGAGGGCCTCGGAGGCGGGAGGGTCGTCGAGCATGGAGTACTTCATGCCGCCAGAGAGATAGCCGAACGCCCACCTCGGGACAAGCAGAGGGTATCCCGCGAGGTCGGCAAAGAGCCGGACGACCTCCTGGAGGGTAGCCCCGACGAGCATATACTGCTCCAGGCCTCCGTGGTCCTGGCGGTAGACCTTGTATCGGCCCCACATGCCGTCCATCTCGGAGCCGATGCTGAAGGAGCCCCTGGAGTGGGTCGAGGAGAAGGTGGCCACGCACCCCTCCCGCCTGGCGCTGATGAGGAGCGGGATGTGCTTATACAGGGGGTCCGTGCGGTAGACGTCATAGCCGAAGCTGTCCGTGGCCGAGAGGGTGAACTTGCGGCCATTGAGGTTCATCGGCGCGGCCTTCTCCCCGAGGCCGACGTAGAGCGTCTTCTTGTCGTACCGCGAGTAGTGGGCGATTCCCGCGCCGTCCACAGCGTAAGACCTGAACGGGACATCCTCATGGAGGGCAGCGTCTTGGCCATCTCTGAAGACCCGGACAATGGGCGATGAGTCTGTCCACTCTACCTTGGCGGTGACGGGACCATTCGAGATCGATGCGCTCGTCTTGGCAGCCGCGAATTCAAGGCTCGCGTCCTTGTGAGTTTCAGGGCTGACGGCCGGGACACTGGGATGAGGCGGCAGTGGATGCGAATTAGACGAGAAGGTTGTCCTGAAGACGCCCGGGCGCAAGGCCTCGAAGGTGAAGCGGAAAGGTAGTGCGGCATCGGTGCTCTTGAGGGAAACGAGCGGGTGGGACGAAGGCCTGCCGTCGGCAGCCCATGAGAGAGGAACACGCTCCGACTGCGGCATTTTGGCGAGGAGGAGAGAGAGGCACAGAGGGATCAATTGGATCACAAGGTGACAGATCGAAATACTAATCAGCCTTGCTGCTGTCTGCGAACCTCAACGGAACCTTAGCGACCAATTTATACTCCGTAGAAAGGTCCAGTCAAGATCCCTCTTCAAAGTCCAAAATCATGATCCTCGATAAGTCCGAGTCATCCGGAATGGGCAAGGCAGAGATTCCGTGATTATGAGACGTCGAGGTCGGCTTGAGACGAGCCTCATCCCGGAGTAAAAGCATCCGGCTGCTCACGTTGGCGTGTAAGCTCAATGGATGGATGGCTCTTTTGAGAATTATCCCCTGCCCCGATGTCCGAAAACCCCGTCTTACAGCTCCGCACTCCGCATGATTCTCCAGTTGCCATTGGTCGCCGGGGGTTACCCCGCGATCTCGCCTCAATGTTTCCGGCATCCTCAGGCCGGGCTTAGATGTCGCCTGAGCTGCCGGATATCACCATTGAGGGGTGACGGACCACAGTGGCCCGCTCATGGACCGTGAGGCCGGACAAAAGGGCATCAAATCCGACGGAGATGATGAGACATCGCCGGCTGCCCCGCAAAACCAACCCCAGATTTTCCCCGCAAAACTTTAAGTCACCGTCGACGGCGCAGATGCATCCTAGCCACCTGGTTCCCCTCCGCTGATGATCCGCGGATCTCTGGGGAAATCTTACGGAGTAGTTCTCCTGGCTCCGTGCTTGTAGCTCTGGCTCCGGGGCGTCTCACGAGACCTTCGTGACAATCCATAAGAGATCTCGGCGGTCAAGCTTACGACATAAAGATGCGGCCCCTTTCTTGGCCCAGACGTTCGCCCCAAGACCGAAGCGAAACGCTGGCTCTCTCCTCTTTGCATCTGCTGCCTTTTCCTCTTCCTCGTGCTCCTTTGTTACAAGCAGGCCCCGCAAATCTCGAGCTGCAAAATGTCGCAGGTTCCAAAGGCAGGGGATGCGGACGTTATCCACCTGGAAGCGCGCCGCGATGTGAATTCCACCCCCAAGTCCTCGGACTCGGCCAAGAAGAAGAAGGGCGCCGGCATCCTCGGGGGCAGGGACAAGGCCGCCCAGTTTCTCAAGGAGGTTGAGGGGCCGCCCATCGTCGTCACGGCCGAGGACAACAAGCGAGTCCTGCGCAAGATCGACCTGCACATCCTCCCCTTCATCCTCATCGTGTACTGCCTGCAGTCCCTCGACAAGACCGCGCTGTCGTACGCTTCCGTCTTCGGTGTCATTGAGGACACCCACCTTGTGGGCGAGCAGTTCTCGTGGCTCAGCTCCGTCGTCTACCTCTCCCAGCTCGTCTTCCAGCCGATCATCGCATATGGGCTGGTGAAGTTCCCCGTGGGCAAATTCTGCTCAGTCATGGTCCTCTGCTGGGGAGCCGTGCTTTGTGCCATGACTGCTGCCCACGACTTTGGGGGTCTGATGGCATCGAGACTGCTGCTCGGCGTTTTCGAGGCGTCTGTCGGTGAGCGGCCGTTTCCCTTTTCTCCTTGTCCACAAATAGAGGCTAATCCCAAGCACTTGTGCAGCTCCCAGCTTCATCGCCATCGTCCAGATGTGGTACAGGAGAAGAGAGCAAACACTTCGGAACGCCTCCTGGTATGCCATGCTCGGCGTCGTCAACATGGTAAGCTGCCGAATTCGTCAGCCCCGGGACTCGTCATGGACGCAGGAGACTGATTGATGCTTCCCCCAACAGGTTGGGAGTCTCCTATCTTACGGCCTTGGGCACATTGAATCCTCCGTCCTCCGACCCTATCAGGTAGAAAGCTATGCCCTGCCTCCTCGATGCGCCGTCCGGATACTCACAAAAGCGGTATAGATCATCTTCCTGTTCTGCGGCGGAATCACCGTTCTCTTCTCAATCCTGATGTTGTACGTTCTCCACGAGTCCCTGTGCAAAAGCTTGTGGCTCCGTGTCCCCTAATTGCCCATCCGCGCAGCCTCTATATGCCCGATTCGCCCCTCGAGGCCAAGTTTCTCGACAAGCACGAGAAGCTTGTGGCCATCGAGCGCCTTCGGATGAACCAGATGGGCATCAGTTCCGGCGTGTGGAAGTGGGACCACGTCTGGGAGAGCTTGCTTGATCCCAAGACGTGGCTGTGGTTCTGCCTCATGCTCGCCATTTCGTAAGCACCAGATACCTCCCGTCGCCGCGAGAGAGCAATGAGCTGACAAGGAATCACGGCAAAAGCATCCCCAGCGGTGGCATCTCCACTTTTGGCCCCCTCATTGTCCAGTCCTTCGGCTTCGCCCCCTTCATCGCCATCATCTTCTACATCCCGTTCGGCTTCGTCGAGCTGTTGGCCATCCTCTTCGGCGCCTGGCTCTCGGACCGCATCAGGATGAAGTCGGTCGTCCTTCTCCTGCTCTCCCTGCCCCCCATCGTGGGCTCTGCCATGCTGCTCGCCGTCGGGCGAGGCCCCAGCGACCGCGCCGTTCTCCTCGTCGGGTTCTACATCATCTCGGTGTACCCTGCCATCTCTCCCCTCATCCTCTCCTGGGCCGGGCAGAACACCGCCGGTGACACCAAGAGGAAGATGACGACCGCCGTTCTCTTCATCGGATCCAGCGTAGGGAACATTGTCGGCCCTCAGCTGTTCAAGCCGAGCGAGAGCCCGCGGTACGACAGAGGGCTGAGGTCCAGCCTCGCGCTGTTCGTCGTCGTGGCTGTCCTTGTCCTCGTGGGCATGGTGTGGATCAAGATCCTCAACAAGAGGCACGCTGCCAAGCGAAAGGCAATGGGCAAGGCGGAGGTCATCCGGGATATCAGCATGATGGGGGACAGACAGCGAGCCGCCGCCGCCGCCGCCGATCAGGACGACGGCTTTCTCAACCAGGGGGAGGAGCGCATAGGCGACAAGGCCTTTGAGGACGTCACTGACTTGCGCAACGAAGAGTTTATCTTTGTTCTGTAAAAGGAAAGGGGAAAATTCGTATTTGCATTAGATCTCAAGTCACCTGATACTTAATCCCAGCCAAGCAGCCCTTCGTACTTGACGTCCTTGATATTCGGGCCTCCCACCCAATCTGCCATGTTTGCCCCATTTCGAAAGTGTCTGCCAAGGTGATCAGCCCTCTCGCTCCAAGTCCTCATCCTGAACTTGCAAAATCCGCATTCACTTTCAACCTCGTCCCTCGCACGTTGCAGGAGCTGCAAGTTGGGTCTCCAGCCCTCCCACTTCCGGCACTGGTGAAACTTGTGAAGATGCTGCCAAAGATGGTCCTTGCGGGTGAATGTCCGTTCCGACAGCGGACGCTCCGCACAGGCTTGGAACTCGTGCGACTGGATGTGCTCCTCTGTCGGCGAAGGCTCGCCGCAGAAGATGCATTCGGGATGGTCGTTGCCGACGCGCCAGACGAGAGATGACTGAGCCTCGGTGAGGGGCATGGCACAGATCCAAGTGTCCAGGCCGGGGAGGTGGATGGACCTTTCGTGACGCACCCAGTCATACTTCTTCTTGAAACTCTGGTGGCAAAACGTGCACCGGAAGATGCGGTCGTCGCGTTGCATGGGCGCCGGGACGCTGAGCTGGCCCGAGCTGGGGCCGTGGCCAACGTGGAGGAGGTCGTGTCGCCCGGCGTCATCCGGGGGGTACAGTGACATGGCCGATGATGCGGATGCAGGCCACTCAGCAGGTGCCGCGGCCGGATGGTAGAAGTTCGACTCTCCGCTCACCGACGAGTGCGCACCGTCCGACATGTTTCCCCTGTCAGAGAAGCCGTTGGGAGTTGTCTCGCTCGAGCAGAAGCCGGACACGTCCATCACCCCCTCGAGCTCGGCCGGCGAGATGTGATCCTCGCTGGGAGGCGAGTTCCTCCACCGCTCCATGGGGGACATGCCAGCCACCGACGGATCCGGCATGGGAGAACCCTGGGCGAAAACCTTGCTCCCAGAGTCCATATGGGACTGGGCCATGGCGCGCTGTCGACGCCTTGCGTTGGCGAACCAGTTGACGACCTGAGTCTTGGTGAGGCCAGATTGCTCGACCAGAGCGGCCTTCTCCTGCTCATCGGGGTAGGGATGCTTCCAGTGGCCGGCAAACCAGTTCCTGAGCACGCGAATTCTCTTGATCGAGTCGGAGCTGTTCCGTCTGCTCAGCACGGGCTGTGTCTGTCCCATGGACGACATGTCGACACCCATGGCCACGCAGGGTTCCGCTTGATACTGGTTGTCCTGTCGTTCTCTGTGATACTCAAATGGCGAGGGCACTTGGTTGTGTCTGTCGTTGATGGCGACAAGATCGCCCCTGCGATCGACGCTGGCATTTTGATGGGCGCCAGTCTCCTCGGCGACGCCATGGAGATGTCCGATCACGGGGAGTGGCGTCTCATACGACTGTGCCTCCCTCTTGCTTTTCTCGGCCAAGCTGCAGTCTCTGTATAAGGCCACGCAGCTTGAGCATGACTCGATGGGATTCGGATTGGCTGAGGTGGTCCGCAGAATGAGGCATTGCAGCCGCAGGCGCTTGCAGTACGTACACGGAGCGGGAGGGCGATGAGCTCCATGCTTGATGAAGAACTCGTCAATGAGCTCCACGCGGGCATTGAGTGTAGCCGTATTCGAGCTTGTCTCCGGCGGTCTGTCGTTGTCGTAACCGCCGAAGTTGATGGATGGTGGAGATGAGAGTTCGCCGCTTGACGAGAAAGCCGCGGAGGGACGAAGTCTGGGATCTTGATGAGGACGAGTAGAGGTCTCCCGGAAAGGGGACTCGGCAGAAGAGTCCCCCCGCGATTGAGCAGACGAAACAAGCGAGCTCACAGGCACGCTAGTGGTCCCGTGGTTACACCTGTGCTCCATTCCGGTTCTGGTAATTTTGATCTCGAGCCCTATCCAGCAATTCGTTCTAGAAGACCTTGCATATACGAGAGACGGGTTGTCAAGAACGTGACATGTGCTTGCCGATCAAACCCCCCTTGCAGAGAGAGCACCGGTCGTATCTGGCATGTATCATGCGGCGAAAACAGCCTGGCATCAGTCGGGAGGCGCTCGGCATCTACAACTGCCTGCTTCTCCAGAGCACAAAGTCAGAACAAGCACGTAAAACTAACAAATAGGACCAAGGTACCCCGTACCTCTTTCCCGGCAGCAATCGCTTCGGAATCAATGCCGGAGAGGCACGGAGCAGGGCAACCCGGCCGGGACACGAAGGGCGCAGGCAGTCAATGGCCAGAGGCCACCGTCACGCGGGTCCTTGACAAGAGACTTGCCCCTCAGCATGGGATGGACTCACAAAGCGTGGGATCCCACTTCGAACACGCCAGCAAGACCCGAGAGGCTGGACGTCACTCGTTCAGGCAGGATACGTCGACAATACCCGCAGGTGCGATTCCATTCGTGGGATGGGGGCTAGTTGAAGACGGACAGGGACCCTTCACGATGGCTGCCACGCAGAGATCAGTGCGGGCGAGAAGGCGCATGATGGCGAGAGAGGGGGAGGGCCGGGTAGATGATCCCGGTGCTCGAGTGGGGGGCACGTGTGATCTGGTGAGTCGCAGCAAAACCCCTCACACATGGCTGGGGGGAAGTCAACTCTGGCGGCTTACCTGTATAGAGTTATGGTTCTGACATTGAGCACAGTCTCACTGACACCGTTCGACTGCTCTGGACGGCACGCCTGGCCTTGCTTTAGGGACATGGGAAGACGCAGTCGATGTAGTCTCCAGTTCCATCCCAAATCTTCTCGGGCTTGCTCGGATTGCTGTCTGGAATCGATCCGTAGCCCCAGATTGCACTGGCAGGGGAGATCCAGAGGACGAGTGCCATCACTGAGAAGGAGAATAGCACCCTGTGAGATGCTGTCCGAACGTTCCGTGCCCGGTTCTCGACTCTGCGCCCTCCATCAGCCGAAGCTTACGGCCTGGACAAGGAGGAGAGACACGCTAAACCCCGTTTGATACAAGACAGTGTCTGTTGGTATCGGCTGGCGACTCTGGGCGACGAGATCCATACTGTATGTTGTGCATATGGAGGTTTTGGCGGTTGTGATCTCAAACGTAGCCCCTGACCAGCTTCTTCGCAGCAGCCTCCTCATCTCCTGGTGGTGTTTATGAGAGGAGCTCTTGAACTGAGAGCGTTTGGTCTTGCTCTCGGAATTGTCTGTTTCCCACGCGGAGACTGAGGAAAGGAAATGACATGAAAAAAATCAGAGTCTCATGTGATGGCAGAGATCCATCTGCGCCCTCCAACAACATGCGTCTCGACCAGGCCGTCGTGTTCCGAGGAGATGGGTGGTTAAGATCGGCGGTCCAATCCGCGACTGCAACACCATGGCGAACAGCATCATCCCTACATCCACTATCAAGCCAGCCCTGGTCATTTCGACTGGGCGAGGTAAGTTGGCTGCAATACTCCCATAAAATAGACGGATTGCCTTACCTGTATAAAGCTGGGCATCCCGCATCCACATGTAGAGGGCGCGCACACAGACCTTGGCATAGATCGCAAGAGAGCATGGCCGATTCTGACGGCAAAAGGCATTCTGACATGGTGATCACAAGAAGGTCGGCAGGAGCTCTGGGCAGCGTTAAAAGGCTCACTTTCTCTCTTGTCGGCAGCTAGCATCTTCGTTCTTCACGAGAACTGCTTAAAGTAAGCATTGCAATATTTGCCCGACGTTCGCAATGGCCGCATCACGACGACCTGTTTTGTTCAATACTGCTGCGCAGAAACAGAATGCGCCTCTTGACATCGAGCTCAGCAATCAAATCAGCTCGTTCCACCAACAATTACCTGGATATGCGCCGACCGATCTCGTCAGCCTCGACCAGGTCGCGGAGCAGTTGGGATTCAAGGCCGTGTATCTCAAGAATGAAGGAACTCGGTTCGGCATGCGGTCCTTCAAGATCCTGGGCGCGTCTTGGGGTGCCTTCCGTGCAACTGCGCAGAAACTGAATCTCCCGCTGGACAGCAACCTGGATGCCGTCAAGAGCGCTCTGCGCGAGAAGCCAGCCAAATTGTTCACTGCCACGGATGGAAACCACGGATGTGCTGTAGCTCGCATGGCTTGCCTTCTTGGGGTTTCCTCCGAGGTCCATGTTCCAAGCTGCATGCACGCCGACACCGTCAGCCTTTTGAAAGCTGAAGGTGCTGAGACTGTCGTGTCGACTGGATTCTATGACGACGCCGTCCAGGAGGCATATGCGGCATCTCAGAAGAATGAGTCGGGTGTTTTTGTCCAGGACGTTGGCTTTGAAGGCTATGAGGATATTCCGCAGGTTTGTGGCCTCGAAGGACTTCTGCTCTATATAGGGCGCACTTTTTGACTGATGTTGTTCCCAGTGGATTGTCGACGGTTACTCGACCATGATGAGAGAGATCGACCAGCAGCTTAACAGCAGGCAGCCAGACCTTGTCGTGGCCCCCGTTGGAGCTGGTGCCTTTGCACAGGCCGTGGTGTCCCACTTCAAGCAGGCGGGAAGGTCCACCGCCATCCTCACAGTCGAGCCCGATACCTCGGCTGGCTTGTACAAAGGACTGAGACGAGGCAAGCATGGATCCGTCCAGGCTCACAGCCCCAGTGTCATGGCCGGCCTTGACTGCGCGACCCCTTCTAGCATCGCCTGGCCAATCCTTATGTCGGGCGTGGATGCCGCGCTATCGGTCTCTGACTTCGAGTCCCATCAAGCATGCCTGTACCTGAACAATTTTGGAGTCTCTGCTGGGCCATGCGGTGCCGCGCCGTTGGCCGCCCTGCATAGGCTAGACAAGTCTGACAGGACGAGGCTCGGTCTAGGTCAAGATTCAGTCGTCGTTCTCTTGTGCACAGAGAGTTCTCAGACGTACCAAGTTCCCCACGATGTCTCTCAAGAGGATCCCGTCCTCCTGACACAGATCTTGGTGAACATTAACTCTGCAAATCCGTCCACAGGAAGTATCCCAGGGCCCGGAGAGACGGATATTGCTCGATACATTGCCGCGTGGCTCGAGCACCGCGATATCGAATACCACTGGGTCGAGCCGACCAAGGGCAGGCCGTCTGTCGTCGCCGTCGTTCGTGGCAGTGACCCCAGTGCCAAGAGCCTTATGTTCAACGGTCACATCGACACGGTGACAGTCATGGGCTACGATGGGGACCCCCTGAGCGGCAAGATTCAGAACGGAAAGCTCTATGGACGAGGAGCAGCCGATATGAAATGCAGTGTGGCCGCGGCTCTCGTGGCGCTGGCCAACGCGAAAAAGCTGCGGCTCCGCGGCGACGTCATCTTCACAGGCGTCGCGGACGAGGAGTACGCCAGCATCGGCACGGAGCAAGTCCTCCAGGTTGGCTGGAGAGCCGACGCCGCCATTGTGAGCGAGCCGACGGAGATGGAGATCCTGCGCGCCCACAAAGGCTTTGTGTGGTTGGAGGTGGACATCCATGGCCTGGCCGCCCACGGATCCAGGGCGGACCTTGGGATCGACGCCATCACCCTAGCTGGATTCTTCCTCGTTGAGATGCACAAGCACGCCGCAAGGCTGCAAGCAACCGCGGGTGACCCGACGCTGGGTAAGCCGAGCATCCATGCCTCCCTCATCAAGGGCGGGGAGGAGGAGTCGTCCTACCCTGCTCTCTGCACGGTCACGCTGGAGAGGCGGACCATCACGGGCGAGACGGCCGAGAGCGTGACGCGCGAAATCAGGGACATCTTGGACAGGGTTGCACTCGAGGTGCCCGACTTTCGATATGATCTGAGAACGACTTTCAGCCGATCGCCCTTCAACATTGCCGCCGACCACCCCTTCACCACACTTGTCCGAAGGCACGTCGGACAGGCCATGGGAGCTGAGGCAAAGGTCACCGGGGGGGCTTACTGGACAGACTGCGCTCTGCTTGCCGATGCGGGCATACCTTCTCTGCTCTGGGGACCTCGGGGCTATGGCCTTCACGGAAAGGAGGAATGGGTGGAGGTCGAATCTATCAAGCAGGTAACTGAGGCTCTGATTGCCATAGCGGCCGAATTTTGCGCTTGAGGGAGGACGGGGATGTCAGTAGAAGCTCGCCCATGATGACTCTGATTCGCAACTCCTTTCAAGCCGTTTGCCGTGTGCTCCTCCTTCGCATCTCGTGAATGGGCGAATTCACGATGCCATATGTTACCCTAACCCTGTGAGGCTGTGTCATCTTCAACACGTGACCTCGTCGTTCCCCGGATCATCGTTCGGCCGCAAACCCGCCCCAGCCCTTCCATGGAATTTCGAAATTGCGCCGCGTTGCTTCACCACCACACAAACGCCCGAGACTCACGCTCTGGGCCTCACCTGACCCTGCGTGCGAGTCTTAGCCGAAACAGCGTTCGTCCGGCTCGTCTCACATCACACAGGCCATCAGGCGAACAGAGACGTGTTCGCGGCGCCGGCCTTGCGGTGACCACGCCCGCGCCTCTTCCAGAAAGCGCAACAACATGCCCCTGAGCGGTCCACCCTAATCAAACGCGATGCCACGATCCGGCATGCGCGCGGGCTCACGAAAACCTGACACGGTGGAGTGAGTGCCGGTAGGTAGCGCGCTGCACCGTGCTCGCATGCTATTGATTCCGGCAGGGAGTACGGAGTACTCCGTACTTGTACGAGTACGAGCATCATTGGACTCGTTCGAGAGCTCCGTACGGAGTAGAGGATTGAAATCATCTGCTCTCGGACAGCGTGCCCGCCTACAGAGTTCGCTGGGCGAAAATCGCAGACGCATCGCTCGTGCGCAGGGTGGATCGTGAGAATACGAACAATTGCATTCCGATACGAGGTTCCCATCAGCGCCGCCAGGACCGTCAGCTGTAACCTCCAGGGATCCCGGGCTGCGCCCTCCTCGACCTAGCCGAGTGGACGAGCCCGGCCCCCCCCCCCCCTTGGCATTCCAGAATCCAGCATGACGTAACCGGGAACAGAGCGCGTGCTCCAGGCACGGAATAGCCTTGTTCATATGCGGATGCAAAAATTCCACACAAGCTGGCAGTGCCTGTATGAGTACTCCGTACGGAGTAGTAAGCACCCGGGGGAGTACGGAGTACAGATGCCTACGCTGCAATGCCTACGTATGCAAAAGCCACGGGCGGTAGACGGACGGCAAGGCTGGTGGAATGTGAAGATGCGCCTCGACATTCAGATCATCTCGCTTGAGTGTTGTGGCCATGAAGGAGATCGTGGTAATGTGCAGAGTGCATGCGCCTGCTGCAGGAGGTCCCGGCAAAAGCTGCTGAGCATGCGGAGTGCTCCATAGTGCCCTTCGCCGGGTCGACATCGTTCGCCCTCGGAAATGAAATGCGCGGGAATATTACGAGCTCCGTGACGACAGCTCAGCCGGGACACGCCAGCGCTTCAGATCATGCTTGCCTGCACGAGCGTGCTGCGGGCGTTTATGGGTTGCGATTGACGGCACGGGATTGACCCCTCGTCTGTCGGCAGCCCTGAAGCCCAGGAGGATATTCAAGTTGAGCAAGTTGGGCAACCATGGACATGGTAATCCGAAAGAAAAAAAAGAAATCTATTACGTTGTCATTGCTTTTTATATGTACTTGTATGGATATCCTCAACACAAAAACCTAACCCGCCTAATGGGGAATCATGCAATACATTACCATTCATCACTGCTCGCTTCACGCGGTCTCGATTTCAAGGGAAAAGCGCGGCACGTTAAAGGTGACAACCTCGGGGCACGAGAAGGCCTCAGATCCAAAACTCCAGTATCCCAAATAGTCCGTCTCGGATGGCAGCCCGGGAAGCTGGAGGGTGAAGATGGCGTTGATGAGGGGGGTGATGTCGCCGGAGAACTCGAGGATCGGCTGCGTGCTGTACCAGGTGAGGACCTCTTGCTTGTTCTGGTTCTGGTCGTGATAAAGAGAGCTGTGGGTCGTTTCGTTAGCATCGTCAATCCCCTCAATATCACTCCGAAGGGGCTTCACTCACAAGGTCGCGCCGTTGATGGTCTTTGTTGCAAGGACGCCCTTCGGCAAGCCTAGGGGCTGGGTGGCGGGACCAAAAGCGGCAAACCAGACCATGACTTCGTACGTGGCGTCCGTCGGGGACTGTGACTTCTTCTTGTCGGCATCCATGAACATGTCGATGGCCACGTTGGTGTTGAGGTTGGCTGCCGTGAGCGCGGCGGTCGTAGAGGCCTCTGTGGTTCCGTTGCCCGTGGCATAAGTCCATTCCAGGTCCAGGTCCATATTGGATATCGTGTTGATGGGGGCGGGCAGGGAATCTCCATCGAGCTGAATGTTTGGGAAGGCGTGTACGGGGTCTGTGGCCGGTCCTTGGGGATACTGCCATGTGATCTGGAATTCGGGTGCCGTGAACTCTGTGGGATATGTTCCGTTGTTGAAGTAGGTTACCTAAATAGGGGCGTCCGGGTGAGCCACCGATGTTGTACCAGAGGGGGAGGAAGAGGACGCCAATTTCGTGCTGCGTAACCCATCGACAGGGCTGGCATCGATCTGTCGTGAACCTACATTCATGCAAAGACCGCCAGCATCGCCAACATTCCAATTCCACTGATTCGGGTTCACTGCCAAGGTCATTCATTAGCGACTGCGATTCTGAGGGGAAAGGGTCTGCGCAATCGCGACAGCCATCAAGCCGCAGCTTGCTCCCTCGGCGGGCGATCCTTTGCCGTCGAGTCGACACCCGCAGGAGAGACCGCGCCGTGTTGAGGATGCTCGAGCCCGCGGGGTCCGTCGTCGAAGAGAAGAGGCGACACATACGGATGTATTTCTGGCCCTTGGAAGTCGGCGTGAATCCGAAAGACTTCTGACACAGCATCTGATGGCCCAGACCTTGCTTTGGCCTGGGACCGCCACCACCGCCGTTGCCTCCATCTCCGGGCAAGTCGGGCGGTTCAGGCGCGAAGAGGGGAGCCTGGCCGGTCGCGTCGCGATGGCCCTGGATGCCGAAGAGGATAGCGAGCGTGGTGCCTATGGGAATGGCGATGAGGACAAAATTGACGAGAAATCGTATCGTCATCGTGTCGCGGCGGCGGCAGTGGTCGGCGGTTGGGGGAGGGTCGGGGGGGAGAGAAAACGAGCGTCTGCGACCGCTGTGCCGGGACGGTGATATGAAGCGATCAGCCGACGAGGATCAACAACGGCCGGCGAAGGAAGGGTAAAGTTCTATGATGCTGGGAAAGGAAATGCTGGCATGAGTGATGAATGGGCGAGTAAGAGGACCGAAGAAGACGACGACGCTTGACGAGCTACACGCAGCCATACGGAGTAGCATGCAGATTCCATACCATCCAAGACGTACGATACACAGACATTGAGCTGGCCAGGCCGTCCGAAGGGGGGAAGAAGGCTCGACACCGGCGCTGCAGAGTCTTGGGACAGTTTGCGGGTGTAGGTTTTCGTACTGTACGAGAGGATATGCGCATGTGCCCACGGACACAGTATGCGATTCAAGTCAGACTGGGAGACAGGATGCTTAATTTCTTCTGATCGGCAGTGCATTATCTGTACATAATGCCGCCATGGTCTTACCTCTTGCGATAGCATTGATCTGACCGTACCGAGTATTGATCTCAATTATGCGTGTGTACGGAGTACTCGTACGAGTACAGAGCTTCATCAAAAGAGGACAACAATTTCTTCCCTGCAGAGCCAGTGCGAGCTGAGAATCCACAGGCACGCAGGGACACATGGAGATCAATCAATCAACCCTGGATGGCTCGGCTGTGCGGCGATCCAGGGGGCTGAACCCCACCGAGGACGCACTAAATGCGCTGGAAGCAAGAGCGGACAGGACCGGTACGAGTACTCCGTACATGTAGGCATGGATTGATGGATGCATCCAGGTCCAGATCGCATGAGAAGACCACCCGGCTCTTCTTGTGGCAATTCTTCAACTTGATGAGAGCTTGTACTACCGTGGGCTTTTTGAAATTCCTATTTGGACCAGATTGTGAGACAATCCGTTTGCTGGCCCTCAACTCAGAAACACGCAATTCGGAAGGAGCCTGGCAGTAATGCCAAGTTTCAAGTACCGGTACGAGTCCTGGTCCAGGTGCGGAGTACAAGGAGTACAGGTACTGCCTATACCAGTACGGGGAGGGAGGCAGTAGTAGAGGTACCTACCAGTACGGACTCCGAGTATCGAAGTTGAACAGGTCCGTACGACCCCCGAGTACTCTCGTACGGCACTTTCGATTTTGAATATTGCGGCATGTCACTGCATGAAGCAAGTGCGATACTACTCGTTTTCCATACTGTGAACGAGGCCATGATGGCAAGAGCAACGAGGACGGGTCAATGGCTCTTGCTGCTCTCGCGTTCGGTGCACGTGCAGGCCAGCCTGACAGGGAAATATCATGTCAACCTCGCATCAATCATGTCAAGAGCGAGAAAAACACCAAAGAAGCGATGCAGCAACACGATCTATCAGCCCACCTTTGTCTAGGAAATCGCCGAGATACGAGTCTTCACGGCCCAGGTGACTCGCAGCAAACACTCAGGAGGTGCACAAGGCAAGACACCCACTTGGAACGTTGAACCTTTGCGAGATGACGCTGATTGAGAAGAGAGCCCACCACTAGGATCCGTCTCCCTCCACCCTCCCTCCTCTCCCGCTGTCCTCCCGCTGTCCTCCCCCTCCGCTTATGGCTAGCATAGTGGTATTTCCCTCGGTCGAGGGAGGGTCGGATAGAGGCGTTATTTGCGGACCTTTCGGGCTCGACTAGGAACGATCCTTACAGGTAGCCACACGCTCGCTCCCCGACGGCGCAGAGTCCCATGATTCGACAAGAATGCGCGCCCGGTACGGAGTTGACTTCCAGCCCCCGTGGGTGGGCGCTGCCACTCATGGCGCATTGGCGCATTGGCCGGCAAGGCTCGAGCCACGAGCAGGAGGGCGGCGAAGCGAGCGGCTCTAGCTGCGTTGGTAGCCGTCCCTCCGGCGCTTTTTTCCCTTCCGCGCGCCGCTATGGGAGGAGGTTGAGGGCCGGCGCGGCGTTTCCCCTCTCGCCCCTCCTGCGATGATATCAGGGCGCGTCAATGGTCAAAAGAAGCCGTGCGGGCTCTGGGAGTCTGACGCACGAATTACCAGGAGAGACCTCGCTGCAAATTCTTCACTTTTTTTTTTTTGATGGACCGTTTCGCCTTCGGTCTGGCGCGCGTCCGTGCCCCTCGCTGATGAGGGTCAGTCGCGGCATCATCGGATCCGAAACGCCCAGGGATCGGCCTGGCTCCACCCGGAGCCCGCCGTCTCGCAGTATCCTCGCACTGTTCCGGTATTTCGGAGGTGATGGGTACGCTGCGGATTCCTGGCTTCTTTACGGAGTACGGAGTACGGAATAGCAGGTTCTCGCGGATCAAGCGTCGATCTCACCATTCTCACCCTCTTTGTTTCCGACTCAAAGAGTTTACTGGAACTCGGGGACTGCTTCGAATCCGCTTTAGAAGCGCATTGGGAATCTCAGACTCGCCAGGGCCAGGTTGTCCCTAGCGAGGATGGAAAAAGAAAGGGGTAAAGATGGGGATCCCTCGCCTGGCGACAACAACGACAGGAAAAGAGACGAATGGAAAGACCCACGGTTTGTTTCCTCCATCCGCGGCTGCGCGCCCGAGGACGTTGATCTTCGGGAAATCAAATCCGCGCGACATGTGCCCCGAGACTCGATTCTGACAGGCGTATGTATGGAGCGCGGAGGATACGGGTACGAACACTCCGAACGAGTACATGAGCTCGTGTCGAGAATAATGCGGAACGAGTACTTGTACGAGTACGAGTACGGGCACTACGAAATACGGCCAGTCCCCAATATCTGATCTGCAATGCCCTGTCTTACCGAGGAAGAGACAAGAAGATAACGTTACCGCCAGAACATGATGTCTGCACGAGTTACGGAGTACGGAGTACGAGTACGGAGTAGTCCGTACAGAGCACTCGTATGGAGTATCAGCACTGTGCATCCCTGTGTGGACTCGTACTCGTACAAAACCTCACGAATCATTTGTCAGTACTCCGTACTACGGAGTTCCGGTACGGACTACTACTAGGAAGTAGGGAATATGTAATACGTCCGAGGATGACAGATCCATCCATACTATGAGTACGAGTAGTACTCTGTACTCCGTGGGGAGTGCCTGTACTCGTACTCGTAATGGTGCTGATAGATCTCTACAGGCACTCCGTCCGCAGAAGGTTATAGGTATTACTCGTATGTATGCAGCTCGGAAAACCCACAACAGAAACCCAGTTGAAAGCCGTTACATTCCTGGCCCCTGTTCACCGTAGGTTCAGGGAAATACGAGACCTGGTGATAGTGCCAGGCAGAGCTCCCAGAAGCACCTTACGGGGGTTTTCGACTGTGGCAGGGCCTCCCTCTCGCTACCGGCACAAGGACCAGAATCAAGCGCGCAGGATCGACAAGGAGGCTGGACCGCCCGGGGGGGGGGGGGTCCGGAGGCTGGATGCTCAGGCTCCTGATGGAGGCTCAGTTGCTGGCGATGTTGCTGGCGCGGCAGTTAGCCAGATTTTTTGGCAGTTGCCAGTGGTGAGGAGGGGAGTTCACCGATGCAGACAAGACGTGCCCTTTTGCCTCAATCTGGAAATAGAGCGGCAAAAGTCCCGATATCCCTCCCTCCGTGGCGCTTGGCGTGGATCTCGGCGCCATGGACAGGTCCGAGTATCCTCGCGTTTCAGCAAGCCAACCCCCCTGGCTCGACCCAACCGCGGCATCTTGAGAGATCTAAAGCTGCCTAGCCTTCTGGTGGTCTATGTCTGGTTATACTCGTGGACAGGCATGTACTCTGTGATTTTCTGTCTTGATTTCTTTTCCTTTGGGTTTTCCTTTTTCTTCTTCTCTCGCTCTTGGCAAAGGGTGAATGGTGCGGGAGCTCATCCGACGGGAATTCGGCAGGTCCATGCCGATCAGGTCATGTATGTACATAGGAGGCATGTGCTCCGTTTCTTGAGGATTCAAGGCCTACGGGTACCTGTACCAGCTGTGCCGTATCAGTCCCGGATTAGCAGAGGCTGAAGGTCCTCCTGAGATGAAGATTCGAGCCCCTATTCTTATCTGGATCTGCATCACGAGCTGCATCACCAATCATGGTGCGTTTACTCCGTACTCGTATCATGTTTGACCGATGCCCACGTACTCGTACTCGCACTCACATATGGCTACCTGTATATCCACATGTGGAAAAGGAGGTCCGAGGCCGTGAAAGAGAAAATCACATCTCGGACTTCCTGAGAGTCCAGCATCGACACACTTTCGGGTAGTGAGGGTACACCGTACGGAGAAAATATTCGTAGATATAGTCGTATTCCCGTACGAGTACGAGTACTCGTACTCGTACTCGTACCGGTATGTGTACATATGGAGTAGGTATGTGCAGGTGGAGAAGACTCTCAGTGGTGATTCGTAGTGCGGTCGCTGGCTCGAAGGGGATTCCATATCGGGTAGGTATTGAGGTTTCGATCCGTTCTATGGAACACTCTAGAGTCCGGACGCTGACATCTTGGCCTCTGCTTCCCGCCCGAACCCCCACTGATCTGCTCCTCATACGCATCATCTCATCTCGGCATGGACAAGACCTGAACGAAGGAGTACAAGATGCTCGTGTGAGTACGGAGTACTCGTACTCGTACGAGTATTCTGAACTTGAGCATTCTGGTATGATCTCGGCAGGCATGTACTCCGTACATATGTACCGGTATATCGTCGCCGGCGCTCCGACCCTCGAGGGTATGTTCTTTGTCGCCGGCGCGGGACTGACGGAGAGCCGTGCGCCACACAGTATGAAGTCTGACTCGGGGGGTGCGGCGGCGCTAAAAATAGAACGTCCAATGGATCGCCCATTTCAGCTCCTGGTGCCTCTCCGAACTCCGTGCTGGCCCTAGGAGTATCACCATTTCGTGCCAGTGCAGGCACCGCGGGACTGGATTCGTAGAGATTTTGCCTCCTTCACCTCTTGCGAGCAGTGACTGACCTGACGATTTTGAGATTGTCTGTCTCTTTTGGAGAATGAGTCCACGCCTTCCGGACAGGCTGCTTCACGGCCAGAGGCTTCATTCCAACGTCCGCAATCTTGCATCGAGATGAGGCAGTTCCGTTGATGGCTTGACGGTCTCCAATCAAGGGTCTGGCACTGCGATCCCCTATCGGTCGCAAAATTCTCGAATCCGAATCCCCGCCAGTACTACTCGTACTCCGAGTACCGGTACGTGTACGAGTACGAGTACAGGACATGTGCTGGCATGGGTACGCAGGGATCTCGCGAGGAGGCATCAATGGAATTGGCCTGTCGAGGCGAGGCGGGCCAGCATTGTCGCGCTTGGCGTGTGTCTCGGCTGCCCTTCCTTGCCGAGTCGTGCCTTGCATGAAAATACTACGAGTACTCGGAGTCCTGGTATCGCGGTTCTCCGCAGAGCAAGCCGCAGTAGCATCAATACCCGTACAAGTACGGAGTAGTACTCGTACAAGTGCATACTTGCGAAGGGTCAAGAAATGATGATGATCCGGCGGGACATGAGACGATGGCCCCTGTTTCGCCTGGATGTACACAAGGATTACGAGGACGTGTTCTCGTAGCAAACAATGGCCACAGACAATAGACCGTCGTTACCAAATATCTCAGAAATCTTCCTGGTGCCTCGTCATTCTCAAGATGTTGCCTTGTCTCGCACCCGTGATCGCAGGCCCGATTGATGGCTGGCGCGGTAAAGGGTTAACCGACTAAAGGGGGAGACTACATGTACAGGTAAGGATGGATCGAAAAATAAAACGAAACTTCGCAAGAAAGCGGAGAGCGCGATCCAGGACCAAATCTCAAACGTCTCAACGGATTGATCTATCCTCCGTAGCTCCTGCTGCGCCACCCTTCGCCTCCAATTGCCCGACTTGAAGGGAAGCACGTCCCTCTTGGGACCTGCCGCAAATTCCTCGTCTTAAGCCCTTCCACTGATGCCCTTCAATGCCCGCCCTTTTGAGGTTCGTATGAGTACGAGTACGAGTACGTGGACTGCGAGCTTCAGTCTCAGGGCACAACGATCAATGATCATCGACTTACCGGTATTGCTAACGGGCGTGAGACACAGCTCGTCCTCATTGAGCAGCTCGACAGCTTCAGGTCCACGTCGGTACCGATACGGTAAGTCAAAAGTTCAAAGGACGATTGCGACTTAAGAAAGGGCTACTACAGGTACTCTACAGATACTACGGAGTACTGCTACCTCTCGTTCCAACATGCGGGGCACAGTGTGCGACACCTGACAAATGCATCTACGAGTACTACTACTAGTACTACGGAGTAGTACCTACGAGGCACGAGGGGTGCCCTCATCAGGGTTTTAGTACCTGATGGCCATCATTTTGATGGCCGTCAGGGTGCAAAATCCTGACACGGGCCCTGATAGAGGTCAAAATGCCTGATGAGGGCACCCCCTCCGCCTCCTAGGTAGTAGTAGCACTTGTCCCTTGTACGGAGTACTTCAGACGAGAGGTGAGTTGCTCGGATAGGGTTTAGTGCCAGTGAGCGGGAGTCGTTAGACCAGGGCAGGTACAGGTGCGACCTGTCCGTATGGAGTACTCCGTATACGGAGTAGACATCACCGGTAGTAGTAGTAGTAGTAGTAGTACTACCTCTAGCTACTAGAATTGCAGTGGGCACACACTGTTCTCCATCAGTGGACTCCTGGTCCGCGACTTCCACGCAGTGCCTTCTCCACCGCTCCCTCCCTGCAGGTCCTCCCCGTCACGATCCTGGCTAGCACGAGTACGACCTGTACTAGAGGATCTTGTACGACCTGTACGCGATGTATCGGGACATCCTCCGACTCAGTCTCTACGGCCTCAGATACGAGCCTTACGGCACTGCTTCGTTTCACGATGTGTGTATCTGTCAAGGAATTGAATCCACCTCGTGAGTGCATTGATCAGTCTGGTGATTTGGCATCGTACGTACATACTGGAGGATGGCGTCTGCTGCGCCAGTTCAAGTGAGCCTCGCATCAGCAAAAGGTAGCCCCTGGTGCTACCTACTACTACTACCAGCCCATCCCGAACCATCCATCCATCCATCCAAGGAGCGCCCCATCCAATTACAGGTACTACCTGTAGTACTCCTACTACATTGAGTACAGGAGGTACTAGTACTCCGTAGTACTAGTAGAGGTAAGTAGTACGGAGTACTCCGTAGTACCTGTACTATTAGATTGATCATCAACTGGATCAATGTATGCGGCTGCACGCGCTTGCTGCAAGCCTTGACCGTGACCACTGCACTTATAGAGCCTGCCTGTATTGAAGTTGGTAGTACGGACCTGTGGTACGGGATGCTGCCAGAGTACTAGTACCTGTACGGAGTACTACCTGTACTAATAGGTAGTGCCTGCACTCGTACCCGTACTATCTGTTAGTATTACTTATACATTGAGGTAAGTACAGACTGGAGTATCGTAACCTCTACCATGGCACCTGCGCTCGGGTACCTGTACCAGCTGGAGGTCCCCGGAAGGGTCGTGACTGTACCGGAGCCACTGGCACTGGCACTGGCACAGGTGCTGGCAAAGGCGGCTGGAAGTCGGAGTCTTGAACAGGTTGAATCACGGGCCCGCCGACTCGCCCAAAAGTCCAACTGCTGACCTCATGGATTTTTCCCCCTCGCACCATCATCAAGTTCATCACCCCCCTCCCCCTCCCCCCTTCGTCTGCAGACTCTCGTTGATTCATTTGCTTTCCCCCCTCTTGCTACTCCGTACATCCAAACTTCTTCTAGTATTCACTCGCTTTATCTCCCATACCGTCTTTCTCTCCCCTGTCCCGCGTTCGCTTTGTCTTCCCACTCTCTCTGCGAGATCAGAGATAGAGACAGGAGGACTTGGAGAAAAGGGAGCAGTCGGATTCGAAAAGCGCAAAGAGGAGGCCTTACTCTCGCTTCTTTTTCTTCTTCTCTTTTTCCCTCGCTTCGTTTGGTTCTTATTTATCATTTTTTTTTCTAAAAAGTTTTTGCTTTTTTTTTTTTCATCTTTCTTCTCACCGGTACGAGTAACTCGAGGCTCTGCCCGCGTTCGGTTGTCGGACATAATTTCCCTAGTCCGCGCATCATACCACAGCGTCATCGCTTCTCTCCACCAGGATTGAAGATCTGTGCAGAATCACCTGCTACCACGCTCGTTCATCACCAGGCAAAGCTTCAGTGCAAGCCAAGGCTTCTCTCTCAACTTCCCAGACAACTCCCATCCACGTCCAGCGCACCGACAAATCATCACAACTCGGCGTCCCGGCAGGGAGGGTCCGCTTCACTCGCCGCTCCCTGGTCTGGTCTCGTATCCCGCCCACAGGTGCAGCTTACTGGCATCGATCCTTGCTCATCAGCGTTCGATCAATCTCACTCGCTTGCCAAACCATAAAACCCACCGGCGCCTGTCGACCGCCGACCTGTCGATCATGACAAAGCCCGCCCAGTCTGATCAAAATGAGGAGTTGACCGACTTGGGTGCCTACCGGAGACACCAACATATCGATTTTGACGACCCCCAGCGGCTGCCAGACTTCAGCATGCAGTCAAACAGGTCGAGCCGCAACTTGCAACCAGAGGATGGCGGCCTCGCACCGCATTGGGCTCCCTCCATGCTCGGCAGCACCGTAGCCGGGAGCTCGCCGTCCCTGAGGAGCGGAGCGACCACGCCATTCGACCCTTTGACCTCGTCCAAGCACCTCCCGTTCGCCGAGTCGACATCCTCAACTCCTAGGGTAGTACATCACTCCTTTCGCTTTACTCTTCTTCTGCTTCTTGCTCTTCTCCTTTCTCACATCCTTGGGTGATCGATGGCACTTTACGTGTTTCTGTGCTCTTTGTGCCCCATTCCCTCATTTGTTCAATGTGTTGAAGATCGTTAGAGTTGGGAATCTTGGGCTAACTTTGGCAATTTCTTCTTTCTCTTCACTTCCATCGACCCAGAATCAGAGTTATATTAGCCTAACAGCTCTCTTGCCACAGACCGGAAGGACCTCACCGAACAAGGAGACCATTCCTCCAGAGGCCATTTCGGTCCTCCATGAACGAGATGACGTCGACATCTGGAAGGGCTGGAAGAGGCACGTGTACACCCTCACGCCGTTGATTCTGGTCGCGAACACGAGCCTCTACATCATATATCTCGCCCTTCGCATTGCCTGCGTCATCTGGGCGCAACACAAGTCGCGCGCCACCTTCGCCGCTGCCTGGGTCTTCATCGCCGTGGAAATCGCCGTCGCCATCCCCTCCCTGATGCACAACTCCTGGACCATGTGGTCATTGAAGAAGCGCCATAGGCCCAAGATGCGACTCAACGGTCTCGAGTGTCCGACAGTCGATGTCTTTGTCACCTGCTGCGGAGAGGACGATGAATTGGTCATGGACACGGTCCGCGGAGCATGCGACCAGGACTACCCCTACGACAGGTTTCGAGTGATCGTCTTGGATGACGGCAAGTCGGAGGGTCTGCGGCAGGCGGTCGCGCAGCTCGCCTTGTCCCAGTCCAACGTCTTCTACATGGCCCGGACTAAGATTCCTGGACAGCCTCATCACTTCAAGGCCGGCAATCTCAACTATGGTCTGGAGCAGGTCCACTTGATGCCGGGCGGAGCCGGCCAGTTCATGGCCGCTCTGGATGCCGACATGGTAAGACTCCCAGACAGAGAAGAACAGAATGAGAAAGAAGAAATCACACCAAAGCCGCTGCGCGCATCCCAGACACTGATACTCGACGATGGAATAGATTCCCGAACGCGACTGGCTCCGCGCGCTCATGCCTCACATGCTCCTCGATCCCAAGATGGCCCTTGTCTGCCCTCCTCAGCTCTTCTACAACACTCCGCCTTCCGATCCGCTCGCCCAGTCCCTCGACTTCTTCGTTCACGTCATCGAGCCCATCAAGGACGCTATGGGTGTGGCTTGGTGCACAGGTTCCGGGTACGTCGTCCGACGCGAGGCCCTCGATGAGATCGGCAACTTCCCGCTCGGCTCTCTGGCGGAAGATGTGGCCACCTCGACCATGATGCTCGGCAAGGGGTGGAAGACGGCCTACGTCCACGAGGCACTTCAGTTCGGAACGGTCCCAGAGGATTATGGCAGCCACCTGAAGCAGCGCACCCGATGGGCTATCGGCACGGTCGACACGTCCTTCAAGCTCAACTTTTGCCTGTGGGGCGACAAAGTGAAGCAGATGACCTTTGCGCAGCGCTTCTCGGGTTTCCTCTACGCGTCGCTCAGCCTCTACACCATCCTGCTGACCATCTCGCTCTTCGCCATTCCCATCATCCTCTGCATGGGCAAGCCTCTCGTGGCTTACGCGACTGACACCCAGCTCCGGTGGCTCATCCGCGTGAGCTTCGCCTCGACCATGTGCAACCGACTCTGCGAGCTCATCTTGTTCATCCCCGCCGGATACCACACGGGTCAGCGAGGATCGCGCTATCAGCTCTGGATGTCTCCTTATATCGCGCTCTGCATCATTCGGTCGTTCATGCTGCCGTCGTGGCTCGGGGGCCAGACCCAGGCCTTCAAGCCCACCGGCTCCCTAGCCTCGGCGCTGAACGAGCGGGACCCCAAGATGAGAAAGAACATGTTCCGCCGCCTCTGGGCCATCCTGATCAACTACATGGCCCTTTTCCACCTGGCCTTTGTCTATCTTACCCTGGTCGCCGTCGTGGTCACCTCCTTCCGCTGCTTCTACGTCCAGGAGACGGCCCGGGACATTTTGCTCTGCCTGGTCACGCATGCCTTCTGGCCGCCCTTGACCTTTTTGTTCATCTGCAGCTCCCTCTGGACGCCGGTCGCATACGCCATAGACCCACCGTCGGTGCCGGATCGCGAGGACTTGCTGGTCCGAGATCCGGAGACGAAGGTGGCTCACCCGTCTCCGAGCAGCAAGAAGATTGCGTTTGGCGGCCAGGCCGCGTGGTTCGAGTCCGAGTACACGTTCACGACATTGTACACTATCTTGATTTTCGTTGCGTCTTTCATTGTTTAAGGCAGACATGATTTAAGGAGGCTGTGGAGTGAAAGGAAAAAGAGAAGGGGGGGGGGGGGGGGGGGGGGTCCCGGG
>NQYQ01000050.1:31923-64505 GCA_003055925.1 Escovopsis sp. Ae720 | reverse complement strand
GGGGGTACCCGGGGATGAGTGGAGGGTGTCCCGCGATATGCCGAGGGGCACGAGAAACATCAATGATGGGTCTTCCTGTACATTTTCCCGGCCTTCCTTGCCTGTGCGCCATTTTTGTTCTCTTCATCATCTGTCCCATCCCCCTTCTTCTCTTCCTCCTTGCCGTCCTCAAATCTTTTCTCTTTTTTTTTCTTCTTGGTTCAACGCCCGCACACAGGCATACACCGGCGCTAGCGATATCCATGCATGATGAGGGCAGAGGTTGAGGAGAGGGGCGGGCGCGGGACGATGCATAGATGTGGTCCAAGATTTGATAGGAGCACGGGAGGGAGTTTGGCACAGCACATATGCATGAAGTATGGCATGATGCAGGCGATTGCGGCGAGGCGGTTTGGCACGGGGCATGTTGCTCTGTGGTTCATGACTCTTTTGGCTACAATCCTAGTAATGAGAAAAGTAAAAGTACTGATAGCACACACAATGCAATACATAGACCTAACTCTGAATCATCGTCTTGGATCTTATGAGGAAGAAGCCGGACTTTCATCACGTACTCACTCTGTCGCGTTCGCGTTTGGCGTTGGACCAATCGATGAATGTTGTCTTTGGGGGGGGAGGGGGTTTGAAAGAGCAAGGCCCGAGACGCAATCACGAGAAGATGGGTCAGCGAAGCAAGGGAGCTGCACGTATAGACCGAAGCTTCGCATGTACTTACATATCAATGTATGTACGGGACTCGATCCAGGGTCACATCTAGTATGGAATCTCCGACAAATTTACATATGTACATACGTGAGTATGCGAGGCTACTCGTACAGGTCCAGGTCGTGGAATGGGCACAAGAGGGGCGCCGGGCCAGACCGCATCTATGTCGGTTCTGGTCCAGGGTGCATTCTTCGATGAGAGGGGTCTACACGTGGATTTCGAGAGATTGAGGACTCAGTCATCGGAGCGAGAGCGAGATACCTCAATATACGGAGTACGGGATACTCGTACTCGTACTACGAGTACGAGGACGAGTCTGGACCGGGTGGACCTGGACCGGGTTGGTCGCTGCGAGTGCGACGACATCCAACGTCGTGAGCACGATGCAAGATGGATCGCACCGTTCTCGGTACGAAAGAACCCGTACGGAGTACTCGTACTCGTACTCGTGCATGCTCGTGCATGCTCGTTCTCGTTCATGCTCGTAATTTACCCTTGGGCTCTTTGTCCCTCGGGTCCTTGGGAATTCGTTCCGGTACCCCGTTTTCTGCGCGCTCTTCCCCGCATTGTCCTACCTCGGGGCTTGTCCCTTTTGGCTCACTTTTTGGCTCGGGGAAGGGCTTCGATTGGAGCTGGGATCGGACGATATGCGGGCTGTTGGGGCCGAGGGTCGAGGGTTGAGGGTCGAGGGGTCGAGCTGGGATCCCCGCGTATGTACGGAGTGCTGGTATATACGAGTATTGATGACTGGATTGGTGTGGATGCTTGCGCGTGAGGGGGGAGCTGGGCGGGGAAGGGGAGGGGGCAATGGCAGAGGAGAGAGCAGGGTGTCGGAGGCTTTAGAGGACAACGGGATGGAAAACATGAAGAAAAAGAAGGTCTCATACTGCTTGGAGGCAGTACTCCGTACTCCGTAGTATATGTAAGTTGAATGAAGGCATTGATGCAGAGGGGTTGTGAAGTTGAGTCGATCAAGTTTGGAGAAGCACGACCTCGAGACAGCACCGAAGGGTCCTGGGACACTGTGCGAGGGACAACCATAATCAAATGAATTTTATCAATGATGGAATGGATCAATCTGATCCATCAAATTGATCAAATCAACCATTCTGCAACAACCTCCGGGCGACATTATGTGACGTGCTGGAGTTGAGAGGTCGATCCAACAGGCCTTCCGTGCTGCAACTGCACGCACGGTGCAGCGAGATTGATGCACGCGTGCACTTGACCTCAATGCCCGAACCTACCCTGTATCAGATTGATCAGTGCAATTGATCATTTATTGATGTTCAATCCGTGGTATTGATGTTCCATAATTGATCTTCATCCCAGCAGAATGGATCAATGATCCATTTGTTAATCCAATCTGATGGATTTGATCAATCAATTCTATCGAGTCCACGGCAGCGATTTCAATGGTCGCGATGCCACGCTTCGTGCAACCCGCAACCCGCAACCCGCATCACGCGTCACGCATCCGCCTTCGATCGAGACACGCCCGTGCCGCTGCGTCCGTGTCGCAACAATCGCCCTTGCTATGGGAAATTCCCATCCCATCCCATCCCATCTTTGTATGTCCCTATTATTGTCAGCTCTCCCGCGGCCATCTGTGACGACGCTATGTACTCCGCACCAGCGCTCTCGCCAAATCCAGAGGTGCCCATCATGAGCTTACCATTACCCCATGCCAAGACTCGCCACGGAGATCGAGCCTGAGCTCTGCCAGGGAAAACGAATTCGAACCCAGAGCCAACGCCAACATCGGCTGGAGAATGACGAGGTGAGGCTGGCCGGCCGTTGTCCCTTGCCCCTTGCCCCTCTTCCCTCTTCCCTCTTCCCTCTTCCCTCTTCCCCATCTCCCCCTCCTCTGGCTGTCTCTCCTCCTCCTCACTGTCTCTCCTCTCCCCCCCCTGCCCCCCCGGCAGCCTGCATCCCCAGAAACCATGTGATGCCCTGCCCGCATCGCCTCGATTGCGTTCCCGAAAGCTGAGCCAACGTTCACAGTCGCCGCCGCACCCCGAGAGTATCCATTGCACGTATTGATATCATCCCCGGCCGCCGCAGCGTTGCACCGGCGCCATCTCGTTCTCGAGCCTTACGAGTACAGTGCTAGAAGGAGCACACGTACGAGCACACGATGTTACGCCAACGTTGATGCGCGCAACACATCCGAGATACATGTACTTTCTCGGCGCGGATCTCACACGCGCCGTGACCGCTTCCGCCCTCTCACGTCCCCCCAAGCAGCCTGTCACGCGAGCGCTTTTTTTTTTGAACCCCGTCCGGGTCTGCTGATTTGATCTGATTTGATTTCACTTGATCAAAGTTTCCTGCCTCAACTGCTGCCGCCCGGCCGGGAAAAGGAACGGGACGAGAAGCGTGGGCGAGGCCGGAAGGGACCAGAGCGCAGACAAAGACACAGCTGCATTCCCGCCATAGCCGTTGATCGATCCGCCCCGGCCCGAACGAAGAAGCCGCTACAACCACCGTGAACACCTCGACAACTGCCCCGTGTGCCCATGCCCATCCCTGGCCCAGTCGTTCCCGTCGTCCCCTTCCCTGGGATTCCGAAGACTACTAGTACGGAGTACTACTACTACTACTACTACTACTACTACTACTAAGAAGAGAAGAGGGGGCAACACGCACAGTGCCGAGGGAGATCATCAATCCCAAGGAAACCGTGACACACGCAAAGATTGACAAGGACGCCGCCCAACACAGACCTTCCCTCACAAGGACCGAGGGAGGGAAAAGATAGGGAAAAAAGGATAAATTGCCATTTCACGGAACATGGACTTGTTTGGCAGTCCAGACTGTAAGAGGCAGACTTCCTCATTCTCTCACTCAAGCCCTTTGAACCCGCAACCTCAAGACTGGAAGCTGTCCCTGTGCAACACGCTCCTTGCCTTACTACCTCCTTCTTTCCAATCCTTTACTTCTATTGATTCTCTTTGCCCTCCCTCATCCGCAGTGACACACTCATTGAACACTACACGCATCTCGTAGTGTCCTCTACTAGTATCATGAGACTGACAGTATCCTTATTAGCCGCGCAGCTACCCCTCGGCGCTCTCGGTGCTGCCATCTCGGCGTCAAGATCCCGTAAGCCCCCGACTTCCATTCCCCCTCCACGTCTCTCAGAGGGTAAAGCGTGGTCTCGGTTGGCTTAGATAAAAGGCTCACGCGCAATTTGATCAGTACAGCCGTGGACATACTCGCCACTTCCTCTCGGCTCCGTCAAGCCCAAGGGATGGCTCTTGGGAGAGATGACGGCCATGGCCAATGGCCTGGCTGGTCATGAGTACGACTTCTACGTCTACATCAACCAGTCGAGCTGGCTGAACGAGCCCGGTAGGGGCGGCAGCGAGTACAGCAACTTGAATGAGGCCCTGCCATATTGGTTCAACGGCCTGGTGCCCATGGCCTTCGAGCTCGACGATGCCCGGCTTCAGGCCCAGATCACCCAGGTCGCCAACACGGTCCTCGGCCACCAGGCAGACGATGGCTGGATCGGCCCCGAGGTCGGCGCCGCGCGCAATTTCTGGGCTCGGACACCCTTCTTCATGGGCCTGACGCAGCTGGCCGAGGCCGACCCGTCTTGGGTCCAGCCCGTCGTCTCCGCGCTGCGGCGCTTCATGGCGCTCGCCAATAAGATGCTCAAGGACAACAGCCGAGGCTTCGCCAACTGCGCGGGCAACGTCGACTGCACTTGGGGCCAGGCCCGCGTGCACGACCTCATCATCACCATCCACTGGCTGCTCGAGAAGCACCCGTCCGACCAGGACCTGCTCCTGTGGGAGAACATGGACCTCTTCTACGCCCAGAGCAACTACAAGTGGGATCAGTGGTACACGCCCGAGAGGTTCCCCAAGGTCGCCGACCCGGGCGACGGCTCCATCTGGCCGTACATCCACGGCGTCAATGTCGGCCAGGGCCTCAAGTTCCCTTCCGTCATGTACAGGATCAACGGCAGCCGCGCCATGGTGCAGACGGCGAAGAACGCCGTCGACTGGAGCTTCCGCTACCACGGGTCCTCGTCCGGCTCCATCCTCGCCGACGAGCACGAGAGGGACCTCTCGTCCTTCATCGGGAGCGAGCTGTGCACGGCCGTCGAGACATCATACTCGCTGGCGTACATGTACCAGGTCCACGGGGATGGCAGCTACGCCGACCGCGCCGAGACGACCATCTTCAACGCCTTCCCGGTCATGATGACGGGCGACAAGTGGGCTCACCAGTACATGGCCCAGCCGAACCAGCCCTTCGCCCTCAACACTACCCAGAGCGATGGCAGCGTGCCGCCCGTCTTCACCACCGCCAATAGCGGAGTGGCGACGACGTTCGGAATGGAGCCCCTCTACCCGTGCTGCACCGTCAACCACCACCAGGGCTACACCAAGTTCACCTCGCACAGCTGGGTGGCCGTCGGGAGCGGCGGCCTCGCCCACGCGCTGCTCAGCCCCTCGCGGCTGACGACGGCCGTCGCCGGCGGCTCCGTGACCATCGACTGCGAAACCAACTATCCCTTCTCCAACGTGCTCACCTACGCCGTCGACGCGGAAAGGCCCTTCGACCTCTACCTCCGCGTGCCGGGGTGGGCCAACTCCCAGTCCTCCACTCTGTCCTACTCCGGCGCTGGCTTCTCCACGCAGTCCACGACGGAGCCCGACGCCAACGGCATGATACGCATCCGCGTCCGCGCGGGCGCCACCAAGGTCACCTACGTGATCGCCACGGGCATCCGCACCGAGCGGCGCCCCGGCGATACCGTCTCCGTCTTTTATGGCAACCTCCTCTACGCGCTCGACGTCGGCCTCGGGCAGTCGTCGTCCCTGCCGCACGCGTACTTCGACCCGCGCGGACCGGGCATCGCTGGCCTCCCGTTCCCGCAGCTGCGCGACTACTACTACGCAAGCACGCAGCCGTGGAACGTGGCCATTGACCCGGCGACGCTGCGGTACCACGGGATCAGCCCGGCCGCGGAGCTCCCGGACCCCATCTTCGAGCATGGCGCGCCGCCGACCTACATCACGGTGCAGGGGTGCGAGATCGCGGGGTGGGGGCTGTACCGGGGCGTGACGCCGGATGTGCCGCCGGCAGAGAGGAGATGCGTGGGCGCGAGGAAGACGTACAGGCTGATACCGTACGGGGCGGCCAAGGTGCACATGTCGGAGCTGCCCGTGATTTCGTTTGACGACGAGTGATGAATACTATGCATTGTGTTCTCTCTGTGTCTCTGTTTCTTTCTTACACGGGCTTGAGATTTTGGGTAGCGCTTGCGGGAGTTTGGATGCTGATTTCTCTTGGGTGGAGCTGGGGTTGGTGAGTGAGGCATTGTGAGTATCAATTGTAAGAGGGTTCATGGTATTGATGTTCCCAGAGAAATTTATTGGAAGAGAGACAGTCTCGATGCTTTGAATGAGAAAAACTTGCATTTGGCCTGCAGGTATCTCTGTAGGATCGCAAGTGGGGATCGAGTCCTGATCTCTGAGAATAGAGGGTGTCGGGAGGTTGGTCGACAACCCTTTTTTTTTTTTGGGAGCTGCCGAGCTGCCGATACTTGTAGACGGTTCAACGTGAAATGAAGTCGCTCGAGAGGTGGTTCTCGGATGGTGTCTGTGAATCAGCCCATGAGAGGTGATCTTCACGTTTGTCCATGCATCTAGCATCTCGCAGCCTATCCGTCATCTATTTCCCATCTAGCCACGAATCTCTGACCGTACTTCGCAACGGATTTTCCGAGAGGCGAATTCTCTGAGGGGCGTTGGGATTTGCGGGATGAGGGCGCGCGGCCACGGCACTGCTCGGAGGGACGATTTGGATGAGAGGGCGTGGCTGCGCTCGCGGGTCCGTTCCGCCATCCGAGATCTACATCCGAGTTGTTGAGCCACCATTCGTATCATAATCCGTGCGGCATCATCATCGGCATCAAGGGTGTCATTGATATGTCTCGGGCCTAGTTCGTAACTGGAAGCTCCAAGGGTCGCCGCCCACGATTCATCAACACGGGCTGGGCGTCGTCGTTGACCGAGGGACAGACGCAGGAGATCAACGGCACTGAACGAGACGGGGACCCTCGCCGCGTCAGCGAGCCGGGTGCATCAATGTATTTTGAGACCGTCAGCAGGTACGCGGCTTAGCGAGGCACGCCTGCCGGCCAGGGGTCCGGGCCGGAGCGCATCGCGCGCCTCATCCTTGCTGTGTCGGAGCCCAAGGAGGCGGCCGCGCGGAATCCAGCCGGGCGCAGACTCCTTCGACGTGGCGTCGGCGGCTCGGGACGGCGATGGCTGCTTCGAGCTCTCACAACGGGGCAGGCGTACATACTCGTACATACATACGGAGTACAGCTCGCGCACATGCGGTCATGACGCACTGACACGTGTGGCCCTCGAAGGATTTGGCAAGACAGGGAATCGCCCGCGGTGGTTTGAAAGCTGTCGCACACCGAAGCCTGCAATCACGAGATCGGTGGGCTGCGTGGAACTTCGCCCAAGTCACCCGGGGGGGGGGGGGGGGCTGCTGTTCCGACATTTGTGATATTCCTGCCTCTCCATGCTAGTGCGTGTAGTCTGGATCCAGCTGGATGTCAATGGGATCGGTCTAGATGGATTGATGGATCAATGTGTTGACCCCCGCCGCGCCGCGCCGGCATTTGTGCCTGACACTAGCGGATGGTCGATGGAGCTTCCCGTCAGAGTGCGCCATCGAGCTCTATTTCGACATCATTAACGGCATCCACATATTTCCTCTTATGGCTTTCCAGCTCCTGGTCCCCCCCACCAGCGAGCCATTGCCGATGGGATCTACCGGTAATTCCATGCCGTGCGTCGTCTTCCAGTCTTCAACCCTGCGCTGGCGGCCAGTTTCCCTTCTCATCTGCGCACGACAGCATCGCGGCGTCATTGTTTTCTTCAGGGTTTGAAGTGGATTGTCTCAGTTCCTGGGAGATGAGATGACTTTTCGCGCGCCCTGACATGCAAAGTCGCATCCTAGTGCAGTGACGCTTGTTGGTGTCAGATCTCGTCTTCCCATGATATATATCTCGCTCATTCTTCCCTCTCTCTTACCTTGGCCCTTCTCCAGACTGTCTACCACATCCATAATTCATAATCATAATCACTGTAATATCCCTCCTCACACAGCACCCAGAGACAATGAAGATCTCCACGCTCTCTCTCCTCCCGGCGGTCGCCCTCGCCGCCCCGGGCTACAGGCCGACCCCGGGCCCTGCAGTCCGCGCCGACTACGACGCTATCATCGTGGGAGGTGGTCCGGCCGGTCTCAGCGCCGCGAGCGGTCTCGCTCGAGTGCGCCGTAACGTTCTTCTCATCGACTCCGGCGAGTATCGAAACGGGCCTACCCGTCACATGCACGACGTGATCGGTCTCGATGGTAGGATTTGGGGCCCTCAGGGAGGAAGAAGAAGAAGAAAAAAAAGAAGAGCTCTCGGATGCTGATCGTAACCAGGTCTCACCGGCGAATATTTCCGGTGGTCTGCGCGCAACCAGATCGACCTGTACGAAACAGCCACGCTGGTCAACGGAACCGTCAACAAGGTCACGCCCCAGGCAAACAACACCTACTTCACCGTCGAGTCGACGTACCCAGGAGGCAACGCCGTGTCGTACACGGCCCGCAAGGTCGTCATCGCCACGGGCCTGAGGGACCTGCTCCCCGAGACCCCCGGCCTCCAGGAGAACTGGGGCAAGGGCGTCTACTGGTGCCCCTGGTGCGATGGCCACGAGCACGAGGACCAGGCCCTCGGCATCGTCGGCCCTCTGGACCAGGGCCCCACCACGGTCCGCGAGATCCTCAGCCTCAACGAGGACATCGTCCTCCTCGTCAACGGCACCGACACGCCCGAGGTGCGCGCCAACGCGACCACCAAGTTCCCCGGGTGGGAGAAGTACCTGGACCTGCACGGTATCAGCGTCGAGAACCGCACCATCACGTCCATTGAAAGGCTGCGCAACGGCACCGCGGGAGACGAGTACCCCAGCCTCCCGTCGTCCCCGGAGCACGACCTCTTCCAGGTCAACTTCTCGACCGGAGAGCCCCTGCTGAGGAATGCGTTCCTCACCAACTTCAAGAACGAGCAGAGATCCTCGCTGGGCGAGAAAGCTGGCATCAAGCTCGTTGATGGACGGTTGACTGCGGACTTCGACAATGGCTACATCAGCAATGTCCCCGGCATTTACGCCATCGGTGACGCCAACAGCGACGACATCACGAACGTACCTCACGCTATGTTCAGCGGCAAGCGATGCGCCGTCTCCCTCCACGGTACGTTTTCCTCTCCCCTTGTGATTCTTGATGAGAGATAGGGTTCTGATAACCTTGACCGCCACAGTGAAGCTGGAGGTTGAGAACTCGGTTGCTCAACTTGGCGCTGCTGTCCAGAAGCGTGACATGGATGCTCACATGCGCGACATCTGGGAGCGCATGAACGTCCCAGGAGACCTGCTCCATGCGGGGGAGTACGATCCATGAAGAAACGAGATGAGACGATGTAAAACAGGACGGGAACCAAAATAGAATAGACGATATAGAGGACTCACCCAAATAGAAGCGGAGCGGAAAAATCTCTGCCATGTCGACGGCACCAAAATCGCAATCCTGCCAGCCACGCCACCGAGATCATCTCCTCGCCCAGAGCGAGTTGGCTTGTGATTATTGTCAGGCCGTTCCTACATTGGAGACAGGCGACAGAACACCAGCAGGCCGGGGATAATTGCATGATATGATGATTGCATGCAGTTAGACGGATGCCCCCCTGCCAGCAATCTGCTCGTGACGATATCAGCGGAAGGTGTCATGCCGCCTGGCATTGAAAGTCAGATGAGTTGAATTTGCTGCCTTCCAAGATTCAACTTGTTCTCCATACCAGGAGCGAAGATGTCGCGAGGTCATCTCCATCCCTTCAGAAACCTTGTTCTTCCTCTCATTTCTCGCCTTCTGTGTCTCCATCTTCCTTCACCTCTTACTCTTCCTTCACCTCTTCCTGATAGTCTTCATATTCTCCATCTTTCACTCCTGCTGCTTCTGCGTCATAGTCTTCCTCCACATCTCCGAGCATGACCTCTGCCTCGCTGCGTCTCGAAATTAGAAGGGAGCGTTCAAAGACTGTTGGATCGGGACTTGCCTGTTGGTCGCGAGGTCGATCAGTCGTGCAGAGATGACCTTCAACCCCGACTCCTGGACCTCCGCGTTGAACATGATTTGCTGTTTCGACAATCCGTCAGTGTCGTGGACAAAAGTCTAACAGTGCCGAGTAGGATTGTTTGGATCGAGGAAAATACCACGGTCTCTGGGAGCAGGATACACCCCGATTCGGTCGTCACGCTCATAGCCATCATGGCATCAACGACGCGGCGCGCTTGTTGTCGTGACATGGCGCTTAGGATATCGTCGTACGAAAATGGAGGACCCTCCGAGCTTTGGCCCGCGGGAGTCCAAACCATCTTGTCGGGCTTTAGAATCAGCAGCACTCGAAAAGATTGATGTTTCTGGATCCCATGGCGTCAGCGTTCGTGCCGAATGTACGCAGTAGGCGAGGCAGGCAGACTCACGGAATTGGCAACGAAGCGGGCAGGACTGTAAGACTGCAAATACTTCAAGTTGTCTGGGCCTTAATTGTTCAGGTTGGTGTCAAGAGGGGGAGAGTTTGGCTTCACGTTTTGCTTCTGTCTGGCTCTTCATTTTGTCTTTTTTCTTTTTTCTTTTTCCTTTGAAGTTCCTCTTCTGTGGGTATAGAGAGGTCGCTCTTGCCGTTTGAAAGGCTGGTCACACGCTGTCGAATGCCTGCGCGTATCAGAGGGAAGGAGGTGAAGGAGATAGCTCCTTCCTCTTCTTCACCACACCGCCCCTCGCGTGCCTCAAGTTATCCCGCGACGCCCTGTACATCGATCAAAGAGTGTCCTCCTCCATGGCCGTAGGTACTTCTTGTCGGCCTCGTGTTCACGTTGATGAAATCGCCCATCATTGAACCTCATTTTCTCGCGTCTCCGCCAATCGTCGCGGTAAAATGCTCAGCAGGCCGCTGCAGCAGATCAAAGACGCCCGCGCGCCCTTTATCAAGCTTCAGACAATGGATCAATCGATCAATCGATTCAGATCAAGAATCGACCGGATCATTCAATGGCCTCGTTTCTTCTCCTTCGCAAGCCCACCGCTGCCGTCATCGTGTTTTGTATCAAAGCTTGGAGGAGATATTCCTCATCCCCTGAATGACACGGAAAAAGTCCCCCTTGACCCCTCATCGTGACATCATCACGCCACCACCATCAACAACTTCTCGATCATAACAGACTGGAGCAACTCGCAGCTTCGATTTTCTTTTGTTCCTTGGAAATTCCATCTTTGACGAACAACAAAGTATCAATTCTCTTCAATCGACACTGAGCTTTTGCAAAGATGGTCGTGCAGCACGGAGATCACCACTACATCCCCGAGCGCTTCCGCGTCCACAAGTAAGCCCCTTTTCCGTGTCAATCAACTCCTCCCATTCCCGGCTGATGCCAACAGACCCGGATCGTGGATGCCGGCGGACCACCGCGTGCACCGCGAATGGCTCGACCGCATCACCCGCCACGTCGACGACCACCCTGCGGAGGCCTTTACCCCCGCCATGGCCGAGTTCCGCGACCTGATCGAGACCGAGCCCCGCGTATTCATGTACTTCACGCAGATGTTCGCCGAGATACCCAAGAAGCGGCCCTACTTCAAGGATCCCACGGGCGCGAAGCAGATCCGGGACTACAAGCACATGCTCGCCGTGCTGAACCACATTGTGACCAGGGCTCCCGGGTGGACTGACGCGGCGGAGAGCGTGGGCTTGGTGGGCGTGCCGATGTGTGCCATCTTTGATTATCCCATGGGGACGGCGAGGTATATCCCCCTTCGTCTTTGTTCTCCTTGCGTTTCCACCACTTGGACCCACTGACGTACGTGAAAAGTGGCCATGCTGCCTTTTTGGATCCCGATGTGAACAAGGCTTTGAAGAAGGTCCTCAACGAGTGGGGAAAGTTCTTGCAGGTATGGATCCATCCCCTGATCATCGGCAACAGGCGCTCATCCTTGGCAGACCCCCGAGTCAGCAGAGGTCCTCGAAGCGCATCCCGAAGGCTGGTTCGGGCAGACCGGCGTCGGGGACCTGCTCCAAGTCGCCAACGCGCCGTACTCGACCTCCTACCACTTCGAAGAGGTCTTTGTCTGCGACCCCGCCGCGCCGCACTACGGCTTCAAGTCCTGGGACGGTGAGTTGCTCGACTCCCAATTTCCTTTCATCACTACGTTTTCAAACTCATGTTTGCATAGACTTCTTTACCCGCAGGGTACACGACAAGGCACGACCCGTGGCCAGCCCGAAGGACGACAGCATCATCGTCAACGCCTGCGAGTCCAAAGCCTTCAACATTGAGCACAACGCCAAGCTGCGCGACGTCTTCTTCGCAAAGGGCCAGCCCTACTCGATCCTCGACATGCTCGCGCAAGACCCGCTAGCCAAACACTTCGCCGGCGCCACCGTCTACCAGGCCTTCCTGTCCGCGCTGAGCTACCACCGCTGGCACGCGCCCGTGTCCGGCACCGTCAAGCGCGCGTTCGTCCGCGAGGGGACCTACTTCAGCGAGCCGCTGTTCGAGGGTGTGGGCGACCCGGAGGAGCGCGAGATCGACACCCGCGGCATCCATGTCGCGCAGGGGTATCTCTCCGCCCTGGCGACCAGGGCCATCATCTTCATCGAGGCAGACAACAAGGACATCGGCCTCATGGCCTTCATAGGCGTCGGCATGGACGAGGTCAGCACTTGTGACATCTCGGTCAAGGAGAGGCAGCACGTTAATAAGGGGGACGAGACGGGCATGTTCCATTTCGGGGGGTCGTCGCACTGCCTGCTCTTCCGCAAGGGGGTCAACATCTCCGGCTTCCCCGCGCTGAATCGGACGGACAACGTGCCCGCCAAGGGCCAGCTGGCCGTAGTGGGTCCATCACAGGTCTGATTTGACGAGGATGAGAAGAGTAGTCAGGGAGAATGGTATCATTGATTGCTGTCCGACCAAGCTCGCCAGCCCTCGTCGGCGAGGATGGCCCTCACCCTCGCCTGAAGCCATGCCGTGTTCCCCCAGAACCCCCACGAGGCCTGAAACCTGCACCAGTCCACCAACGCCGTCTCCCAGTGCCTGACGAGCTCGTCCCACCCGTACTCGAATGTCTTGCCCTTTGGCCGCCGCCTTATCAAGGCGGCCCTGTACCGCTCAAGCAGTGCCCTCTCTCCCTCGCCCATGTCGAGTTTCTGCGGCTGCCCCCTCTTCTGCTTCTGAGGCGCGCTCTGCGTGAGCATCTCGAGCGGCACGGAGCACGTGAAGAGCTTCGCCAGGTCGCACACCCCGATCCCCAGCCCGACGTACTGGAAATCGAAGAAGGCGACTTGGTCGCCCGCCGTCGTGGAGAAGAGGTTCTCGGACTTGACGTCTCCGTGGATGTACGTCTCAAATGCCCGCCCCGTGGGCGTGAGAAACCTCGCCACTTTCTCGGCCACGGATGCCGATCCCGGCCCCCCTGCCGGCACACAGAAGGCGTCGCGCCATTCCGTCGTCCTGTCCCGGCTAAGGGCTGCGTATTCATCCCGGCGCGTGGCGAGATACGTGTACCCCCCGTTAAGCCAGAGCGACGTGCCCCCCTCCTCCTTCCTCCGCACCTCCTCGAGGGGGGGGAGCACAAAGGCATCCATCGGGGCGGGCGTCCACTTCCAGGACACCGCGTGGAACGCCGCCAGCCAGTCGAGGCACGCATGGACCTGCCTCTCCGAGAGCGTTGCCCTCTTCTCCCCCGCCAGGGGGTACTGCAGCCTCAGATCGCTCATGAGCGTCGCCGTGAGGTGCTGGATCCCGTCGCGCCGCGCCAGCTCGGGCATCGCCCGCGTTGAGGCCAGGGCCACGGCCACGGGCGCTCCTGCGGGGCCCAGCCTCGGCGCGACCTCGTCGTAGAAGCACTGCTCGACGCGGTAGCTCAGCATCTTCCGGAGGTGGCCCTCGTCCTTGTCCCCGCCCTGTTCCGGCGGGGCGATGAGCTTCAGGATGAGATGGACTGTTGTGCCGCCCGTGGTGAACGGCTGCCATGACTCGGGGATGGTCGTGGATTTGGAGTTGTTGGCGGGGCGGGCCTGGACGGCGCAGATGTGGCCGTAGCCGGCCCAGAGGGCTTGGAGGTTGGTGCAGGAGATGAGCTCCAGGTCGAGCCACGAGAGCATGATCTGCGCGACTTTCCTGGATTCCATTGAGGCGGGCATGGTGCTCTCTGATCTCGTCAAAGAAATATGACGGGCGCTGTAGGGTTACTTGCGAGGTGCCCAACGAACGAACAACATATATAATCAATCAATCCATCAATCAATGATAGGGTTAGAGAAAAGGAGATTAAGAAATGCGGTGAAGTTGGGAAAAGACGCGATAAGCAGAAATCCAATTAATATGTTGATTGCACCGTTTGTGCTAGATGTTTTTTTCTAATGGGGTACAGGGTAGGGAGAGTTGTGATTCCAGGAGCCGTTAATGCGTGCAGCGACTATGCATATCAAATCAATACATTGATAGCAATTGATATATTAATGGATAAATGCCTTAATTTAAATATCAATATATACGATTAATGCTAGGATTGATTGAACCTAACACTAATATTAAGAAGACTAGATACTAAGTGAAATTTATTAACTAATATCATTTGAAATCGATCTAGTGAACGTGAACTTTATTAATATACATATATATAGATATAGCCTCTGATTATAATCTGATAACTATTAAGTTTCCCCTTAGCTTCGTTGACACACCAGGTGGAAGCAGCGTATCCGCAACCACGAGTCCTCCATCTTGACCCAATCGTCCGCCTCCTTCAACACCTCGTCCATGGCAAACGGAATCGTGCTCTTCGCCGGTTCTTTCTCAAAAATCTCCTTCACGCCCGTCACAATGGTAGCCATGATATTACGCTTCTCTAATCTGGTTCGGAAATCCCAGTCTCCAACACTCATGGAGACCTTACCCATCTCGAATCCAGCTGCCACCGCGTCAGCCGTGTCGCCCACCTCGGACCATTTCGACCCGCGACCTTCGATGAACTTTTGCGTGGCACGCCAGAGAACATGGATGTTTTCTACATAGGGGGCTTGGTACAATGAGCTGCAGTCGAGGTCGCGGCTGCAGACGTACCCTCCCTGGGGCTTTGCTGCCTCGCGCAGTTTCCGCAGCGTCTCCACGATGTCCGTTGAGTACAGGAGGACCTGGTGCGCGTGGACGACGTCGCATCCGCCGAGTACGGCCTCGAAGCCGGGCTGGTGAGCGAGGGCGGGGAGGTCCAGGATGTCGCCGGAGGCAAAGCGCACGTTGGAAGCGCCCTTCCTCTGGGCCCATGCCTTGGCGACTTCGACCAGGTGAGGACTGTAGTCGAGGCCGAGGATGGTGGCAGATGGATAGCGGCTCGCTAAACCGCATGTGATCGTCCCCGGACCGCAGCCCACGTCCAGGAGGACGAAGTTGGGGGGGAGTGTCTCCAGGATAGAGATCATATAGGGGACGCAATTATCGACATTACGCCACATGAGGGTGTCTTCAAAGGTAGTGTTTGAGGTGAAAGCGTAGGACGCCATGGTAGGTCAAAACGGATCGTGACTGATGAAAAAGATATATATCAAGGCTTGGATGTGGTTTGTAGGTACAACTAGGATGGAGAAGTAGGAGTGGACGTGACTGTTCGGGGTCTCGAAGGCGAGGAAGGGAGGCAGATGCTTGAGTACATATGCGAGTTGGCCCAACTCATCGGCGAGGCGAACCCCCCCCTTTTCAAATCCCTTCGTGGGCATCATGCTTTGCCGTCCAGGCAAGCCACGACGGATGGGCAGACGATGAAGGTGGTTCGCACAGCTAATTAGGCCATTGATGGCATTGGCGGTTGGAGCATTGCTCGGAGAGACGCCGAGAGGACCAGGAGAATCAGGGATGAGACCCAAAAGACGCGATAAGTGTAGCAACTATACGAGAGCTTTGCAAATGACTTTGAGAGCTGGTGCAAGTCCTCAAGAAGGATGGCAGGGAGATGCCAAGTCCAAAGCAAGCTTCGGTCAGCGCAAGCAGCTGCTCGACATGACATTGGTCATTTCATCTACTCATATGGACCAATACAGCTGCACATCTTCAGGAATGACAGTGGTCCCCCGCCCCGCTCACGGCCCGCTCCTCACCGAGGAACGGCCCGCGTGGTTCAGGGGCGTCAGGGGTAAAGGAAGCGAAACATCGATCCCCTTCTGGGCTACGTGCTGGGGATGTGACTGGGATGCTTACTCAAACTCTCCGGTGAGGCAAATGTTGATTGCATGCTGTACTCGTACGAGTATGTCCCAGTGCAGATTATTTGCGGGGTGAATCCGAAAACATCGACATGCATGAATGCCCTTGGAGGTATGAAATCACATCGACGCCACGGCGGACGAGACAGAGCCCAATGAGTCAACGAGAGCGGTACGGAGATGCATCGCCGATGTTCAATGTTATGTTCAAAGAGTTTGACATCCAGAGGTACATAGACGGTCCTGCGAAACCGGAGGCGTGGAGAATGTGAAAGTTGCCGGGCCTCCCCATCGTGGCCTGCGAGGGCTGACACTTCAACCTGTGCGGATTATGGAGGACCTGATGCCCCATCAGGTAGATGCATGTTATTCCATACAAGTAGGTGCTTGATCAATGATTGATTTCATCTGGTGGATGCATACCGGGTCAGACATAATGGAATTCCCCTGATGGCAGCTTCAAGACAGCCTTTGAAGATGGGCCTCAGTTGCGCTGGATCAATGCCAATCGGTCACTTAATCTCAGTTCCACTGCCAATGTCTGTCTGCAGCCTCGATATTGACTATCATTGATGCCTTCTCGCATAGGGTCTACCAGGGGCCAGCCATCTGTGTTCCTGATGGAACAGGTACATATCCGAGCTTGTCTGCCCCAGGGCCTGCTGCTGTCGAAACCGCCTTTGAGATGTTGGTACACCCATTTCGAGACTGGTGAATCTTTCCAAGGTGAAAAAGAGGCCCCAATGCCAAGCACACGTCACGGAGTTCACCAGAACCGTGCGCCATCGTGTTTGAGAATATGTAATATATCCAGTCCGTTTATAGATACATCAGTGTTCGCTATATACACTTTCAGCTAAATACATCTCCCCACATGGACGCCCTCAAGGCTTCTGCGCAAATCTCTCAATATTTACAAACCGTCACCGATCAACAGAGACGGGGGGCCACAAGTCAAGTCCCTGACCAAATCTATCGGCAGTCGGACCACCAAGTGCTCGAAGACACGCAAGTGTACGGAGGAGCACACTGCGTGGGGCCGGTGTATCCCATACCACCGCACTACCAATGCATTGTTAGCCAGGAACTTCGGATACTCTGGAATCAAAGCAAGGAATTCAGGGGCGGATGGTTGGCTTGTTGCTTACCTGACCCCACTGGGGAACGGTGCCGCTGCCGCTGCCGCCGGTAGGAGTGGCCGCGGGGCTGGACGGCGTGGAGGCCGGCTTGGACGAGGACGTCGGGGTCGGCGCGGCAGTCGGGGTCGGCAGGTTGGAAGAGATCGGGGACCCGGCGCAAGGCTTCCCCGTGAGCAGGATGCTCTTGACGTTCTGCGCGTAGTTGCAGCCGTTGACGACGTTGGAGTCCGAAAAGCCCGCGCTCCACTCCATGACGCCGCCAAAGTTGGGTTGGGTCCTGTACTGGCCGACGATGGTCGCGAGCTGGTCGGGCGTGGCGTAGTAGACGGCGCCCGAGGGGTTGCCGTTGGCGCCATTGGGGGCCGCGGGCACGCCGATGAAAATCTTGGCGTTCTTGGAGGGCGTGGTCTGGAGGTAGGAGGTCCAGTTGTTGTAGTTGAAGGCGGCGTCGCCGTTGATGCCGAGGGCGCAGGGGACTTGGTAGTCGTTGTTGTTGTAGAACTGGACGTAGAGGTGGTCGAACTGGGAGTTGTCGATGATGACGCCCATGTTGGGCTCGGGGATCGGGCACTGCGGCGCGCCGGTGATCCAGTACTCACGCGAGGGGTCCGTGGCGAAGAGCGTGCGCAGCTTGGCGATCATGTACTGGTAGTACTGGCTGCTGCCGCCGTTGGTCTCGATGTCGAAGTCGAAGCCGTTCATGATGTTGGCCCCCAGGGGCCGCGTGATGGAGGCGTTGCCCGAGTTTCCGTACGCGTCCCACAGGTACTGCGCGATGCTCTCGGCCTGCGCCTGGGACGAGAGGTGGTAGGCGCCCGTGGCGCCGCCGAGGGAGAGCACGATCTTGACGCCGTTGTTCTGGCACGTGGTGATGGCCTGGGTGAGGGCGTCGCACTGCTGCGGCTGGCCCGAGTTGGAGATGAAGCACGACTGGCCGATAATGCCGGACGCGATGTCGCCGTTGGAACCGAACTGGTACAGGAACGCCAGGACTAGGACATCGATGCCCGAGGTGGCCGTGCAGTAAGCCGACAGATCATTGTTCTCAATAGTGCCGCCGCCGTTCTGGCCCCAGTAGACGACGTTGAGGGGGCCCGACTGCTGACGCTTCAAGGCCGGGCTGGGGGCTGCTAAGGCGAGGCCCAGGAGGCCCAGGCCGGACAGAACAGAGGAGAAGAGCATGGTTGCGGGACGTATGTACAGCCGAGCAAGATGCGTATATACACAGTTGAAAGGGGAAAAGGGGGCAAGGAAGAGAAGCAAGGCGAGAAAAAATAAGAAATCAAAGACTCAATCCGTCAAGGACTGTTGAATAGAAAAGATGCTGCAAGCAAGAAGGCCAAATGCTCCTTGATGAAACGATGATGGTGAAAGGAGTCGAGTAAACAAAGGGGGAGACTCACTCCTATTTATCAACTTGCCTCCCTCACCGGACCCTCTCCACTGCCTCGAGCATGAATCGGTCCATCCAACATCGGATGCGCGAATATCCAACCCATGACTCTCCAGACTCCCGATATCTCGACTTCTCATTTCGTTTACGAAAAGCACGCGAGCATCAAGCACAAACCCTTCCCCATGCGCCCCCATCGATCGCGTCTCGAAGCCACCAAGGAGACGTTACATGTCGAAAAATGAGGGAAGGCGGCCAGAGATCTCCAGGCACAAGGTGAGCCGTGCCGAGCTCGATCCCCCCCTCTCCTCCCCACACGCCATCACAAGACGCCATCATGGCCTGCGGTTGGACCGATCTCATGCCTCCGCGACTAACAGATCTACCCGCGCCAGTACATACCCGTACATACCAGTCGAGGTGACCGTGATCCCCTGGCGACCCGCGGGACCCAGCCTCTTCCTCCCCTCCCTCTTTCCCCCGCGCTAGGTCGATCCACGAGTATGGATGTCTCTGTCATGCCCACGCGTGAGGGTGTGCACGGCCGGCAGTGCGGCAAGATGCTGATATATGGCTCAGTCGCTTTTTGTTTTTTGCCGGCGCTGCCTCCTGCCGGATCTATCGCCACGCCCGACACATCTGCCCAATAGATCATGAGTCGCGGGATCATCCTCTATGTCAGGCAAGGGGCTGCGATAGGCACGCCAGCTGCTGGTTCCAATGTTCATTCCAGTGCGAGTGCTATCTACTACTGTCTACCCGTGCTGATACTCGTGATATCCCCGCCGTCATTGATAACGACGGCTCGCCCCTCGCGGTCCCGTTTACCCAGTTCAGGAACCCGACCCGGTGGCTCGCCTCCAGAGACGCTCCGTGCACTCGTTACATCGCAATCCACGAGTGTGCCTTGGGTCCCTGCGCCTCGGCCCACGAGACTTTTGCGCCCGCTACTCGAACGGGAAGGTCAGTATAGAGTATCTTCCCCGTCTCCTCGCCTGATTGGCTCAACAGGCCCTGTCAAGTCTGAAACGGCCAGACGCGGGGTGGCGTTCTGGTTTCTTAGGGGATCTATCGTCTCATATCAGTGCCGGCAGAAGCCCTTTTGCTTTTTTTTCGAGGGGGGGAAAAGAAAGAGAAAAATGAGAAGAGGGAAAAGGGAAGGGAACGTCACGGGCAGAAAAGTCTAGAAGACATCCGCACGTGCAAATCTTCCAGATCACCTGAAGCGTGACACAGAGCCCAGAGCCAACGGCATGGAGGGGGAGAAGGTGGGATCTTGAAGGGCCGAGGTCTCGTGCGGGGTTGATGCCGGTGCGGAGAAGTGGGGACTCGGATGTGGGGCCGGAGAGGGACGGCCCCACTCCGATGACCCGAAGCCGCTACCCGTCCGAAACGCTCGGAGGCACTGGTACGCGGGAACGGCCCCACACGTATCTTTCCTTGCGTCTTCTTCCCGTCTTTGCATGTCTTGGCCATGTCTTGGCTCAGGCCTAGATGGAAGATGCATGGATGCAATCTCAATGACTTCATCACTGCAACCATCGAGCCGAAAGGGGCATGCAAAAATCTCGTAAGCCTCCCAACATCACGGAGGATCGAGTGCTGGGCCTGAAACGCGGAATGGTCCCATTGTCGGTGTCTCATCAATGCGCATTATACTCCTGCGGCTTTTGGAAAGTCGCAACCCAGCATACAGCGTCTTGCATCAAGTCAAGACAAAGAATATTGCCCGTATAGAGAAGTTGCAGCGCTTAACGAGATGTTGGAAGAGCTTCGGTGCCTTTTTGTAAGAGCCACAGTGTTGGTTGGGCTTACGCGAACGAGAAGTCGAATCAAACAATAAAGAATGTGCCTCGCAGATCCTGCACTTTCCATCCTCTCAACTTCGACGCTGATGACTTCATTGAACCAACCTATAATCACAGCGTTTTATCTGTGCAAGATATGAGATGAGGGAGTGGCTAGACACAAAGGACTGACAGGCAAAATGTCCCCCCTTATCCTCCAAGACCACATGTGGCAGGCGGATGTTCGACTACAGACGAGGACGAGTATGTATATAGCCTGTAGATGGTATTGATGAATCCATGATAATACAAGGAATTCTTTCAACCAGAAGAGTCCCTTTGTCTCCATTATCGTCTTGAAGATGGAGATGGCCTCACTTGCAGACTCGGAGATCCATCTCCTAAACGCTCTCAAATCCGAGAATCTCGCCCTTTTCCCACGCGAGCGATACGATACGACGCCCGGTATGCCTTGTCGGCGGAGACCGTGTCTGACTACCTATCCACGCTTGCTCCTCTGACACCTCGGACCCCGCCCCGCCGACCTCCTTCTTTGGGAGTCGCGCGAGGTCAGCAAAAGGTGGAGATGCGCGCCGCCCAACTGCCTGATCTGGCGAGGCGCAGTGGACGGCGACCAGATCCGCGGTCCTCCAGCGCGCACTGGGCGTCGCTAGAGTCCCACTGGAAGCGAGGCGGACCTCCACGAGAGGCATCGGCTACCTGTCAGATTATAAATGGATGATCGCCGGGAAGGGGGTGGGAGGAAACGAAGTCCGTTGCTGCTAGTTTTCAGATGACTGCATGTCACTGAGTAGGAGTTCAGGCACCGATACATCATTCGGAGAATTCCTCACAGAAATCTTGCGAATCACGGAGGTGAATGCGAGTAGCTTCACAAGGTTGAGCCTCTCAAGAATGACAAGAATTGAAGCTCTTGTTGTCAATGCATTTGGTCTTGCGATGTCAACGATATTTGTGTGAAGATTCCATCTTTCGGGTCTTCTCTTCCCTCTTCCCTTGGGGCATTCTGCATCTTTGCCCCAGCCTTCACAGATCCGAAGCATATCGGTAGATGGATGCACCCGTCAATCCACCCCGGTGGCAGCGGGGCCAAAAGCAAGACATACTCGTATGTACGAGTACCTGTGTGAGTTGTGCGTCTGTGGGTCGAGAACCAGCCTTGTCGTAGTCATCGTCGTCATCTCGCTTGGCGTTTTGATCTGAAGATCAAAAAGCCGATGAGATCGTCCAAGGCCCGGCAGGGTCTGTCCGGCCCTCATTGGCTCACCCAAACATGCATTGCCTTGTGGCATCTCCCGGCACTGAGGTGACAGCTCGGCATCTCCCTGTCTCCCAGACGCAGGGCCCCCTGAATAGCGATCCTGAGATCTGACGACGGTCAAGAAGCAGTACAACCCGTAGAGTATAAGATGGACGTGAGAGCTCCCTCGCCCCCGCCGTGACTCCCTTCCCTCCAGCACTCGCCTCATCCATCTCTGCTCTCCACCAACTCTGTAAGTGAACAAGACCCCCCCCCTTTTCCACATATGGAATCCTGCCAGCCATCGGCTGACAAACTTGCCCAAACAGACCACCGCCCACCATGCAGCTCACCTCCCTCATCTCCGGCACGGCCCTCGTCGCCGCCGCCGCCGTCCAGGCCGACCTCCAGATCAACTACTACTCCGACAACGGCTGCCACAACTACGAGGGCCAGGTCAACGTCAACTGGGCCACCGACATCTGGAGCGGCAAGACCAACTGCTACAACTACCAGTACGGCACCAGCGCCAACATCGCAAACTGCGACACGGGCAACTGCCTCTGCAACTTCTTCTACAACCAGGGCTGCACCGGCGGCAGCTACCAGACCACCTACGGCGGCGGCGGCTCCAACTGCATGACTGCCATCGGCAACAGCAAGTCCTTCGCCTGCTTCTACACATAGGAGGTCGATGGTTCGGCCGTCAATCATCAATAGAGATTTCCACTTCGAGAGCTTGGTGTTGTCGAGTATCCGGATGAACAGTACATAGTATGGGATAGACAACGATTCTTGAATAGAGTATGTAATGAATTGGGGCATCCATGAACACGAGGATCAGTCATGTTTCGCTTCCTGCTTGTGGCAACTAGAGCTTCTTTGCCTTTGGGGATGCCTCGGGAGTGAGAAAAGATTCTGGTCAGCGGCCTGCCGATTTTGAAGAGAGAAGTGGATCGTGACTTCAATGGAAGCCTTCATGTTCACGAGAAACAATCTGTCCTCTTGAAAGACGATCGGGAGAGGCGGTCAAGAAACGCCTAGCACGTTACCTCAGTGGACACATTTGATCAGATCAGATCAACTCTCGTGCTTTTGAAATGAAATGCAGGTCACGCCAAAGCAATCCCGGAACAAGGTGGAGGTGATTGACACGGCACATTTGGAGGATCAGCGGCTGACGTACTTTTACCAAGCCTCATCTAGTCCTTCAGGGGCTCAAAGCCAAACCAGCAAGCGAAGGAAGACATCAAGAGAGCTCCTGTTTTTTTGTTCCCGGGCATCTTTCAACCCGCCGGCTGGTCGGCGGGCTTGGCCAGCTCCATCACCCCGAACCTGTCCCATGTCATGTCCCTCGGAAGCTGATTATCCTGCTCGCCCAGGGGTAGCCCTGCCTGCGTCCTGGCCATGTCATACACCCAGCCCCTGTTGCCCTCGAACTCGACCTCCTCACCCGCGCCCCTCTCGGCCTCAACACCCATGAACGTCGACGCCAGGTAGTACCAGCAGATGGCGTTGCCCACGGTGCTCACCTCGTCGCTGACGCCGGCCTCGGCGGCATGGCTCATGCGGTCGTGCAGCTCGCGGTCGGTAAAGAGGTTGAAGAGGTGCGCCGCGACGGCGTCCGCGTCGCCGGGCTGCACAAGGTACCCGTTCACGCCGTGCTTGACCTGCAGCGGGATACCGCCCGCGAGGGACCCAATGACGGGGCGGCCCGCGTGCAGGGCCTCGGAGACCTTGACCTCGAAACCCTCGCGGGTGGAGAGCTGCAGGACGACATGTGCGTAGGAGACGAGGCAGTTGAGAACCTGATCGACGGGGTCAAGCCGCATGACGCTGACGTCCTCGAGGAGGTACGGATACTGCTCTTCGAGCTGCATCATGGTCTGATCATAAATGAGGCTATAGTCGGGGTCATCGACGCTCCCGTGGCCAGCCCTGGAGATGATGTCAGCGGAGACCAAGAGTCTTCTCCTCCATCGAGACTCACACAACGAGTTGGGGAGCATTCTCGATGCCTGCTCCCGCCAGGCGACGCCGAAACTTGGCATAGGACTCGATGACGGTGGGAATGCCCTTGGCAGGGTCGAATCGCGCAATCTGAAGGATGAATTGCCCTGTCTCGGTAAGAATTCCGCCCAAGTCCTAGTGCAGACATGACATCGACTTACGGTCTGGCCACTCAAGCTTGGTCATGCGCTGAATATAGCACTTGTTGTTGTACAGATGTCCGTAATAGCCACTGTCCCATCGGTCGATCTTCTTGTTCAAGCCATCGAGCCTGTTCCCCAGTAAGTATCGAGATGTCTCAGGTCGTGTGTCTTGATGCTCGCTCGGGAGATTCGGGTGGATGGATACTCACCAGTCAGTGGTGGCGGGCATGTACGCAACTTTCTCCTCCGGGACGTTCTCGGGGACAAAGCTCGGGACGGGATGGCTGATGAACAGGTCCGCCTGCCGGATATCAGACCACAAGAAATCCCAAACATCGGCCTGCGGAGACCCCTTTTTGGCGACCAGATCGGCGCGGATCTGGATGTGCGAACGATACAGGACGGGCCGGTTCGGGGTGACTTTCTTGATCAGCGGAATCAAGGAGGGCATCTGAGGGTCATCGATCTGACAAATACGTTAATTGCTGCACAGTCCCGGACTCCAACGACAAGAAAGGGATCAAGACTCACAACCACGACGTCTGCGCCGCCTTCCTCGGGAGGGCGCAAGGGCCCGCCTCTCGAGAACCAATACCGAGTCGCATTATCAGTGATCCAGCCCCGAATGGCGTCCTTTTCGTCCTGAGAGATTTGCTGGCCCGGCTCGCTCACGCCCTGGAGGATGTTGTGCACGTTCTTCGTGATGCGGAAGACCCCCGGCTGCGGCTTCGGGACTGTGCGATTGTCAGCTGAGGGTCACCTTTTCAACAGGGGCCGAGAAACGCTCGATGATGAAGCAAGACGAATCCAAGGAGCATCTACATCCACATCCACATAACGAAACATACCATACCAGGAGAGATCGACGCCCATGAGCCGTGAGAAGCGGACGAGCGCGTGCCTCATGAGGGCTACGCCGCCGCCCTGGGGAGTGCTGCTGAAAAAGGCAATTTTGATCTTCCTGCTGCCCGACTGCTGCATCTTACGGGCGTAGTACGTGACGGCCCTCCACGCCTCCGGGGTGCAGGTGTCCTGGTAGTTTGTGGCCGAGGTCAGTTGGGCGCGGAAGCCGGCGTCGACTCGAACCTGGCCGTGCCACCCGACCTGCAGGAAGGGCAGCAGGGAGGGGCCAAAGCATCTGCGTCCGTCAGTACCTGTATGAACATGTGGTCTTCATTCGTGCTGATTTCCATCTCTTGCCATTCAACATACATCATGCATTTGCGCGACATGGAGTCAGCCTGCTCGTCGACGTGCTTGGCGTCCCAGATCTCTCCGCCCTCCCGCTCTTCGTCTGGCGGAAGTACGATGGGCAGGATGTCCATCTCGAGCCACAGTCGCGGGCCCAGGCTCGGGATCATGGCACGCAGGCTGTCGGGCAGGCCCGCGCCGACGAACTTTGCGAAGTTGGCGTGCTCATAGTCGAGGATGTGTTCGATGATATGCTGCGCGATCAGACCGTTCTCCTTGCCCGTGTCGCTGCGGGGCGGGATGGTCTTGACGCAGAAATCGACGAGGTAGATGTTGTCTCGGATGGCGAGAGAGATGGTCGTAGAGCCGTCATCGGCGGTGATGGCCGATATGCCGAGGAAAAGGGTCTGGTGCCAAGGACAGACGCGAGAGAGACAAGGTCAGTGAATGAGTCTCAGATGCGATGCGGAGGTAAGACACCGAAGGTGGGGGGGGGGGGGTTGGTCAATCGAAGGGGAGGAGACCGGGCTGTTACGCACGGTGAGGGCCGAGTCGTAGGACTTGGCTCGCTCGCTGAGGAAGCTCAGACGTCGCTTGCGGTGGACGGACGTGCCCGTCGAGAAATGACGCTCTTCGTCAAGCTTCATCTTGGGAGTCTCTCGAAGCCTGACTGAATTATCTCACAATCTTTCGAAACGACGATACACGGCAGAAAACGTGTTGTCCTCTTTGTCGTTTTATTATTTGATTCCCAAGGCTTAAAAACTACATTCCGGAGCGACTCTACTCTTCGGGCGGCAAAAGACTTGTATCCATTGATGGCTGGATGGCAAAGACGGGATGACGTTGAAAAGTGGCCACCCACGTAACCCGACACACCATCACCATTCACCGACCGACTAGCACGATTTTCAAGTTATGGACCGATTTGCTCCCCTTGAGCGACAAGAGGGGAAGATCTCTCGAGGGAAGAAGATACCTGACCAGCATCGGCCTCCATTGAAGCTGGCATTTTCTATTGACATAACCCTATCGTCATGGCCGGGCGCTGATCGAGGTTGAGTCTCAAGGAACGGGAGAGATTTCGCACCACAGTCAAGATGAGAGGCAAAGGGTATCGCAAAGAAGACATCGACTTGCTGAATCAGGGAATCGGCCGAAGTTGAAGTAACCCTGCTGGACGAGACGAGGGGGGGGGTTGGGATTGAACGCGGAACAAGGAGCAGGCTTGTACAGGCACAATCCATTCGGGACCAACAACATGCATGAGTTCAATAAGATACCCTTTCTAGATTCGAATGTCAGCTCTCACGACGCCCGGCCGAGTCCATCAAGCCCAGAATCGCCTTGATGTCTGGGATTATCAGTCGGAAGTCATGGCTTCACCCCGCGACCTACTAGAGGCATCACGAGGAGGGGATGACCAGGTTGACTGCCGTCATCGGAGCTGATCCCTACAAGGTTTCATCCAGGCACATTGTCGTGGATGCCTCCTATTTGAAAAAGAAAAAAAAAAATTGTGAGAACTGATGACGGCCCAAGTGATATTCACCTTACAACATGTAGGTAGCTCTCTTCTCTTCCACGCTTTCGGCCTTGCTCGCTTTTGTCCAGTTCTCTCCGCAATCCCGTCTGGTATATGAGCTTGAGGTCTGGTGTGATACAGTACAGTATACGGGAAGTCCGCTACGGCTGAAATGGTGAGGTTACCGTAGTAGTATGCATGAGTCCCCCACCAGCCATCCTCATTGATCGTCGATCCCGATGCAAATGCCGCCCTAATGAAGTGCCCCTGATACTGGACTTCGCAATCCAGACCACCTTTGGCTTGCTGAGAAGGACGCCTCAGCCTTTTGTGTCGTCAATGTCAAGGCTCCCCCCACCCCCGGACCCTGGCCATCCCGCGCAGCTATGATGCCCTGCCTACCAGTAGGCCCAATGCGGGGGAGCCGTAGGGGTCCTGGTGCATTTGGATGCAGATGCCCGTCCCCCCTCGGGAGCTCCCGACTTCGAGGAGCCGTGTAGCGGCCCGAACAGTGACCGCATAGCCTTGCGAGTACGAGTGCGAGTAGTGATCTCTCCAGCCCTCTCATTGGAAGATCCATCGATATTTCAGCATCTGATATAAGTGATAGAGAACACGAAAGGGAGGGGGGTTGAAACGGGAAACGGCGGCGCCGAGAAAATGTTGTGTCACCTCAACGGTGTTAGTGAGCGGACAGACACATGATGGGCTCAGCTGCATGGGTGTGGCACGCTGGACGCTGGACGTTCACAACCAAATGCCCTGTCCTTCAGTCGGTGGACCTGCATCGGGTCGTCGGCCTCTAATCACACCCTTCACCACGACCCAGCACCATCACGATCCAGCACAATCACTTCATGTCTAAGGATGGATGTCTCTGGACTGTCTCTCGACCACTGCCGACATCAGCCCAGACTCACAGTGTCTGGAGCGCTGTTCTAACAAACGTCTTCAACGGCCTCTCATGGTCTCGGCTGAGGAGCTGAAGACTTGCTACGAGAGCATGTTGAGACATCTGATACGAAGAACAGGCGGTTCAGGTTCCCAATGCGAGTCAGAGCCGTGAATATAAAAAGGAGAGGGTCATCCGCTTCAAAACGCAACTCATCATCATTATCATCACCCTCGTCATCATCACCCTCGTCATCATCACCCTCGTCATCATCATCATCATCATCATCAGCATCTCCCTTGAAAAGCACCAGCCCATGAAGATGAAGACCACAAAGGCACTCGCCGCTCTGGCGCTGGCGGCTTCCGTCAACTCAACGGCCATCCCCGAGGCTGGAGGCATCATCGAGTGCATCCTCGTCAACGCCGTCGTGGACGTTTTGAAAGGCTACCCTTCCGCCACCCCTTACTGCTCAGTGAGTTATCCACACCCATCACGGCTCGGGACTTCACACGACTGACAGAACATCATCATAGTCCCTACTCCAGATTCCCGCCCAGGCGACCGTCATCCCAACCGCTGTTCCCAAGATCACCGCCGTCACCGACGTGATCACCAGTGTCGTTACCCCCCCCGTGCCCGACTTCCTCGCCAGCTTCAAGGGCTGGGAGATCACTCAGGCCTGCAGCTGCCTAGAAATCCCCACGCCCACGTTGAGCCAGTGCCGCACGGTCACCAAGACGGAGGTCCGCAGCGTCACCTCCACCACCGTCGTCACCGCGGCGCCCACGACGGTCACCTCCACCGTCACCAAGACGGTCACGGCCTCCACGGGCGCATGCCCTGCCCCCACGGCCTGCGCCAACCAGGGCTTGGAGTGGGAATACCTCAACAACACGAGCGGCAACAACAACGACGCTACCTACAGCAACTTCTTCCCCGAGTCCTACAAGGTTCGTCCAGCAGCCCCTCCCACCGAGTCCCTCCTCGTGCTCCGCACCCCGACACACTGACAACATATCGCGCGTGTGAACTCCAGGGCAAGGTCCCCATCTACTCCGGCGTGACCAACACCATCGGAGGCCTCAATGTCTCCACCACGGGCCAGAACGTCGCCATCTACGGCTCCACCAAGCTGCTCTGGAGCCTCAACTTCATGCTCAACCACCGCGGCTACATCTTCGCCAGGCAGTCCGGCGTCTACACCTTCTCCGTCTCCGGCGTGGACGACGCCCTCTTCATCTGGGTCGGCCCCAACGCCTACTCCGGCTGGACCAGGGCCAACGCCAACAGCATCGTCGTGTACCACGGCGGCCCGGGCTCCGGGACCTTCAAGGTCACCCTCACCGAGGGCCAGTACTACCCCGTGCGCCTCGTCTTCGCCCAGGGCCAAGGCGCCGCCGTCTTCTCCCTCACCGTCACCGCGCCCGACGGCTCCGTCTTCCTCGGGCCCAAGACCCAGGGCAGCCCGTACCTCGTGACCAAGTCTTGCGATGGCACGAGCGCGCCTCAGTACCCCGCCTGGACTGCTGAGAAGTAAGGAAAGCTTGAAACTGTCAAATGCCCTGTTTGCCCGGGGGACGACGAATGATCATCACGAATAAATAGCGGCAGGTTTTCACCTGAAGAATATATCATGTTGATGAAACAACGCGTTCGAAATGAGTGTAATTATATCGAGTGAAAAAAAACAAAACAAAACAGGAGAGCATGTATGGACCGAATGCTCTCGCCGAGAGAGAGACATAGAGCCAGAAAGCCACTCATGCGTACAGAGCCAAAACCATCCCAACGGCTCCGGAATCACATGGATGAATCAGTACTTTGTAAAAAATGAGTGACGTTGTAAGAATCTAGAGAACGACATGTATGAGTGTAGCGGAGTTTCACCGCCGGTCCGAGCCAGTTGGTTCCTGAAAGAGAAATAAAGCCAGCCAAAGGTCACCCCTAAATGTAGAGCCAGAATCATCCACTCATTTATAGATCCACAAGGCACCCAGATGGTGCCAGGAGCCATCTCGCATTCATCCGTTGATACCCTCTTAGCCTTCTACAGTTCCGATGTCCCCTCCCCTCCCCTCCCCTTCCCTCCCTCATTCCTCCTCGAGGTGGTCCACGTAGGCCAGCAGCCTCAGGCGGCCGAGGTACATGTTGTGCAGGTCGGCGCGCCACTCTGCCTCGGACAGGTTGTGGCCCGTGATGAGGATCATCATGAAGAAGGACTCGACGATGCTGGGCGGGATGTTGCAGAGCAGCTGCCCCGTCGTGGTCCACTTCATTGCGCTGCCGCCGACAATGAGGCCGATGACAAGCACGATCCCCGCCATGACGGTGATCTCGTGGGCGCACACGGTGCCCATGCGCGTGGAGAGGCGATAGTTGAGGGAGCGGTAGTCGATCATGTGTGTCTTCTCGGGCTCGGGGACGCCGATCTCGTCGAAAATGCCGACGTCGTCGAGCTTGACCTGGTCGAGGGCGACGACCTCGTACTCGTGCAGGCGGGCCTGGACGTTGCGCAGGACGAAGCCGTCGATGAGGCCGACGAGGCCGGCGTACGTGCCGATGAGGAGCCACCAGTTGTTGTTCCAGTGCATGGCGGGGCCGATGCACACCCAGACGACGAGGACGATGATGAGCATCGCGATGCCGACGAGCGTGCCGATCACGTCGGCGTAGTAGAAGATGACGCGCTGGGTGCGCGTGAGCGTGGGCCCGGGCACGGTGATGGTGGGGTTCGGGGTCGTGTCACCCGTCATGGTGCGGAGCTTGATCTCGACGTCCGAGTCGACCTGGAAGATGGCGTCCAGGCAGTCCTCGACGTAGTCGTCGTGGCGCTCGTGGATGTTGGCCAGGAAGGTGAAGATGAGGATCATGAGCGCCGACGTGGCCGAGTTGATGTTGAGCTGCCAGCGGTCGCTCCAGCCCTGGCTGTCGCCGAACCCGAGCCAGATGACGATGCAGACCCAGTACATGCAGACCGTCCCGAAGTGGCCCAGGAAGGCGGCGGCGTAGTTGGAGAAGCGGCCCGTCCAGCTCTCGGCCGGGAGATCGGACCCAAACTTGGACGGCCGGGCGTTGATGATCTGCTCCACGCTTCCCTTCTTGTACTTGCCACTGCCGTGGATCTCCCTCAGCATCCGCTTCTGGCTGGCGATGCGGGAGCGCAGCTGGGCGGAGACGTGGATCTGCCTCTCGTAGCGGTTGAGCTGCTGGCGCATGAGCAGCGAATCGAACGCGTAGCTGATGATGGCCTGGACGTCGGAGATGAGAGCGGCCCACTGATCGGACTCGCCGTAGGGGATCCCGAGGAACGCCCAGGTCAGGACGCCCCCGACCATCGCGAGGAAGACGGGCTGCGAGCCGGACGCCTTGACGACCTGGTCGAGCCAGCGGTCGAGCCTGTTGGACTTTGCGTGCTCGACGTAGCTCGTGATGTTGGCGGTGGCCTTCTCGGGCGCCTGCTGGACGAGGACGTGGAGGGACACGTCCTTGCCCTCCTGCTGCTCGATTAGGGAGAGGACGGGCTCCGGGACGACTTGCGTGTGCGCGACATCGTCGACGGCGCCCTTGGCTCCAGGGGTAGCCAGGTACTCGGCGATCTTCCTGAAGAACATCTCGACTGTTTGCGTTTTCGTTCGACAATCTGCACGCCCTCTGTCAGCTTCCCTGCATTCGTCTTATTGATCCATCGGATTGGCGAGCGCCACTCACTTTGTTTACAATTTGGGTAGGAAAGCTTCTGCTTCACTCGATCTCGATCTTAAAGACAGGAGTCGCGGGTCATCAGGTCTCCATCAAGGAGTCAGTCTTCGTGCCATTCAAGGTTGGCGATTCGCAGGGGCAAGTGCCATCGATGGGAAGCAGGAACTAAGGGGGCCAGAACTCGTCGGCGGCTTCAAAAGAAAGAATGCCTCCCGCAAGAGGACACCTCGAGGTCGACGTCGTGGTCGCCAGCGTTGATGTTGCGTGACCGATGATTGGCCACACACGGATAAGTCCTGATTTGTCCAGAAAGGGGGGGGGGATGGCTTTCGGATCGCCAGTGTGTGGGATCCAGGAGGAAGCGATTGGTGAAGATCCAGGCGGCCAGGCTGAGGGAGGGGTCTTTGTGAGAGAAGGATGATGATGATGCTGCTTGAGATGGTCGTACGGGAGGGGATGACAGGAGAAAGGATTTGCATTTGGATGCGACCGCTTTATATGGAGGCTGTCGACTTTGGGGAGAGGCCGATGGATGGGCGTAGGAGAGCTTGTGTGAGCTGAGAAGATGGCTGAGACGCCTCGGCGCTGCCTCGTCCGTGCACTTGCGAGATACGGGCGAAGAAAAAAAAAGAAGCCTTTGACCGGCAATGCGGCATCCGACTTATCGTAGCCGTTCCCGCAGAAGACGAGCTCTAGAGTGCGGCATTTTGGAGATCTCTTTTCTCTCCTTAGATGAAGTCTGTTGGTTGGGGGCCTTTTGGCTCGACTGAATGGTTGCTGGGGCCGAGGGCAAGGGCGACATTGGTGCTTCCCCTGAGAAAGGATCGACAAGAGGACAAAGGGCCAAAATCGCCAAAGAGCCGAAGGGCACTAGCGAGGGGTGGCTTCAAACCCCGAACGCATTTTGAGGCTACTGGTACAAGACAAGACAGGTAGGCGAACGCCGCGACACGAGTCCCAGGTCCATATGGATGCCTTGAGCAGAGCGCCGACAATGGGAACCATTTCATCTCGATTCGGTCCGTCGAAACTGTGCTACGCTCATGGAGAAGCAGGGAGTTGCACACGGGTGCCACGGTCGCTGTACGCTGCGCCTTGTCCAAGACTCTATTGTCGTGGCTGGGACCGTGATGCTCGAGTTGGCGTGGTCGAGCCGCGAGAATCCCTAAATATCGCAAGCATGGGGTGACATTTTTCCAATTCTAGACCATTCGCGGCTGGATGGCTTGACGGCGCCTTTGGACCCCAAGGATGCTTGACAATCGAGATGCGCAAGATTGATATGCACGGATGCATCGTGACATTGGTGAGATATCGAGATGTATCACCGGCTGAAAGAAACGTGGCACAGATGCTGCGAGCAGTCTTTTTGCCCCTTGCCATGATTCAATGTGAGCCATGGACCTGACCCTGCCTGTAAGGGAGGGGGGGGGGGGGGGGGGGGGATTGGGGGGGGTTGCCTTTGCCATGTTGTGTTTGTGGGGAAAG
>NQYQ01000050.1:0-31898 GCA_003055925.1 Escovopsis sp. Ae720 | reverse complement strand
GGTGGCAGCTGAGAGGTGATGTGAGAGAGGATGGGGAGACGGGCCAGATGCATCACGGGATGGGGTTCTAGTTAGCGCGTAGTGTCGTGGTGGTGTGCGTTGTCTGGGGGGTGGGGGGGGAGTGGGGGCGGTAGGGGGGGGGGGGGGGGGGGGGGGGGGGGGGGGGCGATTAGGCGGTGATGCCATTGCCACGTTCTGACTGTATGGAAAGCATGATCCGGTTCGCCCGATAACAGTTCTCTTGATGGACAAACGCTCGATAGGTGGTTCGAAATCTTTCCGATCCGGGGGATGGTCCCGTTCGGGGCCTAACGCAGCGTTGGTTGAAGAGCAGGCACCCGATGTTCCGCTGCAGCCCCTTTCCGCAGATAAAGCACTTGTCACCCCGTCAAGGAGAAATTTTTTCCTCGAGACTTCAAAGCGCATTTTTCAGCCCAGGTCAGTCCGCACGAAGATTCGACTGGATAGATGGAAGTCAAGCAATGCCTGCGCGACGAGCGTGGGGGGTCCCTTGATCGAGCGAATCCCGATTCATCCTGCCTAAACATCGCCAAGACTCTGTGATTTCTGTGCGACTCCTTGGGGACGGCCAAGGGAATCAGGGGCGTCGATATGGATCTTCAGCCGTATTCTCTCCACATTTGGGATTCCCTGTCTCGACTGAGAACCTGGAAAGGGCTCAAGTGAATGCGGCTCGTGAAAGCCGAGGAGGATCGTCCGACGTCCCGACTGTCAGTATCGAAGAAACAAAGCTATGTCGGAGGTTAGCGTCAGCTTTTGCGTGGCCGAATCCGTCCACCTCCTTTCTCGTGTATGGAACTCGCCTCCTGTCACGAGAAATAAGGTTGAGACACCCAGATGCAAGCCTGATGCACAGCGAGGAACTCATGATCCTTCCGCATGTCTTGGCGTTGGGTCGCGGGGTGGTTGTAGGCATCAGCCCGAGCGACGGGGGTTGCCACAAAGACCCTAGAGGCCCAGACACTAGAAATGACGAGTAGGGATCGAATGTCACTGGAAGGGGTCCCTTCGGCGGCTTTGATGTTGAGTCTGGCTGCAATGGTATGGCTCTGATGGTAGTCGCTCAGTATTGTCCTAGCGGGCCATCTATCCCGTACTGACTCTAGAGACGATGACGACGACGACGATGATGATGATTCGAAGAAGAAGCTCCAATGTCTGTCGGGTTTGCCTCAAGTATGATCTTCATCGACCGTGGTGAGGCACAAGTGCCTTGTCGAAAGATGTGCCCATCGAGAAGGGGATATCTGGCGCGTGACGATCGAGGTGAAGGGGAGCATGAGGGGGAGCGTGATGTTTCGTCGGAGCCGGTCGGATGGAAGCCTTTTGGACGAAGAACGGCAGGTGATCCTTCATCGTCGCATTCAGCGTCGTGCGACCTCTTCATCATGAAGGTATCCTAGACGGTGGATGTGGAGGCCGTGGACGAGACAAGTCGTCTGCCCGTCATGTTGTCGTCCTCGCCATTGCTGGAGCAGCAAGCCTTTCGAGAGTGTCGACGGCCGCGCCATGGCCAGGCTTCTTCGAGCCCCCGAACTCTTTAGCTTCTTATTCTCTTCTCCGTCGACCATCCGTCGTAGGGCTTCGATTTGGCACTTCCGGTGAAAATATATGGTCCGTCATCATCTTTCAGCCCGTCGGGGTCTGACGACGGCGTCTGCATCCGAACCCCTGATTCGAGATGGAGAATCCTGACCACTTTTTTGGCTTCTCGGCGGCGCTCCGGTCTCCTACCAGTAGTAAGCGTCTTGCCTCGCCTGCATGAATAACCGGCGATTTGCCATGGCTTACCAGTAGATGTATGAGACCGCTATTCGCACCGACGAAAGCGAGAAGTGTGTCGACTTTGAGATCTGGGTGGGTTGGGGTTGGGGTTCGTGCATGGGTACGCAAAAAACGTCCTGGCGGCGCGCGTGTGCGTGCGGGGAAAACGCGAATCGCCCGGCTCGGATTCTGCTTCGGGGGGTGGAGGCGGCAGGGATCCGCCGAGGAAGGATCCGAACTTGCATCGAATAGCTCGTGTTTTTCGTTGCCCCCCAAGTTACCGATACATACATACATAGACTCGAGGGACGAGAAGCCATAGGGAGTGATGATGATGAAAAAGAGGCGGTCGGAGAGAATCATGGAAGATCAAATGTGTCCAAACGATCACTGATGAACACTGTTAATCGATTGATACATACATATCGAGCTGGATTCAATCGATGGAATTGCACAATCCATATTGGACCTACCCGGGAGGGCTGTTGGGTCAGATTGAGATCAATTGGTGCAATTGCACGGCCGTGCTCGATCCATCAACCACATATTGATTCGCACTGGGATTGATGGGGTGCTGCACTGCAGAGGCCTGGCAGAGAGCTTCCAGGCGGCCACGGCGGCAGCCCCGCGCTGTAAGAAGCAACTCGACCCCCTGAAAGGACGTGCTGGAGTTTGGCTTCCCTAATTGATCGAGTGGTCCCTGCTCAGTCGGCCGGGTCGTGGGTGGCACCTACCGGAGCTTCGTCCTTCCTTCCTTGCATTGATCATTCACTCGAGCCGTGTCTTGTTGGGTCATTGGTTGGACCTTCCTCGCGTCACTTCGCCAGAATCCAAATTGGCAAGATCGATCGATTGGACCAATTGCAATTCCGCTCTGCGCGGAATCTCCATCGTGATGCTCAACTTCTGCCTCAACTTCCTCCTCAACCTCCGCCTCACAATACGCCTCAGCTTCGATTCGACTCGAACAAAACTTCATCTTCCAGACCTTTTCCGCCATCTTTCTGTTCGGCATCTCCCTCTCCGGCTTCAGACATTTCCGTGTTTGGCGTTCACGGCAGCAGCCAGGGCTCCGACCGATTCTTCTTCTTCTCGACACAAGATGCTGACGCAAAGTACACACGGAGTACGGAGTACGGAGTATCACCACCCACCACAAGCATGAGACCCCTCTCCTCTCGGCTCCATTGCCGGCTATTCTCACGGCATCTGCATCTAGCCAACTCTTTTTTCCTCGGCCGGAACCTCAATACCGAAGGACCAGCCGCCCAGCCGCCCAGCCGCCCAGCCGCCTCGCAAAATGCCCCTGCCTCGTGGGGCCCCTCCTCCACATATGTAAAGCTGACCTCCTCGATCCGTCGGGTCCTTTCTGTCCTCGACCCCTTACCTCTCGACTCCATATCTCCAGTCTGTCTTTCCCTGGTGTTCAACCGCAAGGACGCAGACCCGTTCGGGCACTGGCATTGCTCCGATCCTGTCATCTATCCATCCGATCGGACGCTCGACCCAGGAAGCATTCGGCACTCGGCCCAGCGTCATCAGAGCTTCCACCTGCCCCGGCCCATCATCTTCAGACAAAAACGAGAGCCACGAATACAGGTACCCCGTACACGTACGAGCACAAGCATCCCCGAAGCTGCGGGTCTCGGCGCACAAGGAAAGGGGGAAAAAGCAAAGGACGGCAAGGCTCGTGAACCCTACCTGTACGGAGTACCTCTCGTGTGGCTCAATGGCCGCAGCAGTGATGGGAGAAGCCGACAGCGACCGGGAAAAGGCGCTGTCCTCCAGTGCTCATGATTCGAGGAGTCCCGAGACGGAGCACGCGAGACCTAGGAAGAGGACGCGAAGGGCATGTGACAAGTGCAGTGCCTCCAGGACCCGGTGCGACGGCGAGTGGTGAGTTCGCTTCGTCGATCGTGACCCATCATTGCACGGTGCTCAGGTCTAACTCCATATGAAACGACATAGTCCTTGTCGACGCTGTGGGGGTGAGTGTTTTGGTGACATGATGCAGTCTGCCCTCATATTCCTTGCATCATGTGTGGACGCTGCACGTTCTCCCCGCATATGGCTTCCATCATCTGCAGCTTCATCTCATATCCCAAGCCTTGCTCAATGTCCTGACCCCTTGCCTTCTCAAAACGTTCTTGACCCTTGGCCATTGTTCTTCTTCTTGTCGCTGCATTTTGCAACTTTTCTTCAAAACGCCATTGATCAAAACTTGAGACTTGAGGCTAACACCGCTCTGGATTCAGACTACGGTTACACATGTCGTTATAATCGCGAGGTGAAGAAAAGGGGGCGACTGCCGGCGTTGCAAACCGCGGATGGCGCCTCAAAGAACCGTCGCCCCGCTCGTGAGAATGGCAAACTCACCCGTCAAGGCCAGGCGCTGGCCTCATCGTCATCAGCTACGTCTCCAGACATAGGATCGTCGACGACGTCGCACCATCCTTTCAGTGCCTCAGAAGAGACCTCTTCAACTTCAGCGCTGGACCAAAATGTGACCACTTCTCAACCCAGGCCCCTTGATCATCCAGATTCATCTCCCTCTCACCAAGATCTTCTGCGATCCATTGGCCAACCTCTGCCGCAGGCCCGCACCGCCGCGCCCCTCAGCGTCTCGTCTCTCATTCAAATCGGCCTCCAACCGTCTCAGCGGGCATCTCTCACCCCGGCCCTACCCACAGACTTGTTCCAGGGTCATTTTGGCGATGCCGAGGTGATCGTCTCCGATGAGAGCGTCGGCTCTTCCTCCCCAGCCAACTTTCAAGGACCGCCAGAGGACATCAGGTACGCGCAGCAGCAGCACCGAGGCTCATTCAGATCGAACATGAGCCACAACAGGGTCAGAGACTCGTTCAGCACCACAACCACGGGCCCAGACGACAACGTTCCGGTCCGTGAATTCTTGGGCAAGGCACCGACTGAAGAGTGCTGTTTCAAGTTTCTCGATCCGGTTCTCCCTTACTTGCGCGACATCATTCCCGCGTCTGTCGCATGTGACCTCCTCGACATCTTCCTAACGGATCCCGGCAGCTCCGTTTTTCGCGTCGCCTCCCCCTATATCCTGACTAGGATATATCGCAAGGGGTCTATAACGCATCCAACGAATCCGAGAAAAACATCTCCGGCGCTGCTTGCCACAATCCTCTGGTGCGTCGCACAGACAGCAGACGTCATGCTGCTTCATCTTCCTGGGTTTCGAGCAAAGATCTGCAATGCATTATATGATCTCGCCACCTCCCTGATTGCTGAGAGGGACCCTGATAGGTGGAGAAGAACACCTGGTGAGTGGGCATACCACTAACATTGGAAATCAATCATGGCGGCACCCTGACACGTCACAGGCGGATTGAGTATAGAAAATGACGCCCCTCATCCCCGTCTTCCTCATGCGGCATTGTTCACGACCCCGGTCAACAAGCCCTCGGGCGACATTGACGATGTGTTGACTTTCATTCTGCTCTCAGTCGCCGTGTCGGGATCAGATTTCAAATCAGACTGTTACAAGTGGTGGTCTAAGGCAACACGGCTGGCCTTTGCGCTCGACTTGAACCGGGAGGATGAGCGGTGCTCGGGGTCAGTAACCCCATGCGCAAGCCCGCTCTGCTCATGCCGCAAGGACCTGAGCGATGACTCCATTCACACCATTGAGCAGCGAGAAGAGAGGCGCAGGGTGTTCTGGCTCCTGTATGCTCTCGATCGTCATCTGGCGCTTTCCTTTAACACGACGATGACAATTCCAGATTCATACTGCGAGGTCTACGGTGGGTCGCAACATGCCGGCTGAAGATTGCTACCACTTTGAAGCTGATTCCATAGCAGCGCCTCTGCCCGAAGATGTCTGGGAGAACCTTGATTCGATACCACCAGGCGACTTGCCCATCCGGGTCTTAGGCCCGCCGACGACGGCGTCTGGATCCAGCTTCTTCGAGTACTTCCTGCCACTGATGGCTATCCTGGGCGATATCCTCGAGGTCCATCACAGACGGCGCCATTCGCGGCTCGGAGAGATCGACGATTCTCATTCTGTAGCCATCATCCAAGAGCTCCTCTCAAACTACGAACTCAGCCTCGAATCCCTCTCCACCGACGGCCTCATGGACGAGAGCCCCATGCCCGCGCCTCCCCTTGCCCACGCACCCCCGCGTTTCCCCTTCTCCCGCTCCCCCTTCTCCTCGACCGCCCCCTACAGCCCACGCGATCCCTCGCGCGAGCGTCTCGCCAAGGCCTACAGCACTCATATTCTTCATGTCCTCCACGTCCTTCTCCACGGAAAATGGGACGCCATATCCATGCTCGACGACGGCGATGACTGGATCCTCTCGAAGCGCTTTAACGAGTGTGCATCTCATGCCATCTCCGCGTCGCAATCCGTGTCGACGATTCTGACTATCGACCCCGAGCTGACGTTCATGTCCTACTTGTTCGGCATTTACCTGCTGCAGGGAAGTTTCATATTGCTCCTCTTCGCAGACAGGATGCCGCAGCTGGGACCGAATGAATCGGTCGCGCAGGCTTGTGAGGTCATCATCAGGGCGCACGAAGTTTGCGTCGTGACGCTGAGCACAGAGTTTCAGGTACGTCTCCATCAATATTTCTCAATTCCTCTGTGTACCTGTACAGGTACGGGGTATATACGGAGTATGTGCTGATCGATCTGCAGAAAAATTTTCGAAAGGTCCTCAGATCAACCCTGTACAGTGTCCAGGGGGCGGGTACCACGAATTGGGATGAGTACCGGTCTCGGCGCAGAGCACTCTCGTTATACCGATGGACGAAAGGCGCCAAGGGCCTCGGGCTATGATTCCCATGAGCACAATAACTTGACGATCATGATACCAGGACGGAGTACGGAGTACGGAGTACGGATACGATTACTTGTAATTGCCACCACGGATTATCCGCACTCCTCATTTTCAAGTCGTCTCCGAGTGCAGTCAAAGTTCAGAATGCTGTGCAAGCTTCCGGCCGTCGGCATTGTTGGGAGGATTGGCGGACTCGAATGCCATTATCCAGGAGCCCCTGTCGAGCCCCCCCCCACCCCGCATCGAAAAAAGGAATGCAGGGATATGACGAACCGGGGACTGCTGCCGATTGATGGAATTCACGCTTGATTGGCGCGTATTTCGGGCCGGACTGGAGCGAAATAGCCGACGGCTATTTGAACTGCATACGGAGTGCAGATTCGCAGTGCTTGGTGGTTGACTTTCCGCCTCAGGACCGTGGGTGCGAAACAGTGTCGATGGCATTGGCTACGCGGTCTGACCCGGAACTTTTGGGCGCGGAACGAGACCTCAGATGGGGGGAAACCAGAGCAAGGAAATGGAGGGTCAGGACTTTCATTCTCGAGTGTTGTCAAATTCGAACTCGACAATGATAAGAGATCGGAAAGATCACTTGACTGCGGTGCAGTTCCTCACTGGTGGCAGAGACCTCCGCAGTTCCTGTCATCGCAATCCGCGAAATTCTTGCTATCGAAACCGTGGCCTTTTCCTCCATTCGGGAGAAGCGTTAGCCGGGACGAAGATGCGACTTCATCGTCTTGGTGGCATCCTGGAACCCAAGCTTGGGAACAACGACGAAAGCAGGTCTTTCCCATTCTTCACTCTGCCCATTTCCTCTTATGATTTTTTAGTCGGCCGTCGTTTCAGGATTTTGTACATCCAAGTGGACTCTCGCATTCTACAAAGTAAATCGAGATCTGCCGCCTGGACTGCTTGCCAATCTTCACGAGTGCCGGCCTGCAGGTCATATGTGACCGACGTGGTCTATCGCGTCCTGGGCAATCGAGCATATGCCATGGGCAGCGCATACGAACACTTGACGAATGCATGGCTTGCGGATGTTTTCTGCTTCATGCTAGGCCATCTCTTCGTTTCAGTGAGTCAATCCAGCGAGTTACGCGTGTGCCTCTTCTCAATCCCCATTCCGGAAAACGAACTTTGTAAGCGTCTGTCGAGCTTGAGCATTGGGGTTGAGCTCATTGTCGATATAATCGTACATTCATGGACCGCGGCAGATTCGTCTCCGGTCTCTCATATCGGCGGTCTCTTGGAGTCTCAGCTTAATGCATCCCTGGATTTCCTGATGGGCTGCAAAATTTGTCTCCATCCGCGGGGGAGCAGGGCAAGGACAGGGATAACCCTTGCTCTACCCCGCCCTCCGCACCCCCTTGTCTGGAAGCTCTTGAATCTTCTTAGACGCGCAGGGGAAGTCAAATGCCACGATCAACATCGCCGCTTCCCAAGCCCAGCATGGGCAGTGGAAGGGCCCTCACAATGCGAATGCAGGCATTCTGCCCGACTCGCAGGCATCAGCGTGGTCTCTTGGCCGTCTCCACAGAATCATGCATCTGCAAGTGTGTAGTCCGTGGACGTCGAGCCCCCGCTCAAGTGCGCATTCACAGGTATAAAAAGGCTCAGGGGAGGTCGCGGATGACCTTGGGGCCGATGTCTTCGTCTTCGTAGGAGTCCGAGAGACTGCGGCAAAGATGTACTGGGCCAATCTTCCTCTGGGATTGGCGCTCGCTTCGGCGGCGGAGGCGAGGAAGCTGTGGGCGTCGACGCCGGCGACGTACGGATCTCAGGACTCGGACAATTATCTGCTCAAGACGGCCTATCCTGTTGGAAATGGAAAGCTAGGAGGTGGGTGATCTTCGCGTGGCTGTTTCAGCTCAAAGCATACCAAACGACCCCAAACAAATCACACGCCCTTCGTGAGATTACTGAAAGAGGGCAATGGCTGCTTGACGGATGGTTTGGATCCATACTAATCTGCGTCGACAGCGGTGCAGTTTGGAGTTCCTGGCGATGAGAAAATCTCGCTGAATGCAGACTCTCTCTGGTCCGGTGGGCCCTTTGAAGATGCTGTATGACTCCTGACCCAGATCCTCAAGTCGTCTCTGCAGGAGCCAAGCTGACTCCGTGTCCTCAGAGCTATCAAGGCGGCAACCCTCAAGCAGAAGTCAGAGATGCGCTCCCCAGCATCCGCGAATTCATCTTCCAGAACGGCACCGGAAGTAGGCTCGGATCCACCGACATCCCTGGGGCCGTAATGCAATGCTGACAAGAAGCAGACGTGACCGCCATGTACGGAGACCCTGACCACTACGGTTCGTACCGCGTCCTCGCGAACTTGACTGTCAGGATCGACCACGGGTCGTCATACAGCGGATACAGGCGCACGCTGGACCTGGAGACGAGCACGCACACGACGACGTACCGAGCCGGCTCTGCTTCCTTCACCACCAGCTTGTTCTGCTCGTACCCTGCTCAGGTGTGCGTGTACCAGGTGTTCTCCAACCAGGACTTGCCCGCCGTCGAGGTCACCTTTGAGAACCAGCAGGTCGATCCCAGCCTCGTGAGGTCGAGCTGTGCCCAAGGCGTCCAAGGCCTCGCCCGTCACAGTGGAGTCACTCAGAAGGGACCCCCAGAGGGAATGAAGTACGATGCTATCGCGCGGCTTGTCGGCCTCGGCATCAAGTCGACTTGCGACCGAGGGTCCCTCAAGATCGCGCCAGCCAAGGGACGGAAGAGCCTCAGCTTCGTCGTCGGCGCGGGCACGAACTTTGATCAGACAAAGGGCAACAAGGAGAACAATTACAGCTTCAAGGGGCGAGATCCAGCGGCCGAGGTCGAGCTTGTCACGACCATCGCGGCAAGCAAGTCCTTCGACGATCTGCATCAGGCTCACCTCGAGGACTACCAGGCCCTCTTCAACGCCTTCACACTCGATCTTCCCGACAACAAGGGCTCCGCCTCCAAGGAGACGGCATCTGTCATCCAGGCGTACTCTGCGGACGGCGAGGGCGACGCCTTCGTCGATGCTCTGCTCTTCGATCTGGGACGCTTCATGCTCATCTGCGCGTCGCGAGAGAACTCCCTGCCGGCGAACCTGCAGGGTGTCTGGGCGAGCGAGTTCAACCCGGCATGGAGCGCGGACTACCACGCCAACATCAACGTGCAGATGAACTACTGGTCGGCCGATCAGACGGGCTTGTCCAGGACGTCGCAGGCGCTGTGGAACTACATGCAGTACAACTGGGCGCCGAGGGGCGCGGAGACGGCGGAGCTGCTGTACGGCGCCAAGGGGTGGGTGACGCATAGCGAGATGAACATCTTTGGCCACACGGGCATGAAGAATGATGCCACCTGGACAGACTGTGAGTTCCGGTCGAGACCTCCGCGCTCAGATGAGACCTGGTAGGGGAGATGGAAATGTGCGCTGACCCTGTTTCAGACCCTGCCTCGGCGGCTTGGATGATGCTCCACGTGTGGGATAACTTCGAGTATACCCAGGACGTGGCCTGGCTGCGCAGCCAGGGCTATCCTCTCCTCAAGTCCATTGCCGAGTTCTGGCTCACGCAGCTCCAGGACGACGCCTTCTTCCACGACGGCACCCTCGTCGTCAACCCGTGCAACAGCCCCGAGCATGGCCCCACGACGTTTGGGTGCGCCCACTTCCAGCAGCTCATCCAGCAGGTCTTTGAGGCGACCCTCACGGCGAGCTCCTACGTCGGGGAGAAGGACCGGCAGTTCCTGGCCGAGGTCTCCAGCAAGCTGGCCATCCTCGACAAGGGCGTCCACGTCGCTGACTGGGGCGGCCTCAAGGAGTGGAAGCTGCCGGACTCGTACGGGCAGGATGCTCCCAACACGCACCGCCATCTCTCGCACCTCGTGGGCTGGTTCCCCGGCTACTCGGTGTCGTCCTTCGAGGGCGGGTACGCCAACGCGGCGATCCAGTCTGCCGTCACTGAGACGCTGGTGACCCGAGGGCCGGGCAACGCGGACGACGCCAACTCCGGCTGGGAGAAGGTCTGGCGGGCGGCGTGCTGGGCGCGCCTCAACAACACGGAGCGGGCGTACTTTGAGCTCAAGTACGCCATCGATACGAACTTTGCGGACAACGGGTTCAGCATGTACCAGGCGCTCTCGGCGCCATTCCAGATCGACGCGAATCTGGGCCTGCCGGGGGCCGTGCTGGCCATGCTGATCGTGGACCTGCCCGTGCCGCATGGCGTGGATCCGAACAGGCCGAGGACGGTGGTTCTCGGACCTGCGATCCCGAGGGAGTGGGGCGGCGGCGGCGTGAAGGGGATGAGGTTGAGGGGTGGGAGGTCAGTGGACTTCAGCTGGGACAAGGACGGCAAGGTGAACAAGGCGACGCTGCGTGGGCAGGGAAGGCCGGTGAAGCTTGTCAATGTGGATGGCAAGGCTCTGTCGTAGATCATTTCCTCGGGCGAAAGATTCCTCGAGCACACATTTTCTCAAGCAGACGAGAACACAATATCTCGAGCACACGATTCCAAGGGCGCACGGTCCCTCGAGCAAACAGTCCCTTGAGCAGACAAAGATAGTGAAATTCAAAGGAACATATTGGAATCAACGCAGCTCAGCCAAGTTTTCTGGTCGTGATGGCTTCAAAAAGATACTTGTAGGTTGTACCATCCGGAGCGGCGAAACTCTTATCCGAGATTTCGTGGATGCCCCACCTGCGGCGGCTTCGCTCTTTGGAGGATCCGCGAAATGCCAACAAGCATCATCAATCGACATCTCGCCAGCCCGCGTCCTCGGTTCAATCGAGCATCAGCCATCCGCCCTCGATCTCCCACGACTCCACGCTCTCTCATTTCGGCGACCCACTCGACGCAGCGATGGTTCTTCAAGATCTCGGCCGTCGCATCAATGCGGCGGTCACCAACCTGACGAGGGAGCAGAACCTCGACGAAAAAGTGAGGCCAAACCCCGCTGCCCTCGATGCCGCAACCGTGACGAGAAGTATCCGTGATTGACCATCTTGATACCTGATGATCTTAGGCCTTCGATGCTATGCTCCGCGAGATCTGCGCGGCCCTCCTCGAGGCCGACGTCAACGTGCGCCTGGTCGGCCAGCTCCGCAAGTCAATACGAACGACGGTCAACTTCAAAGAAGCGCCGCCCGCGGTGAACAAGAAGCGACTCATCCAGAAGGCCGTCTTCGACGAGCTCGTCAAGCTGGTCGACCCCCACTCGGAGCCGTACAAGCCCAAGAAGGGCAAGTCCAACGTCATCATGTTTGTCGGTCTGCAGGGCGCGGGCAAGACGACGACGTGCACGAAGCTCGCGAGGCACTACCAGAGCAGAGGCCTGCGCGCGTGCCTGGTGTGCGCGGACACGTTCCGTGCGGGAGCCTTCGACCAGCTGAAGCAGAACGCGACAAAGGCCAAGATCCCGTACTACGGCTCGCTGACGGAGCGCGATCCCGCGGCCGTGGCGCGGGCGGGTGTCGAGCAGTTCAAGAAGGAGAGGTTCGACGTCATCATCGTGGACACGTCGGGTAGACACAGGCAGGAGTCGGCGCTGTTCCAGGAGATGATCGACATCCAGACGGCGATCAAGCCAGACGAGACCATCATGGTGCTGGACGCGTCGATCGGTCAGCAGGCGGAGTCGCAGGCCAAGGCGTTCAAGGAGGCGGCCGACTTCGGTGCCATCATCATCACCAAGACGGACGGCCACGCGCACGGTGGTGGCGCCATCTCGGCCGTGGCGGCGACGCACACGCCGATCGTCTTCATCGGCACGGGCGAGCACATGCTGGACCTGGAGCGGTTCGAGCCGCAGCGGTTCGTGCAGAAGCTGCTGGGGATGGGTGACATGGCGGGCCTTGTGGAGCACGTGCAGAGCCTGAACCTGAACCAGAAGGACACGATGAAGCACATCCAGGAGGGCATCTTCACGGTGCGGGACCTGCGGGACCAGCTGTCCAACATCATGAAGATGGGCCCGCTGTCCAAGATGGCGGGGATGATACCCGGGATGAGCAGCCTGATGCAGAACATGGACGACGAGGAGGGCGGGGCGAAGCTCAAGCGGATGATCTACATCTGCGACTCGATGACGGACAAGGAGCTCGACTCGGACGGCAAGATGCTCATCGACGAGCCGACGCGGATGACGCGCATCGCGCGCGGCTCGGGCACGTCAGTGCGCGAGGTGGAGGACCTGCTCACGCAGCAGCGGATGATGGCGGGCATGGCCAAGAAGATGGGCGGCAACATGAAGAACATGCAGCGCGCGCAGCAGGCCATGGCGGGCGGGAACAAGGCGCAGCAGCTCGCGGCGATGCAGAAGCGGCTGCAGAGCATGGGCGGCGGCGGGCAGGGCGGCGCGGGGGGGATGCCGGATATGGGTTCCCTCATGAAGATGCTCGGGGGCGGGGGGATGCCCGGCGGGATGGACATGCAGGCGATGATGCGGCAGATGGGGCTCGGAGGCGGGATGCCGGGTATGCCCGGTATGCCCGGTATGCCTGGGATGCCGGGCATGGGGGGTCGTGGCCGGCGGTGATTCCATTGATTCACTCTTCAGGGGGGAGGACAAGTGGACTCTGCAATGTTTTTCTTTCAGCTTTTGGGGGGCGTATTATTATTCCCTTTTCTTTTCTCTTCTTTGTGGTGAGGCGGCTGAGGTTGGGAGAGGGTCGGGTATTCTGCAACTCTTTTGCATATGGAATGGCGTTTTCGGGTTGATGAGATGGACGTGGGATCATGACAAACAGACTGGGCTTGAGGAAAGTTGGCTGGCGCTGAATACATGTAGAGAGCCTGCAATCCAAGGCACATATCGATGATGGCATCGTGAGATGAGATGATCCGGTGTAGATCACTTCACGGAAACCAGAATCATCGTCCATAGGTACTAGTACAGGTAGTACTCGTAGTATACTTGATATATACTCGTACATATTCGGAGAAGGTCCACCTTCGCTGGCAATGCCAACGTCGATGCACAACTCCTGCACCTCTGCACGGATCCGAACTTGGCTCCGGGACGCATTCCCTGCTCTGCTTACTTGCATGCGGCGATCACGAACATGTACGAGTACGGGTACTCGGGAAGATCATTCTGGAACTCGTCGATCCGCAGTCTATGACGAAAACCTGCTTGCAACCCCCGGTGACACATGACGTCGTCGCCATGCGCGCATCGCGGGTTGATGCGATGCGATGCTTCTCGCCGCGCTGCTCGTCGGTGTAACGTGATTCAACGTCGACTTGATTCGAGATGCTCTTTCCCATCAATGTCGTCGCCGGGGGTATATTATGGCCGTTTCCCTTTGATGGTCTTCCTGAAGAAAATCTCGGCTTGCTGTCTTTGTGAGCATGCGAGACGCCGAGTATTCTTACGATTCGTGGAAAGCATTTTCAGCAGCATAGTTTAGCAATGGCAAGCATGGAGCCCCGTCCGTCCTTTGGCCAGTGGCTCAAGCATGCCTGGGTTGACCTCGTCACCATGGCGGCCATGGGCGCCCTGGGCCTCGGAGTGAGCCTCTCGAAACCAATGCCCATGTGTCCCCTCACTCCTGCATGATTCCATGACTGACAGCCCCCAGATCTACATGGCCAAGCCGGCCGCGTCGCGACACTTCGCCGTCACATTCCCGTCGGACAACCAGACCGTGTACCCCGAGTTCGCATACCCCCTCCGCAAAGAGATCGTGCCGATCTGGCTCGCCGCGTTCCTCGCCTCCGTCGTGCCCATCGCAGCGATCCTCCTCGCGCAGATCCGCCTCCGCTCGTTCTGGGACGCGAGCAACGCCATCCTGGGCCTGCTGTCCTCGCTCATCAGCGCCGCCGTGTTCCAGGTCTTTCTCAAATGGCTCATCGGGGGCCTGCGCCCGCACTTCCTCGCCGTGTGCCGGCCCGACACGTCGCGCGCTGCGGGGGCGGGCTTCCAGGACATGTATTACACGCGGGAGGTGTGCACGGGCGACGCCTCGCAGATCGACGACAGCCTCGAGTCGTTCCCGAGCGGGCACACCACGGCGGCGTTCGCCGGGTTCGTGTTCCTGTCGCTGTACCTCAACGCGCGGCTCAAGGTGTTTTCGGACCGCCGCGCGGCGGTGTGGAAGATGGCACTGCTATGGGCGCCGGTGCTGGGGGCGTGCCTGATCGGGGGCGCGCTGACGGTGGACGAGTTCCACAACTGGTGGGACGTGCTGGCGGGCGCGGTGATCGGGACGGCCATGGCCTTTTCGGCGTACCGGATGTCCTTTGCGGCGGTCTGGGACTGGAGATGGAACCACGTCCCGCTCATGAGGGAGCCACTTGGGCGTGCTGGGGGAAAGGGGGGAGCTTGGGACGAGCAGGGCAATGGTCTTGTGGAGGGGAGGGGGGCGAAGAGCAGCGGCACAGGTGCTGCGACTGCAGAGAGGGCACGTCACGGAGACGCCATGGTATAGGGTCGAGGGAAATCTCGGAGGAGTCGCCCGAGACGGCGGAGGACGGAGGGAGACAAGCAGACGGAGACCTGAACAGCTGTAGCCCCTGAACACTCGTACCTCATCGACTCCGTGCAGAGAAGAGTCGAAGAGATCGATCAATGCTTCTTCTTGATTCAAGAGCTTGAGACCCGTGATGCTCGCATAAGCGCATGAGGCCAGCGAGGCCGATGCCATTAGCGGGGGAGCAGGTGGCCAGGGACGCTCCTGCCCCCATTGAAGCCTCTCGGCCCCACCCGATGCGGCGGCGTGGAGTCGATGAATCACGGAAGGAGCATGAATCACGAAGCATTGATCGCTCCTGCGAGATCTCGAGCTGGTGAATCGGGGAGAAAATAATAGATTTCAATTCTTCATAGAATTGATAAAATGGAGATCAAATGGCCGGAGAAATGCTTAGTCTTGCCCGATCAAGACAAGCGTCAGGGGCGTAAGCCGCAAGGGGCTATGGTTCATGCTAGTTTAATTGTTTTGCCGACTGCGGACTCTTTTTTTTTTTTCCTTTTGATCGTGACTCAAGCTCGAGCTGCGGAAGCATCGAGAAGAAGAGGAGCCGTTTCATCGTCCATCGTCCATCATCTATAAAGTCGTTGCTTTTTTTCCTGGCATCTCTCCTCTTCTCTTTCCTCTTTCCTCTTTACTCTTTCCTCCTTCATCATCTCCCCCATCTTCAACCTCTCTTCTCGTCTCGAATCAACTTCGGCCGGGACTTGCTGAGCTGCCCCTCGTCTCTTCATTGCAACTACTACTACTACTGAGCTGATCACCGGCATCGATCTTCATCTTCATTGTCTTCATCTGCTCGAGCTCTCTTGACCCTTGAGCACTCTCCTCAACACCATCATGGCCGAGCACATCCTCACCCTGTCGTGCCCCGACAAGCCGGGCATCGTCCACGCCGTGACGGGCATCTTCGCCGCAAGAGGGCATAACATCCTCGACTTGCAGCAGTTCTCCGACTCGGCCAACGCCCACTTCTTCATGCGGGTGCACTTCGGCCCCTCGCCCACGCAGCCCGACGCCTCCTCGACGGCGCACCTGACGCCGGCCTTCGACGCCCTCGCCGCCGAGTACGCGATGCAGTACCACTTCCGCCCGCTCGCGCAGAAGACGCGCGTCCTCATCATGGTCTCCAAGATCGGCCACTGCCTCAACGACCTGCTCTTCCGCATGCGCGCCGGCCAGCTGCGCATCGACGTCCCCGTCATCGTCTCCAACCACACCGACTACGAGCCCCTCGCGCGCTCCTACGGCATCGAGTTCCACCACCTCCCCGTCACCAAGGACACAAAGGCCGCGCAGGAGGCCCGCGTGCTCGAGCTCGCCGCCCAGCACCGCGTCGAGCTCGTCGTCCTCGCCCGCTACATGCAGGTCCTCTCCCCGACCATGTGCGCCGCCATGTCCGGCCGCATCATCAACATCCACCACAGCTTCCTGCCGTCGTTCAAGGGCGCCAAGCCCTACTTCCAGGCGTTCGAGCGCGGCGTCAAGATCATCGGCGCCACCGCCCACTTCGTCACCGCGGACCTCGACGAGGGGCCCATCATCGAGCAGCGCGTCACCAGGGTCGACCACACCATGGACCCAAAGAAGCTCACCGAGGAGGGCTCCAACGTCGAGAGCCAGACCCTCGCCGCCGCCGTCGGTTGGTACGCCGAGGGCAGGGTCTTCCTCAACGGCTCCAAGACCGTCGTCTTGTAATGAGAAACAAACACTTTGTACAGTAGGGTAAAGACTTTTTCGTCTCTGGGTAGGAGAGACTTGGAAATGGGATATCTCGGATCGGGGGCGCTTGGACCTTGGAATGTATCGGAGTTTAGGAGAATCATTGAGATCAGGTAGACGCAATCAACTTGTCACCTAAGCTGCCTCTTTCCCTTGCCAGTAGCCCCTTGCCAGTAGTAGCCCTCAATGTCGTCCTTGCCAGTTGCCATCAATGCTGAACCTCAATGAGCGTTCGAGTTTATGACTGAAATCTCTTGCTGACCAGACAAAAAGTCACCCCCCCCCCCTTTTATAAAGCAGTCCTCACAACTCTCCCCATCTCGCCCTTCTCAACCCTCTCCACCCTCGCCCTCACCTTCCCCCAAATATCCTCCGCAACCTCCTCCCTCCCGCCCCCCGCATCCACCACCACGATATCCTCCTCGTCCTGCCCCCACGCCCCGTCCTCCAGCCCGCCCAGCTCCCCCACGAGCCCCTGGCCCGCGATGTCCTTGCCGCCCATGCTCAGCGCCCAGAAGAGCTCCCGCACCGTCCGCTGCATCTCGTCCTGCTCGTACTTCTCCGCGCCCCAGCCGCCCCGCGCGCGCGCCTGCTCGGCGTCCAGGTCCAGGAACAGCACGAGGTCCGGGCGCGGGAGGCCCGTGTCCGGCGCGCGCGCCCAGGAGAGGCCGAGCGAGGGGTTGCGCTTGGCGGCGGAGTAGACGATGCCGGAGTGGTAGAAGCGGTCGCAGATGACGGTTGTGCCGGACGCCAGGAGGCTTCGGATGTGGTTCCTACGAGGGGGGAAAAAGGGGGGGGGGGTTAGTCTGCAAGAACTCTTTGGCATCTGCCAAGGGGGTGAAGGGGACTCACGCTGCTTCCCATCGGTTGGCGCTGAAGAGCAGATGGATGGCGTGGTCCTCCATGTCGACGCTGGACTTGAGGTAGCCGTCGATCATCTGGCCGATGGGCGTCGACCTGTCTGTGCTGTGTCAGTAGGAAATGGCCTTGTTCTGCGAGACCCCTTCGTATCTCTCCTGCGTCTTTCGCGTGAACCAGTCCCAGCCCCCCTCCACGCCCAAAGCATGCATATTCATTTCAACCACCATCCTATCCTCCAAATCCAAGAAAAGGAAACCAGGACAACATACCAGGAAACCTCATCATCTTCACCCTCACCCCCTCCTCCACAAACCGCTGCTCCAGCATCTTCACCTGCGTCGTCTTCCCGCTCCGGTCCACCCCCTCCAGCACGATAAACGCCCCGCGCGCTACGTGCCTCTGGCCCTCACCCCCCTTATCCCCCCTGCACTTTGCATCTCCCCCACCCTGGCCCTCGATAATCCGCTCCACGGGCTTCTCCTGCGTGCTAGCCTGTGCGGCCCCCTCGGCGGATGAGCTGGCTATAGCCGCGGCGGCGAGGTCGCTTATCGACGCCATTGTCTTTTTTTCTATTCTTCTCTGATTTCGTTTCTTTTCTTTTCTTTCCTTTCCGTCTCTATCCCTTTCCGGTCCTTGTGAGTGACTGTCGAGCTCTGCGCAGAAAACACTTGGTCCAGTCCCTGCCGCTTGAGCTGGTCGCTATTGATCCTCGGCTGGTCTTGATCCCCGTGCCACCACGTACCGCCAGCACGTGATGTAACCGTAAAAAGGAAAATCGAGCACAGGAATAATCGGAGTTCAGAACGGCAATGCAGATGTGAGAAGGTGAAAGACAGGATGAGCTCGGCCGTGAGCTGCGATGCGCCGTGAAGCTCGAAATAGGTTGATGGATTGACGCTTCCGTCATTGGCCCCTGCGCTGCGCTCCAGCTCGAAGCTCCAGCTCTTGCCGCGAGCGCCACGTGGCTGTGCTCAAAAAACCGGTAATGCGCAGCCACCAATCACTAACCACAACTGTGGCGCCCTCGGCACATTCCGGTCCTCATGCCAACATCACCCAAGGAATTCGACTCTCAATGTGCAGCACCGAGTGGCATCTCCAACCCATGTCGTATTCACGGACGAACGCAGAATCATCAGAGATGAAGGCCCTCCATCATGGGAATCAACAGTGCTATTGCCGCCCGAACAGACCAATCTACCTACGATATCCCCCGACGAAACAAAAGACTCCAAAGCCCTGCCATGCCACACCAAAACTCCAGAAAAAAACAAAGCCAACATGAACATTGAACTAGACCGATCCTTCAAGTCATTACAATCCGCCCCGCTGTCTCGAATTTGCGATTCAAGAGACATCGGCCTGACGGAGAGAACTGGTTACCAAAGGGATGCAGTCGAAAAGAGCACGGGCCGCTCCACATCTCTCTCGTCTCTCTCATCTCTTTCTCGCCCCCCCCTCTCTCTCCAGGAAAAAAAAGGAGAAAAACACTTTTCTGCCCACCTCGGGTGTGTGGGTGTTCTTGACGTCAACACCCGACTTCTTCGTCCGAGGTGAATTTCCAAACACTGTAAAGCCTCATACAAGCGTCGAACCATCATTCATTCCGTACCGGTGTCGTGCTCAAGGATAAGGTCTCATGGGCTCGCGGCAGGAGCCTCGTTCTCGTCCTTGGAGCTGTCGCTCTCCCAAAGCTCGAAGCTCTCGCCAGTGCCCTCGATGGGCTGCAGCACAGCCACCTTGACTGGAGCTGCGATTGCCTCTTCGGAGAGGACGCTCTCGTGTTCGTGCACATCGAGCTCTTCAACGTTGATTTTTGGCACAGCCTTGCTCGTAAGCATGATGGCGGCAACATTCTGATCCTCGGACTGTTCGTCGCCGATAATGGTCACTGCGTCGTCGTCGGCATCGTCAAAGACCAAGATGACGGATGTGGCGTCGCACCCCTCGGGGTAGAACTCGGCCGCGTTGATCTCGCCCAGGGCGATCCGCTGCTTCTCCACCATCATGTCGTCAATGTCGGCCGCCTTGCCGGCTCGTCTCGTCGAGACCTGAGATAGGTGATCCGCGGGAGGGATGTTCTCCTTGTTGCGGCCCTCGGCCGTGTCCCGCGAGGCACGCTCCTCCGTCTCCTCGTCCGACGAGATGTCGAGGACGCACGTGCTGTGCTGGAGCAGATTGGTCATCTCCTGCTCCGGGGAGTCCTCGTGGATGTCGAAGAACCAGCTCGACTTGGTCTCTGGCTGCAGGAGCTTGGCCACTTTGGACAGGTTGGGCCTCTTGGGGGGAGCCGTCGTGCGAGGGGCGTAGCCTGCAATGGTCCCCTTGAGTGCCGCATCGAGGGAGAACGGGGCTGAGGAGGACGAGGCGGGTCCGAAGGAGGGCGGGTCGACGCGGGTGTAGGAGCCGAATGTGCGTCGCCGGCTGGCGAGAGGGCCGGGCCGCTTGCTGATGCTGGGTGGCGAGCGGCCGGCAGGGGCGGAGTAGGTGGACGGCTTTGGGGCGCTGGTGCTGATGCGGGTGCCGGAGATGCTGTTGCCGATTCTGTCGCTGGGCGTCTTGGGCTGGGGGATGCTGCGTCGGGAGGCGAACAGGGGCTTCTTGGGCGTGGCCGCGGGAGCGGCTCGGGCGGCAGCGGTCGACGAGGCGGCTGGCTTCGGTGCGGTGGCGGTGGCAGTCTTGCTCAAGGAGTGGATGGCCTTAAGGGCGTCCTTGGAGAGACCGTCGAGCTTGACGCCCTTTGACCGCTTGGAGAAGAAAAGAGGGTCGACATTTTCGGAGTCGTCTAGGTCCAGGAGGCCGGCCTTTCGCTTACCCGGGGAAGAGGAGGGGATGGCTGAGAGAAAGGGTCAGCATGAACTGGTCCACGGATCTATCGATGTGTTCCGTCCGTCCCTGCTCGATTTTTTTCCCCTCCGACGCTCCAAAATTCTGGCGTGGCATTTTCCTTTCTCGCTGACGCTTCCCAGCCGCAGGTACGAGCGTTTGAGGAGCAACTTACCATTCTGGCGGTTCTTTGAGCTGGTCAAGGACTGGAGTCTTGCGGAGTCGAGAGGAGCAAAGGGCTGTCGGGCGACGGTGGCCATGTTGATAAGAGCGGATGAGGATGCTATCGATATTGACAGGTTGAAGTTTTGATGTGGGACTGCAGTGTGGATGCAGAAACCCTAGTCGTGCCGGGCCCCGATTTGCAAGGAAGGAGCGGACTCCGTGAGGGGAAAAAAGGGCAAGAGAAAGAAGAAAATGCCGGCAAAAAAGGAGAGAGAAGGGGAGAGAGAGAAAAAGAGGAATAGGAGCAGAGAATTGGGCGAGATGTCGTCGATGGAAGGTGCGTCGAGAGCCTCGATCTGGTTTGATCGTGATGATGGAAGGTCGGAGGGAGGAATCGATGGATCCTTTGGGCTTGGTCTCAAAAGGTTTGAGTACGGTTAAGTTATGCTGGATTCACGCACTGCATTGACCGCGATTTCCCGTCGGCACACGGGGAAGAGGAAAGGGAGAAAGACGGAAGAGAAAAAAAAGCAAAAGGACGAGGAGCGTCGTGGGCGAGAGATGTCGGAGCCGCTGCTGCTGCCTGTGCCGCTATAAAGATTGCGAGGGGTGGATTGATGGATCTGTCACGGCTCGTCAATGGTCGATATGTGCTGCTGGAGATAGCACAAGTCCGAAGAGAGAGAGAGAGTAAAAAAAAAAGAATGGCGATGCCCGTGGGCCTGGAAGATATTGAGGTATGTTGAAAAGGGGACTGGAGGGTGGTTGGCGTGGAAGGAGGGATTGATAGATTGATGGAATCTAGATTGATAGATCAGGAAGGGACGCTGGGTGCAGTGGCTTCCTTGATCATCATCTGTCCCGGAGAAAAAGGGCAGGAAGGCGGAAGAGGAGAGAGGAAGGAGGAAGGAGGAGAAGAAGAAAAGAGAAGGAGGAGGAGGAGGACTAGGAGCGGAAGGAGAGGAAAGGAAAGAGGAGCTGGGTCTGGTGAGAAGAAGAGGGGCGGGAAAGGGCGCATCTAATACTGTGCTCGACTGGAAGAGTCAGAGTAACTTAGTACGAGTACGAGTACCTCGTCGTCGTCGTCCTCCAAGGACTTGGAGTCGTACTCGTATCGTACTTTGACGATGGGTAGTAGGTACTCCGAGTCCTTGCAGGCTGACCGGGTGGAATTGATCCATCAATGATCCATGATCCGTCCATTGATCCATCCATCCATCCATCCATTCATCAGGGCGATGCACGTCCGGAGCACGGATCGAGATGTACGAGAGGTACTTGGTCTACGGGTACGAGTACGGAGTTTAGGTACTCTGTAGAGCCTGGACTCATCACGGAGTATCCGCATCAGTGGACGACGGCATGATTCACCGCAGACATCAATCAATGGCACGAGTAGTACGGAGTACTCCGTAGCGAGGTCGGGTTCAATGGATCAATTTGATCCATCAATCTGTGTGGTGGAGGTGAGCGGTGCCCAAGCCTCCATGAGCATCTGTGCGCTGAAGAAGCGGCAGCGGGGACCCCAAAAGGCGCGATGGTCCGCCCCGTCACAGGGTAGGCGCACAGTGTGCACAATGGCTGGATCCAGATGATGGATATGCACGTACCTTGTACCGGTATGTATTGATGTACGGGGTACGGCAAATGGACGTGATACTACTACCAGTATCGCGAGTCCTCCGTAGGGACAGTACTCGTACTCCGTAGATCGATCCATTGATCCATGGCTGGGCTCAGGCGGGGAAAACTTGAAGGGAGCCTGGAAGGGAGGCGAGGATTGGATGGATGGATCGATCTTCTTGGATGCATTTGATGGATCAACTTGGATGTCGGACGGAGCAATCAAGAGCCATGGATCCGAGGATCGTTCAGGGATTCAGAACCCCAGGGCTAGGTCGGCGGCCAAAGAGGCTCCAAGATTAAAAATCCAAAATCCAGCTTCCAGATTCCAGATTCCAGATCTCAGCCCAGGCCCACGGCAGTTCCTCTCCAGGAATTGATGCCCGCGCATGGGCCGGCGATCCCTCATCTCGCTGCGTTCTTGTCCTTGAAGATGGAATATCTCGTGCGGAGTAGTACTCGTAGGTGTACCGGTAGGTGCGGAGTAGACTCGTCCTCCACCGGCAGTGAGGCCACGCTGGCTCGACACGCGACACGAACGAGGCGCGAAGAAAAAAAAATTGATATATTTTCTCATCTGCACTGTATTGAGAGAGGAGGAGGAGGGGGAGGAGGAGGATGTCTTGAAAATTCACGTTGGATGTATGGAGTACGAGTACGGGGTACGAGTCCTCCGACACTCCCACAGCCGGGCTACCCCGTATAGAGACTCGCGATGCGGCCTATCCACGTTCACGCGAACCAGGACCCTCGTCGTACGTACGAGCACACACTCCGTAGGTCGGAGTACGCCGCGAGACATCCAGACATCCAGACCTCGCGATGAACATACTTTTCCGGGCGAGCCAATCGTGACGCGCGACGAGGGCGGCCGCTGGCAGGCTCTTTACGCGTTTTGGCGCAGTTGGCGGACAGAGAGCCCGGAGCATCCTCTTTAAGCTTAAAAAGCAATACTCCGCGAGGAGGGGGGATCTAGATTCCATTCTTGAGTTCAAGAAGGAAATCGCCATCTCGTGATGCCACTGCCATGCTCACGATACCTCAATGCATCAATGTATATGTAGTCGAGCCGGGAGGCATTCAACACCAAGAACTTCGTTCAAAACTCGATACTCTTGCTCGTGAGCCATCAAAGGGATTCGCAGAGCGCGTTAAGTGCATACATCAATGATCAATGATCAATTCATCAATGCGCATCGCCGCCCTGATCGACCCTCAGGCAACCCGTCTCAGCCACCGACGCAGGCTCTGCCGAAGCTCTTCTCTCACTGCATCCAAGAATCAACCAGGCAATCAATCAATCAATCATTCATTCAATAAATCATTCATTCGTTGCCACATTCGGTGTCTCTTGCTTGTCTCAATGCCTTTGAGCAAAGCCAGCAACGGTATACGGTCTTGATCTACGGAGTACGGAGTACGAGTACATACGAGTACAGGTACTGTATCCGCTCATGCACGCACTCTGCATCTACGGAATACTGCATATGTACTATACTGCATATGTGCTATACTGCATATTTATTATGTATGCTGCATACATGCATATCCGATCCTCGATGCGAAACACCAGACCTTCCGACTCTCCGACTTGCTCATGATCTTCTATTACTTGTACGGAACATTCACCACCACGACGATCCATTGTCTGGCTGCCTTCTTCCACGCCATCTCCCTCATTCCAACCATCTCCGCCCTCCAAACCTTCCTCGCCTGAGTGCTGGACACCATATCCCTTAAACCATCGCTCCCTCGCCCCTCGCAAACTCGCCCTCACACTCGCCCTTCAAATCGCCCTTCGACATGCCTCCCTTTCTCTCGCCCCTCTCGCCCCTCTCGCCCCTCTCGCCCCCGTACCTCAGAAAGTCTGTCACAGACTTACTCACAGTACGGATGCCGGAGCACCGAATTTGCAGTTGGTTTTCAAGATCGCCGTCGCGGCCCCGGGTACCATGACAAAGCCCGGCAGACTGGGTCGGTGCTCCCAGACGAACGCCCCCGCAGACTCCACGTACCATGAATCTGTCTCATGATCTCTTCAATCCATGTCAACTCGATCTTGTAAGTGAAGACGTGCTTGGATGGGCATGCCCGGCGGGCTGGCCTCCACGCCTCGAAAGCCTCCCTCGATCCCCCTCCGAGTCTTCTCCATCCACCACCGAGGCTGACCTCTTGCTTAGCCAGTGTCGAGCTGCAAGGCTGAACGCCCATTTGAGAGCTCTTTAAATGCAGACAGACATGGCAAGTTGTCTGCTGCCTAGCATGGTCTTCCAGGAAGAGAACCAGCCAGGGGCAGGGCAACGGCCATCCTCGAACCAGTCCGGCCGTCCATCGGCTCCTTCAGTCCAGCAACCGCTCACCCGGAGTCCCTGCACTATGCGACACCCCGTCACACGAAAGCCACACGCTCATCAACGGCGCGCCCACCCGCGTTTGCCCGCGTCGTCTCGCCCGCTCCCATTGCCATTTGTACTCCTACCGGTACTCCTGAGCTACGGAGTACCATCCCGTCTGACGGTAGCCCTCGCTCTGCTCCCCAGCCTCCCCATTTACCTGCATCGGCCCTGGTACGGATCCGACTTCGCATCAATGTGTGCCCGCCCACGCACGCCACGCCATCGGATAACGCACTCGCAGCTGCACGCACTTGCCGGCCTGCAGCTGCCAGGCGGGGTCCCCTCGCCGGCGAGCAGGGGACATCTTTGTTCGTCGTTCGCTAGGGCGTGCAAGGTCAGCACGGATATAGATTGGTGGCTGCGCGGTGCTGGCGCCGTGGGCGAGTCCGGAACACGCTTTCGATCCGCCGTTCCAGAAGTCGCCTTCACGGGACCCGAGGGACGCCATCTCTGCATCATGACTGGACGCCTGCCGGATGGATGGAGACGGGAAAAGACCCTCAATGGAATCGGACGACCTTTCATCATCTTCTATCGACGTGGTGAGGCTTTCCATGTCTGCGTCCGTGGAGACCATTCTCTGGCATGGCCGACTCCTCGGCCACCATCCGACAAAGGAAATCTCCACGCCCAGGCAAAGACCACCAGCAAAGACCACCAGTCGCCATATGGCTTCAGTCTCACCGGGTCCACACGTTGATCCATGATCATTGGCAATGCCATGTGATTCATATATCTATTGATCTGTCTATCCAACAACCTGCATCAAGGCCATCCCGGAAAAAAAGACAACAGTCTACAACATCACCACCAAGCCTCATCCTTGAGACGACGGCCGATCACTCCAATCCTGTCTCCAGATCCAGCCCGAGATCCTCACCACTCCAATCCCGTCTCCGTCCTGCGTCCGCTCGCCTGAATCCTCTTCTAGTGAGTCTCCTTGCCCTTCTTGTCGCCGTCCTTGCCGTGTTTCTTCCCATCCTCCTTGTGGTGCCCCTTGTGCTTCTCCTCCTCACTCTTAGCCCGTCCCTGGATCTCCTTCTCCTGAGTCCCCTTCCCCTTCCCGTCCTTGTCGTGCTTCTTACCACCCTCCTTCCCCTTGTCGTGCTTCTTGTGCTTCTCCTCTCCGGGTTTCTCAGCTCGTTCCTCGACCTCCTTCTTCTTGCCCCCTTCATCGTGCTTCTTGCCTTCCTCCTTGTGGTGCGTCTTATGCTTCTCCTTCTCCTCCTCGTTCTGAGCCCTCCTCTGCACCTCCGTCTGGTACTTCCCCTTCCCCCTCCCCTTCCCCTTCCCAACATCCGGCTTCCCCTTCTCCTCCTCTTTCCCCTTTCCGTGACCCTCCTCAGCGCGGGCCTGGACCTCCTTCTTCCCGTCGTGCTTCTTCCCATCCTCGTCGTGGTGCTTCTTCTTCCCATCACCGCCGTGCTTCTTCTCCTCATCCTGGGCCTCATCGGCCCGCCTCTCAATCGCCCCCTCGAACACAGCGGCCCGGCGGTCCTCCAGGCCCGAGAGCCCCGCGTACGAGCTGCGTTCCACTTGCGTCAGGTCCCCGCGCATCTCGGCGCGCTCCATCCACTGCCCCGCGGGGGCCGGCATGCCGGCGACCAGCACGGCCGAGAGCAGGATCACCGCGGCGGTCTTCATTTTGGCTGGGATGCGGTCGTAGGTAAAGCGGGAGTCAAAGTCTGAAAAGTCTGAACCCCGAAAGCCTTGAGATCGCAGTCGAGGCAGGGAAAGTAGTCGTGATTCCAGATGATGTTCGCGGTAGTTGAGCAGTGTAGACAGGAAAGACTTGATGTGAAAGCCCAGGCAGTTGAGATCTTGATGTGCAGGAGTCGATGAGTGAAGAGTCTCTGGAAACAAAGAACTCCACGCCAGAGGACACGCACCTTTATACTACATGTACCCAGCTCCTCCCGCCCCAACCATCCCAATCCACATCTCAACTCGAGTCCACGCAAACCCACAGATCTGCAAACCTGTGCCGTAAACCCGCAAATCCGTGCTGTAAACCTGCAATCCTGTGCTGTAAACTGTCAACCTGCAAACCCGTGTTGTAAACCTATGCTGCAAGCCTGCAAGCCCAACTACACGTACTCGTACGAGTACGCACAGCCCTCGCCAAACAACACCCGCCCCAACACCCACCCGGCAAATCCGGCATCCCCCCTGAATCAAGCCTCCAGCCTCATCCGTGCACCCAATCACCCAGCCCATCCGCACAGCATCCGCACACGTCTCGCAGCCCGTGCACTCAATGGGCATCAGTCAATCCCCTTTGGCCCCCAAACTCACTCACTCGCTAGGGAAGAGAAAACAGGACGTCGATTCCCGACAATATGCATCCACACCGCCTTCAACACCACGCAGTTGACTCGGCTCGTTCGGTTCGTTCGGCACATATACATACATGCAGGCCTCCCTTGATAGCCACTCAGGGCAGCACAGCAAAGCACCGCATGGCGCATTCAACGATCCCGTCCCCAGTCTGCTCGTCATCGCCATGGGTCCAGAACCATTCTATCAATACCTGAGAAAGGGATTCTCCCCTCAACCTAGCCACACCATCCGCAGACTCCTTCCTCATCCTTCTGCTCAAAGACAATGGGCCCAACCTCCAAGTCCACGTCCCCACCAGCACCCTCTCATGAAGCCGTTTGCGGCCCAGACCCCATACGACTGGCGGGAGCAAACACCCCCTGATCCCGTAGCAAGCACTTCGCCCGGCTCCAAGACGAGGCTTCAGCACTCGAGCCCCGCCGCGCAGCAATCACACGTGGGACATGAGGTTATGAGGCATCAGCCTGTTGTGATCAATTATGTTGTCTATCGATACTCGTTAATGCTACTGTCACCCTCGGTCCATCAATATTCATATTGCCTGTTCCAACCAAACCATGATGCCTTTGTTTCATTCGAGTGACCACATGCGCTTCCAAGCCTAGGAGGCAGTTGTTTCCTTAAACTGTTCGCGCTCGCTGAACTGAATGTTGCCCCTGGGTCCTCTCGATGACACAGTCGTGTCTTCATCAACAAGGACGGTGGTGTTGGCGTGTCCGCCCCGAGTAGCTGTCGCGGGATCCGACTCGAGTGTGTGCTCGGCGCCGTGGTTATGCTTGGCTCTGACAAGTGGATCGTGATGAATCGTGTGGGGTGCGGGACGCGCGCCATGAGTCGGGGTGAGGGGGTCGTCTCTCAGCTCATGCCTTGGTGTTCCAATGCGTCTCGCGGTGATGGGGTCATCTTCGAGTCTGTGGCCTTCGGTGGTTGGCGTACCATGGCCCGGATCCAGGGCTCGGCCATGCTCCCCCAACTTGCCCCTGTGCGCCGTTCCATGGTGTGCAGGGGTGTGCTGCTCGGGAATGACGACTGGTTGATCGTCAAGGGCACGCATGTTTCTCAAGTTGATGGTCCCCGGAGCCTGCCGAGGATGCGAGGAGACGGGAGGGTTCGCAGGCTTTGTTGCGGGCCTCTGGCCGGTTGTGCTCGTGGCTGTGAACACTGCTGCCGATGCCGATGGGCCCTTCTCCTGCACTCGGGGGGCGGGATAGTCAGGATCGCCGCTACAGCAAAAGGGCAGACAGCCATTGTCGCACTGGCAGCAGACATTGGGCGACGTGTATGTACTGACCATGGGGCCGCTTCGCTGGTAGGCCTTGTCGCATCCGTTGGGATCGTTGGCGAGTCTCTCTCGGAGAATTATCTCCTGCTCGCTCCGGACGAGGGTGAGGCAGGGGCAGCAGCATGCGTCCCAGAAATCGTCCCAATCGCAGCCGTCAATGCCGTAGTAAAGGCGAACCCTCTGCTGGAGCTTGCCGATGAAGCAACCGTAGACTAGACCGAGTGTCAGCACATCTCAGGGGTGGAAGATGACTCGGTATGGGGCCGTACATGGACAGCAAGCGACAATCTGGAGACAATCCGTGTTGATACAAGGCGGATTGTGAATGCTGGCGGCATTATTGCCCGCAGCAGCAGTCCTCAGACGGTCGCAGGCTCGGGCATACACTCCGCAGGCCCAGAATTTGGCCTCGGAGAAGGCCCTCTCAAAGCCGTAACCATCCTCGGCGTCAGCCGACCAGAGCCAGTGTCTCTCACGTTGAACCTGCTGCGCCATCGGGACGTTGAGAAGAGTTGTGTCTCGGCGTCTTTCGAGCCATAGTCGAAGACTGGCGGAGGCTGACTACAACAGGCAGAGAGATGTCGGCTTCGAAGCCTGTGGAAGAAGAGGCACACAGGCAGTCTGCACTTATATCAGATCAACTTGAGATGGAAAGCGAGGGTTTGGGGAATGTCTAGTAGGCTGGAAGAGGAGGGCGAGGACTCAGTAGAGCGACGATGGATATGTTTGGAAGACTGGGAGCGAATGGTCGAGACTTGATCGCAGCACAGCCGAAAGATTGCAGTATCGATGAATTGCAGTATCAATGAAGTCAAAGAAGAAAGAAAGGATATCAAGACTCAGAGCAAACGAATGACTGTCTCCGGCCTGGATCGTGAGATGGTCAGGCGGGAGATGATGGTGTAGATGCAGAGACTCGGATCAAGTTGAGGCCAAGGTGAGGGACAGGAGACTGGACTTGTCCGGGGCAACGCAGCGCAGCGATGCCTGGTCACGACCTACTTCGAGTACGATCGGAGTACTACGATGCTGGGTAGATTTTGGGGGCGGAAGTTGCGATCCAGGGATTGCCCGGCCAACCCGCCGGTCACAGCCTGCCCATCGAAGCCACCACGGAAGGAGCAACTTGAGTAGCACCAACCTACATGACCTTAGTAGTACCTACCTCCTGTATCTTCTCCGAGCAAGCGGCAACTGAGCTGCACATTGAAGCCACGCAGGGAAAGCGTGCCTCACATTAACGGTCGGTGACTGCCAGTTGAGGTAGCTGCCGTGGTAGCGGCACTTGCAGGCTTCTCCTCAGGCTATCGGAGGTGGGTAGTACAGGCAGTACAAGAAATCTCAACTTCCACTTACCCCTCATCTACAGATAGGAGGTAGTACCAGTATGTAGCTCCTTGAGAAAGAGGCATCAGCTGCTCGGCGCCTTCCACGGAAGCAACACGGGCAACAGCCAAGATCACGAGGCTGCGGCTCGCACTGGCGCCCAAGCCTCGTCCAAACCAAATCCCCCGTTCTTGTCTCGAGTTTGGGGAGCTGGCTCCAAGTTGACGGTCAACATCATACCTACTGCTACTTAGTAGTCTTACATTGTGCTTTCTCGTCCTCGACGCCGACATGGACTGGTTCGTACTCGATCAGCCGCAGCTGCCTCGTGGCTTCGGCAGGCCACCCACGAGGCTTGGGGAAAGCGGCAATCAAACAAGCTCGAGGCAAGGCCAGAGAGTGCCAAACAATTGCCGCAGCCACAAACCGCGCACACATTCACGGTGGCGTCTGGTCACCGAAACCCTCGGTCTCCTGTTGGGTCTTGCGCCCCCTCTTGCGCCCTCCGCAAGTTCAATGCTATTGATGTTGCATCGAGCCGCGACGAGCAGGGCCAACAACATGTAGGCAAGCACGCGGTCGTCATTGCTTCTGATCAGCCGGCATCGATGATGACTCGTGGCTTTCTTTGCAATTCGTTGACATTCAAATGCTGTCTGCCTTGTTCTCGTCTGCTGCGAGACAGGGCCTTGATCCCAGAATGAATGCCGCAACCAGAACCTGCTGACGTGGAGCTCAATCTGCCATAGTGGTGCAGCGGGTGCTTCTTTCGCCGAGTTCGATGGCAGTGGTCGAGACTGCAATCTGGAGGTTGTCACTGGCAACGTGAGGTCAAATCAAACCCCCGTCTGCTGGTCTGAGACAAAGCTCGTGACTGTGTTCACAGCTTCATTCCCGGATAGGGCTCACCAGCCAACACCGGCGACGTCGACTCCTCTGCGGACCGATTGAATCATCGATCGACCGAAAAATGCTTGCTTGCTTGCTTGCCACCGGTAGCTCGACAAGAGAAGTTCGGGTGAGCGCAGGGGTGAATATTCCTCTGCGAGCGCTTGCTGCTTGCGCCGCCCACTGCGATGCGAGACGCTCTGGCCCGAGGGAGGATCGTGTTGGCGCGCATCAGCGGACAAGCGCTAGCGTATACCCGGGGTCATGATTTGCTGCGTATTCGGCATGAAGCTCGACGGATCCCATATTGGACCGGGATCCCATCCGCGCCGAAGTCATCTGAAGGCCGGCCGCTGGACGGGGCTGCATTCAGGATACAGCAGGTACATATCCAGGATCGCATTGCAGCTCCGCCAGGAGGAAGGAGGAGGGAGACCTGTGAGAAAAGGCCCGCTTTCTTACGGATGTTGGAGGAAGAGTTTCCATGGGAACCGTGCGGCGATCAGGGACAAAAATGATGTCCCAGACAAGCAGAGACCGCCCGGAGACAGACCTGATTCGGGTTTCAGACGACGCGGAATGGGCCAAGTCCAGCGATGACCGAGAGTCTGGCAGCGGGACCGCCCTCTTGGGCGCTTAGCTCGCTTAGCCTGCCCTTTGGACCCGTGAGGCCCATCGACCCATCCATCAGTTTTCCGTAGCCGCAAAAGGACCGTGGCAACATCGAGATGCCAGCCTGAGAGGTACTCGTAGTACGGAGTACTAGTAGGTAGCAGTACGGGTACTCGTACGAGTACCATCTGCACGGGCGCATCTCAAGCGCCAGGGCTGTTATACCTGTACAGGTATGTGCGATCACCTTGGGATCCTCGTGGACATGCGAGTATGTACATTGATGGATCCCACGCGCGCCGGACCTCGTTTCAGAGGATACAGGCTGTTCCAGCAACTGGAGATTGGCGGGTGTGATTGGCTGCGGGCCCGGCGTACATACATCAATTGATTGATCAATACATGAGGTGATGTGGTAGTGGTACCTGGCATGCAGCATGATGCAATGCACCGCTGCCGGGCCAGAGGCCGCCCCATTCCATCAATGTCATTGCAGAATGCTGATCTTTTCTTTTTCTCGTTCTTCTTTTTTTTTCCCCCTCCTCTCTTCATGCCGTAATCGCCACCGCAACACGAGGCGTCGCATGCGACTTCATGTCCCTCGTCCGATTCATACGAGCACTGCCATTGTGCTCGTGCTCGTGCTCGTACTCGTACTCGTATCATGTACAGCACCGGTATGCGCCTCAAATTGTGCATGCACAAGAGAAAAGGGGGCGGGGTCCTCGAGGCCAGACGGCCCAATCAGCGGGCGGCGCCAAGGCTGCATCTTGCGGTTTCCTTGCAGTAGTTCAGGTCCCGGG
>NQYQ01000049.1:86672-98765 GCA_003055925.1 Escovopsis sp. Ae720 | reverse complement strand
AAGCAGAAAAGGGCTCTTTGTGCGGCTACCAAAAAGGCAGCAGGCGGGGACGGCAGGCGGCATGTCGAATCGCGATCAATGGCCGCGGAACAGGAACTGCATGTCCTGGGGTGTCAGGGTGTCCATGGCCTTGTCGTCCGCGTTGACGGTCGAGTGGATCATGCTCGTCTTCTTCTCCTGGATGAGTACCATCCTGCTCTCGACGGAGTCCTCGATGCAAAGGCGCGTGATGGTGCATGGTCGGGTCTGGCCGATTCTGTGACATCGATCGGCCGACTGCCATTCCGCAGCCGGGTTCCACCATCTGAAACAATCTCGTTAGCAAAAGCTGGGTAATGAAAGGAGGGGAGTGAGAGTCAATGGGCGACTTACGGATCGACGATGAAGACGCGGGATGCTTCTGTCAGGTTGAGCGCCACGCCGCCCGCCTTGAGGGACACGAGGAAGCATTCCACGTCGACGTTGCTCATGAAGTGGTCGATCGAGGCCTGCCGCTGCGCGGGGGTCATGCTGCCGTCGAGCATGACGGTCGTGATGCCCGCTCGGCGCAGCCTCCACTCGATGAGCTGCAGCATGGTCGTGAACTGCGAGAAGATAATGGACTTGTGCGACGCATTATCCGAGCGCAGCTTGTGCAGCTCGTGGACGAGGAGCTCGATCTTGGACGACGACGTCCAGTTCTCCATCTTGATGCGGTTGATGATGGATGACTTCTTCATAAGGGTTTCGTCCTGCTCGATCTCGGGCTGCTCGAGGTCGATGACAAGCGGGATGTGGCAGCGCGGACAGTCCGGCTCTTCTGTGGACCGCACGTATGCAGAGACGCAGGTTCGGCAAAAGTCGTGCTTGCAGCGACTCCGAACCGTATCTTCGGCCGGCTCGTCGCAGATGCAACAGACAAGCACGTTCTGACCACCCTCGGCATTCTTCTTCAGGATCAGATCGGGGTGGTCGGCAACTTGTCTCATCTGCATGATGAGACCGAAAATGTTGGCATAGTTGTTGAGGAGGACACCCTGCGCCACGTATGTGTCGAACCTGCGCTGGCCGCTTGTCATGATGCTGTTGGCAAAGTCGTTCTCCTCCTCTCCAAAGAATTGGCGGTCGACGTAGATCTCCTTGATGGGAAGCTCCATGGAGTCTGTGTGATCTCGCTTCAGGCGCCGCAGCATGATTCGGTCGGTCATCAGGCGGAGCTTCTTGAAGGCCTCGCGACCCGGACCCAAATTGCCAAACTTCTGGATCGGGTTGAGCAGCTCCTGATTGAAGAGAGACACGTGTTGCATGCCGATGTGTCCGCACTTGGAGCACCGGCTGCTTTGGTCCATTGACCATTCCAGGGTCGTGCAGGGACACTGCTTGCAGAGGTAGGATGTGAACGGACGAATGTTAAGAAACCTGACGAGCGAGAAGAGTTCTCCGATGCGGTTCTGAAGAGGGGTTCCGGTCAGACACCAGCGGTATTCCGTCTTGAGCGCGAAACAGGCCTTTGCAGTCATGGTTGTCCTGGTCTTGATGCAGTGGGCTTCGTCCAGAATGGCGCGGTGGAACTTGATGGCGTGGATGACGCTCTTCTCCTTGTGGATTCCATTGGCGCGCACGAAGCCCTTTTCTTGTCGTCGATACATGGACTCAAGGCTGTTGTAGGACATCATGATCACGTCGTACGCTTTGAGCCCTTTGACGGTGATGGTCTTGGCCTCCTTGTTGGTCCCGTGGAAGACGAATGTCTTCAGGGTGCCGTCCGTGTATGAGCTGATCTCTGACTGCCATTGCATGAGCGCCACGGGGGGGACGAGCACCAGCGTGGGCTGCTTGGCGGGATAGTCGGACATGATGAGAGAGACAGCCTGGATCGTCTTGCCCAGACCCATTTCATCGCCGAGGAGACCACCTTTCCATTCGGTCTTCTCCATTTCCAGCATCCACGCAAGCCCTTCACGTTGGAATGGCTTCAGCTGTCGCGAGATCTTCGGAGGTTGCGGTGCCATGCCGGTTTTGAGAATGGGCATGTCTTCTAAGGTTTTCCACATGGTCTTCAGTTCTGGATGGTGCTCCTCGAGTCGATTTCTCTCTTTCTTCACACGCCGTCGATTCTGCGTTCTGTAGGCACGTCGAGAGAGTGATGCAATGAGTAATGCTTCGGCTTCGGCCGATTGTGGCGGTGCCTGGAGATCTGGCTCATCTTCACTGGCCGAAGATAATTGAGATTCGGAGAGGCCATCCGATAGAGAGAAAAAGTCGAGATCATCATCTTCGTCTTCGGAGTCCGACGCGGCTTTGATGGGAGGTGCCTTGGATTTGCTTCGTGAGGGGTTTCCTCTCTTTGATATTGGAGGATCATCCTCGAAGTCTGGCTCGGCTTTGACGGAGGATGCCTTGTACTTGTTTAGGTAGGTACTATGCCTTCTGTCCATGATTGGGGCCTCATCCTCGAGCTCCGACTCTGTTTTGATAACAGGCGCTTTCAACTTGAGAGGCGTCTTCATTTTGCTTCGCGAAGGCTTTAGGACCGGGACGTCATCTTCGCTCAAGCGGTCGACTTTGTCTTCGTCGGACACGTAAGAAAGCGCACCAGCATCATCGGGGGTGACGGTTTCGTTCATATCAACGTCCGAAAAAGCAGACTCCTCAGAGTCTGCGACGACCTTGGGCTTCTTCGCAGGGCGACCGCGTCTGGAGCTAGTCCCGCCAGGGGCTCTCGCACGTTTAGAAGACTCGGCTTGGCTCTTCGAAGAAGAAGCTATGCTTTCTTTGGCCCGGAAAAGACGAGTGTCTGAGAAGCCAAAGTCAGACGACTCGAAGGATTGCCCGACGCTTGCGTATTCCTCGTTTTGCAGGCGGAGAGCAATGTCTGCGTCGCGAGATGTGTTGGGACCATCAAAATATCCATATAATTCGTCGTCAGAGTCCTCAATCTCATAGATCGCGGCGTCCTTCCCGACGTCATTCATGGAGTGAAGTCTCGAGCCCTTGTAAATCTGCTTCCCTTTTCCTTTGACGGGGATTTGGACTTCAAAAGTGCAGCGTTCCTTTCCTTTCCAAGTCTTGGAAGACTCTCCTGTGTCCGGGCTTTTGCTAGTCCCAGGAGTCGAGTAGTCGCTCTCTGAGGAGATTGGCAACGACGTGGGCACAGACGAGGAAGACCCGCTGCCCATGAGGGAACTCTGGGCCGCGCTCCCTGAGAAGCTACTCGTGGAGGGGGTCGAAGCCAGAGCTGCTCGGGAGGCCCTGGTTCTCGGGAGGGTCCTCGCAGGCGACTGCAGGTCTTTCTCAGAGGGGCCGGCGGAAGGCTCTTGGCTTGTGGAAGGAGCCATATTTCTGCTCGAGCGAGTCGAGTGGCGAGACCCTTGAGAGGCGTTTTTCGAGGAGGCTGCGAATACGAGTGTCAGTATTGTCGATTGTGATGATACAATTCCAGAGAACATTATTCGCGAACTCACAAGCCCTCGCAGGTGCTGGGGCCACGGTTCCCCGCCTCGATGGACGACCACCGGCCATGGCGATCGCAAAAAAGGTGATAATTTCTCACCGAACGTATGAGTTGATTGGCGAAGTAGCAGCCTCTGCGTTGGCAGTGTGAAAAAGCAAATTGGAACGAGGGAAACGGTCACAAGGACTGCGTGGAAGAGAATCAGAAGAAGAAGTAAAAGAGGGGGGGGGGATGAAGCCACGGGGATTCCTGCGGCAGCGGATCGAGACGGTCTCCCTGGAGTTTGCCACAGACAGACAAAGACAATTGCCCGTTCCTGGTGACCGGCAACAGGAAGGTAAATTGCGAGGCGGGCTCCTGTCTTGGTCAAAAGGTCAACTCCCAGAGAGAAAGGAAGAGAGGAAGAAGAAGAAGAAATATTACAATCTGCTGCAAGCGGTGCGTGGCTTCTGCTGCTGCTGCTGCTTCTGCTGCACGACGAAGGGAAGCAGTGAATCATGAAGGCCCGCCGGGTCGAGTGTGTCGAGACACACAGTGCGCAGAGGCGCCCAACTGGCCGCGTTGCCACACTACGCGAAGTCACGTGCGTGTGATTGAGCCCTTGGCGACAGTCGAAATGATAATCGACACTGTACTCTGCATGACTGTGCACTGTCAAGGCCGGCAAGGAGCGTTCCTCACACAGTGCGTCTTCTTTGGTGGTCAGGGCGCACCAGGAGCACCGTGCCTGATTCTCACCGTGCGAATCACGCGAGGAATAATCACTGTTGGCACTGGGCACGGCCAAAGCGAGACCAAAGGCCGCCACTTTCTTCTCACTCCATCGTGACTTTGCCAACTAGGAATTGAGATCTCGTACTCTAGAATCAATCTTCTTTCTTTTTTTTAACCTGAATAGATCTTCAGGTTGGGCTCGAGTTTTATTTTGAGATTTATCTTCGCCAATCTCTTCCCCTGTCTTTCTCTCGAGACTCTTCGCAGCCCGGCGGCTCCAATTGGCACCATGTTCGTCCATCATCATCATCCCCAGATAACTTCAATGTCGATGGACAGACACAAGCTGACTGCTACGACTCAGGGCTCGCCGAAGGGCAGACGAGGGTCAAGATGGGAGACCCCGGAGAAACATCACGGGACCGTGAGCATTGCCCCTTTGAAGCCCTGATTGTTGAGCCTCATGCTGACCCAAGATCATAGACAATCTGCCCTGACAGACTTCCTTGCTGTGAGCCACTCCTGAAATGATCTCATGGATTGGCATTCTTGTTGTCGTGCAGAGACTGACCTCAATGACTGGCAGTCTCACAACATTTCCGCGAACCAGATCCGTCTCGATGCCGAAGACCGCAGACGGCGGGCGGACGCTGAAGCGCTGCGGAATGGAACGGCAACGGCCGGCCCGTCATCTGCTTCTGCCGCAGTGACGGTCGAAGCGAGCAGCTCTCGATCGAGACGAGGAAATGCTCCCTCGTCACAAGCTAGCGGAAGGTCGAAGGCAGCCAAGAAGACGCCAAAGAAACGGAAGAAGCAGGACGACTCGGAGTCTGACTTTGACGACGATTTCGGGGGCCTCTTTGACAAGAAGCCGCTGGGGCCGCTCCCAGGCCAATCGGAGAACTGCGCCATCTGCAGAAAGCGCTTCACCGTGACGCCGTACTCCCTGGCCGGGCCGGACGGGGGCCTTCTGTGCGCCTCTTGCGGGCGCGAGCTCGCCAAGGAGCAGGAGGGCAAGCCGAAGAAGAAACAGCCCCGGAAACAGACCGGCGGCGTCGGCTCCCGGCGGGCGATGCAAAGCCGGATCCTCGACGGCGACATGGGCACCAAGAGCCTCGCCACGCTGTGCGTGCAGACGCTGGCGAAGAACGTCCACATGGCAGAGACGCTGGGCGACCTGCCGGAGCACCTCATCGACAAGATTGCGCGGATCTTCTCGAAGCGGCGGCTGCTCAAGCCCGAGACGCTTCCCCTCTTCGCGCAGCCGACGACGGAGATGCTGCACATCTACGACGGCGCCAGGCTCGGGGAGCAGGACTTCATCAACATATTCCAGGTCTCGCCGCGGCTCAAGAGGCTCAAGGTGCGGTGCGCGATCCAGTTCAGGGACCGCGTCATGGACTACCTCCTGTCGCGCAACACCGCCCTCGAGAGCCTCTACCTGCACGGCGCCAACCTCCTGAGCGAGAGCAAGTGGCACGAGTTCCTCGCGGCCAAGGGCCAGTCCCTCAGGGAGCTGCAGGTCTACTACACGGACAACCACTTCGGCGACGACACGCTCGCGCTGCTCAAGGACCACTGCCCCTCCCTGACGCGCCTCAAGGTGGGCCACAACCAGAAGGTGACGGACGCCGGCGTCCGGGCCATCGCGGCCCTGCCGACGCTGCGCCACGTGAGCCTCCAGCTGCAGCACCCGCCGTCGCCCGGCGCGGTGTCGGACTTCGTCGCCGCCATCGGTAGGGACCTGCAGACGCTGTCCCTGAAGATCGTGCCCCGCGCCAACGACGGCGTCCTCGACACGATCCACGCCCACTGCCGCTCCCTCACCAAGCTGCGCATCACAGACAGCGAGGCCATGACCGACAGGGGCTTCGTGCGGCTCTTCACAGGCTGGGCGAACCCGCCGCTCGCGTTCGTCGACCTCCAAAAGTGCCGCAACCTCGACTCCACCCGGCCGCGGCTCAACGAGGACGGCGTCGGCCTCTGCGGGGACGGGTTCAGGGCGCTCATGGCGCACTCGGGCCGCAGGCTGCACAGCCTCAACGTGCACGCGTGCCGGCACATCTCGCGCGAGGCGTTCGAGGACGTCTTCGGCGAGGGCGCAGAGTACCCGCTGCTGCGCAGGCTCGAGATCAGCTTCTGCGAGGAGGTGACGGACTATGTGCTGGGTTGCATCTTCCGGGCGTGCCCGAGCATCAAGGAGGTGAACGTGTTTGGGTGCATGAAGGTCAAGGACGTGCTCGTGCCCCGCGGGGTCATCCTGGTCGGCGTGCCGAATGCCCAGGGCATGATCACCGAGGGGACGCACTGAGATGATATTCACCCATTATTATGGACTTTCTCCTTTGCCGTCTTTGCTTCGCCGTCTTTCCGTGTTTTCTCCCGTCCCAAGAGCGAGTCTGTCTGGAGTTGTGGGCTAGTACCAAGGTAGAAATTCGTGTGCTCTTCAAGAAAGAGTTACCTGAGGAATCAGAAATTACAGCTTCGCCAGATCCATTCATCGTGACATAAGAAAAAGAGAAAGCAATACGAACGATCCCGGACTCGCACAACATGATAAGCTCGGCACACCAGCAACGAGATTTCAAGCTACCCCTTGCAGCCGTCTCTGTCAAGAAAGAAAGAAAGTCGGCTAGTTGCAAGTATTCAAAAGATCGTCAAAACAAGGCAAAAGCCCTCAACTATGCCTGCATCCGAAATCAAAGACCCCACGCACTCATCACATCCATGCCAAGTCGAGTCAGTTTCATGGATTGGGCGAGATGCCGCCGCCACACCCGTTCATCGCCTGGAAGTAATGCTCGTGCGCGTCGACGTCGAGGCCTATGAACGTGCCCGCGTTGCAGCTTACGTTCTGGTAGCCGGTGCAGACGCGGATGTCGTTCACGCCGTAGTCGACGGTGTCGGAGGTGCCCCCGGCCAGCCAGTACTCGGGCGAAGTGTGCGCGTAGTTGAGGGCAATCGGGGGCACACGCGGGACGGGGTCGTCGAGGTGCGTCATGCGGTTCTCGGTGCCGGGCTGGCGGGTGACGAAGTCGACGAACATGGCGTTGCCGGTGCGCGGGGAGCCGTACGTGTAGAGGTCCATGGGGAAACCCGCGCGGCGCAGGTACGCAGCGCCGATGGTCGTGACGGAGGCGCCGAGGGAGTGGCCCGTGGCGACGATGGAGTAGCCGGGCCGGGACTTGAGGGCGGCGGAGATGGCGGTGGTTGCGGCGTCGCTGATCTCGTTCCAGGCCTGGAAGAAGCCGGCGTGGAGCCGGCAGCCAAAGACGAGGTCGCAGGGCACCTGGAGGAAGACGGCATCGTCGAGGAAGTTGCGGAAATTGCTGGAGCCACGGACCGAGAGGACGATCTCCTGGCGCGAGTCGTCGACGGAGACGTATCCCCCGATGCCGGTAAGGAGGCCGCTGAGAAGACTTTGGTGTTAATCATGCGGTGGGCCCCTCAGTAGTTTGATGGATATGGACGGATGGTTTTTTTTAGGAGCAGGATGCCACTGACCTGAAGGAATTCACGATGGTGGCATTGAGGCCGGGGCAGGCATCGGCGGCGCAGGAGATGGGAGTGCCAGCGGTGGCGTTGGAGTTGCAGTATGAGGCTGCGGCGTGCTTGACATAAAACTTGAAGGAATCAAGCTGGGAAGCCGTGACAACAGCATCGGAGTCTGTGGAGAAAGTATGACATGTCAGAGTAAGAGTCTCGCATCTTCGTGCGACTTCATCGCTCTCGACAGCAGCATCAACGTACCCCTTGCGTGGAGTGTCTGAGTGTAGCTCTCGATCGAGGACAGGGGTGAGGCGGCCGCCAGGCCAACGAGAGATAGTAGCCGCAAGCTTGAAGGCATCTTGAAGTTCAACAAGGCGTTGATGTGCAAGGAGGATGCTCGGAAGGGAATGGAAGCGAGGGACAGGATGATCAAAATGACGATGAGGGTATCGTGATGCTGTGGTCAGAGTGTCGTGCCGGTAAGGATCCGAGACTTGCAGGCCATCCATCACCTTTATACATCAACACAGGCGGTTGTCTCCTCCAACCCTGCCTTCCCCCCTTCCCCCCTTCCCCCCTCCCCCCCACACCCCTCCCCGTCCAACAACATGCTAACGTTCCCGAGATCCAAAGTCTATGAAGACAGGGAGGCGTGGTTGAGCTGAGCCACTTCAACGGGTTGCTCCGTTAGTAGTCTGCGGGGACTACAGAGTACGGAGAACAGTCCCTGTACTCGTATCGCGAAGTGTCACAGCGACTTGAGTTTTGGGGTCGTGTGCTCTACTTCTCCGTAGTACTCCGTTCTCGTCCTGTCGCTGAGCTCCTCGATGTACTCGTAAGCCGGATGATCCCGCGGCTATTTCTATAGCTTACCGGTATGCGTCAGACCTAGCGAGTCGTCAAGGGGCGCAATAAAAAACGAAAGTGGAAAAAAAAAACGAGAACAAAGTCTCCTTGAGGATGTGGGGAGCTGGATTCGTACATATGAATGCACCCGTCGGAGTATGGATGGCAATATTTGGAACTCCCTTGCTATACGGAGTAGATGTTCATTCCAATCACTGACAGTAGAAGGCAGCCACCGACTGTTGTGACCCCCACGAAACTGGAGAGGCATCACGTCCAAGGGCTGGATGGCAGTGAGGGCATTGCCAGGGAACGCCCAAATGACTCCTTTTGCCCTGGACTCAGAGGGCTGCGGTCCTGATCACAAGGCGTGGTCGACTGCGCATTTGCATTTTCTCGAAGGCGAGGTAGGTGAGATTGCGATCGTCTGCAGGCCGCGGGGAGCGCAGCGATACGCTTCCGAGCACCTGCTGCATGTGACGTTGACTCGCATGCCGCGATGGTCAGGACAGATCGTTGAAGATGCACCGCCTACCTTCGTGGTTAGTGGTCGGTGTATGGAGGCAGCTCGTCTTCTCTTTGATGCCTTCTCTTCTTCCAGTACCCGCCACTTCTATCTGAAGCTTCCAGTTCGCTTCTCCTCTCGCCCCAACAGAAACCAATGGGGGGGGGGGACTCAACCAACAGGTCGTGCCGACCACCGGATCCAGATCCACCATACTTAGATCCAGATCTTGGAATAGTGAAACGATTTGATTTTCTTTGATTTTGTTGAAGCTTCCCCTCCGATTCGAGCCTTTGCTTTCTTTTCTGTCCTGGTTTGACGAAGAGGGCCTGGGTCGGGCTCTGCCCCTGGCTCGTCAGCCAAAAGACTAGGGAGTACCGGCGCCTGTCTCGGGGAGGGTCAGCCACCAGGTCGTGTCAGACAATCAATCCTTGTGAATGGATGCCTGCAAGCATTCCAATAGTGAGAACGACCCTAGCATTGCCGTCCATGGGGTTGCAGATCCTCGCCCGCAACGCAGCTGCTGATATGCATTGATCAATACGAGTACATACCGGTAGCTTCTCCTCTCCGACCCCGGTGAGCCTGTCAACCAAGGGCGGCCGCCGGGTCCAAGACCGGCACAGCCGAGATGGCGCCGACGCCGTCCATCATCCGTGGCGATTCCTGGCACTGCGGCCTCGATGGTGAAGCTGGAGGGAAGCTGTGTCGAGTCCAAATTTTGGACCTACCGGTACCTGTATGCAAGGATATTTTTTCTCTCAAGTTCCTTTTCCTTTGCGGGCGAATGTGTGGCGGGTTCTCGAGGCGCAGTGCAAATCCAAATTTGTGCAAATGTGAGATCCATTTGATCACGAATAGATATTCGAATTTTTTTAATAGAACACCGGGTGCTTCCTGCCCAAAAAATGCACCTTCCTGGAAGGCACCTCTCGTACTCGTACGAAGTGCTGAGCAGCCTACCAGGAAAGAGCATCCCTTGAAATTGGCATTTCAGCCAGAGCCAGTGGTACAGGAGTCCTCCGTAAATGGATCAATACCTTCTCTCTCCCGCAAGACCCCTCTTTTCTACGGGTACCTAATTGTGTCAAAAGCTTCCCCCTTCAATGGAAGTTCAGAATTTGTTGAAGCTTCAAGTTCACAAGCTTCAAGTTCAGGTCGTGCCTGCCCTGAGCACATCTTCAAGAAGTGAGCCCGAAAGGGGTCAGATAGGTCACCGGCAGGGACGCGCTTGCCTTACAGGTACGGATGCGCTTGCCGGTAGACCAGGGCTGCCGCCCTGAGGCTCGGCCTGTCGCGCGTCAAAGTGTACGTACCAAGGGTCCTGGCGGGCCTTCAAGTTCTGAACCTGTACCTGTACGGAGTACGAAGTAGGCAGGTGCCGTCGGCAGACGGGGAAGGAGACAGCAGCGGCCAATCACCGGTAACCGAGAGGCCCAGGGAGGAATGCAGAGTTGGCAGGTGCAAGCTGCGCGTGAATCCCAGGCTCAAGCTGGTGAAGTAGCGACGCAGCCAGGCGACCGAGCCACGCGATGCCTTCATTTTTGGCGACAACATGAATCAAAGCAATCCATCACATCTTTCTTTGCCCCGACGCCAATCGGATCCTCCGAGTCCATGTCGTCTCGTCTCGACCATGCCAGCTGCTGTGGCCTCGCAATCTTCCCGAGCAGCGCTTCATCAAGGCTGCTCCTCTTCATGCTGCTGGCGGATTCGACTTGCGGGGCCAACCACGTGTACCGAGACATCCCTCACTCGGATGCGGAGCATTTCTCCCTGAGCAATGCGACGTGACAATGCATCGGAGCACAGACAAGGGCAGGAAGACTTCCCCGCGGTCCGCCAGCCACTGGTCCGTGATATTCTGGTGATATTCTCTACCTGTACCAGTATGTATCACCTTGGCTACTCTAACCACTGCCGAGCAAAGTTGCTCTAGGCCCCAGAAGCTGGACCGGCCAATATTCGAGTCACGCGTGCTAATCTTTGCAGATCTCCCCTTTCAGCCTTGCCCATGATCTGCGGTGTGATACGGCCGAATATTGATCCATACTCGTCTACCTGTAGGCCATCAAGATCTCTCAATCCTCAGTGCAACTCTACCCAAGATGGCAACTCTCCATGGCCTCAGATACTCATACGAGTTGTCGGGTTGCGCCAGCTAAGACGGTCGATCTCCTGGGAGCGGGAACAAAATTGTGCCTGCATAGGATTGTCTGAAGTACTCGTACTGGCCGCACGTCGTCGGCACGAGATGGATCTGCGCAAAGGATCCGGGGTCAAGTTCCCTTCTCGATACGACATAGAACGCTCAGATGCTCTGTTCTGATGACTGCGCTTGTCCCTCTTTCGTTGGTTGACTGATCTTTCAGAGCCCGAATGATGAGCTTGAGGACTACAGCTGGGTAGACTTCAGAGACTTCTGGCAGGCTCGTGTGATTCGAGGGAACATAAGGCCAGCCAAGAGAAAAGAAAACTGTTGCTCGAAACGCTTGCAGATCCATAAATTGCACGAAACCGTCGGGCTGCCCAACCCCTCCCTTCTTTCAAATGTCACAGGCTCCCCCTTTTACGAATACAGATTCCATTCCTTTGAATCTTGGAAGCAAGTCGTTGTCTGCATATCAATTCTCCACAATTGGTTGTGCCAATTTTTTCTCTTCTTGTAGAGCCAGCGCTTTAGCCATCACGGTCAAAACGAAATCGCCAATTTCTCCCTTCCTTGTCGCCGCTGGGCGAGAATGGCCTTGTCCGTCGGGCTTCAGGCTGCCATCGTGGCATGCCTGCTCGCAAGCTCAGCCGCGACCAGAGATGACCATCAAGGACCTCAATTCTCTCTTCGAGACGCCCACGAGCCGTTACCGCAGATCCGAGCCAGTGCCGCCTCAGAAGATTTGGGATACTCCTCCCTACCGTATTATCCCGCTCCGTATGGCGGATGGGTCGACGGATGGAAGGAGAGCTATCGAAAGGCCAAGGCCTTGGTAGACTTGATGACATTGGTGGAGAAGACGAATATTACAGCTGGAACTGGCATTTTCATGGGTGAGTTGGATCGCTTGATCAGAACTCATATCAAAATCGGGGGGGGGGGGGGGGGGGGGGG
>NQYQ01000049.1:50986-63812 GCA_003055925.1 Escovopsis sp. Ae720 | reverse complement strand
GGGCGTGGGCGTGGGCGTGGATGCGAGGATGCGTGAGTGCGTGGGTGCGTGGGTGCGCGCGTGGGTGCGTGTCTTGTCTCGTCCGCTTCTTTCTCTCGGGGCTGTCTGGCGCGCGCTGTCTCTCCTCTCTCTGTCTGCCTGTCTGCCTGTCTGCTTGCCTGCCTGCCTGCCTGCCTGCCAGAGCTGTCTCTCTGTCTCTCAGAACACTTTTTTTGCTGCGCTCTCTCTCTCTTTCTTCGTGTTGTGCGGTGATGGGCCGCAAGAGCTTGTCGGTCGGGATGGGGATCGTCGGCGAGGGGAGTGGATGGATCAAATGGCTTCCTCCTGCTGCGTCCTTTTTGAACCGGGGTCAATGTTCCCGTGGAATATTTTTTTTCCCTTTCTCTCTTGTGTGTCTGGAGCTCTCTTGTTCCTTCGTCTCGGCCGAGGAAGCAACGCAGTTTGAAGTGGTTGGAGCAGAGGAATGCCAACCAAGCAAGGCCTGAGCTGGGACAGCGCAAAGGAATTCTGGAGGGAGGGAGGGAGGGAGGGAGGGATGGGTGGATGGATGGGTGGGTGCAGGTGGATGAATGGATTGGATGAGGTGCTGGATGCCAGATGGAGATGGAGTCGAGGATGGATCAATCTTGAGTGCCAGATGATGGGGGAGTGGGTGATGGCGGGCTGCAATAGGTAAGTAAGGCAGGCAGAGGTGGCCAGCAAGAGATTCCCGGGGGGGGGGGGGGGGGGGGGGGGGGGGGAAGGAGCAAGAGAGAGACCTGAAGAGAGCGCGAGAAGCACAGCTTGGGCAGGCTCGACCAGGCATGATTGGGGCCTGGGGTCGCTCACTGCAGTCATGGTGTACGTACCTGAGGTGCTCGATACCGCCCTCGCTACGAGAGGTAGCAGTACCTGCCAGTCCTAGCCTGAGGGTGGCAGGAGCACTGGCACCTACCGGTACCTGTAGGTAGCAGCAGCAAGAACGCTGAGAGGGACGGGCAGCGCTGGCAGGAGCAGCCTGGCAAAATTTAGTACGAGTACAGCTGAGCCCCAGGGCAGGACCTAGAAGGAGGTAGTACGAGTACTAAGTCGGAGGCAGCGCGCGCGCGACGTGCGGCAGGTGCAGGTCGTACGGGCAGCCTCAGCTCAGACCTTAGAGGGACCTCCTGTACGGAGTATCCATGTATCGTACGTGCCTCGATGTACTAGTACCTCCTGGCGCCGTGGCTGTTCCTCCCGGTCAAAGCTGCAGCTGCAAGCCTGCGCGCCTGCATCAGGACAGCCCCGACCTTCCAGCCGTACCTGTAGTACCGTTACGAGTACGAGTACCGGTTCAAGTTCCAAGTTGTCCCAATTGAAGGCACACTGCCCCGGCCTGTACCGGTAACAGAAGACGGCGATCCATTGATGGATGCATTTAGAGGTAGTACTTCAAAGGGCCCGGCCCCGGTGAGCTACAATCTGTACCGCCTTTTGGCCTCTGCAAATTGATGCTGACCATCTTTCTGTAGGTGCTCGGTACTAAAGACAGGTCGGACTCGGAGGCGGCACTTCCAAATTCAATTGATGGCTCGCGAGCATCGTTGACACTTGCCACACCCAATATTGATCAATTAACTCCGACTACATGTATGTCAGTATACATGTATGTAGTACTAAGGGCGCTAACCTAGAAGGCTACTACTGTATGGCGCCGGAACAGGAACTTCTTCCCGCCAGGCACTGTGCATGCACATCGTGGAAGCCTTCATAAAGCTCTGACAAACGCGATGAAAGATCAATTTGAATTCTTGGTTTGCGTTAGTATCCGTGCCGTATCAAGGTCGGGCTGGTCTCTACTACTAAGTATGTAGAGGAAGAGGTCGTAGAGGAATCAATCCATTTACTCCGTACTACCTAGTACTCTGGACTACTAACTATCGGTAGCACTGGCATCACCTTTATTGAAATCAATGAACTTGGAACTTACTAGGTACATGTACTCCGTACTCGGTGCTGACCCTAGGTTGACCCCGGAGTTCGTAAACCTTGGAAGTCAATTTGGACTCCGCATCTTTTCAACCTGGCACTGCACTGCAGGAATTCAATGGATTCATGGCTCTGCTGACGCTGGTAGCCGCTGTCTCTCTGGGATGCAGATGGATCAATGGGAAGCTTGAGCCGGTTCCGGGTCGAGGGCGACCAGGAATGCGCCCATTAGTAGTACCTCTCGTACGGAGTATGGAGTACAGAGATGTATCAATCTGCACCCCCGGCCTCGTGATACCTGAACACCACCTGCTCCTGGCAGTGGTGATACTCGTACTTCACCGAACTTGGACTCGGCGAGAGGAATGCGCATGGAGCGCTCTGCACCGTTAAGCCGTTGCGCTTCTTGAAGAGTGCATGCATCGAGAAGGGCGAGCAGTTCTGCCTGAAATCGTGGAGAGGCCCACGGATAGATCAATGATGGAAACGGCTGCATCAAATCGATCAATCCATGATCCATCGCCTGGCGCCTCCTAGTAGTAGCACAGTGCTCTGTACCGTGTTCTCGGTCGATTCCAGCAACTTACATAGGCTGCCAGCAGGTGGTTTCGAAACATCTACGGAGTACGGGTACTCCGTACATACTCCGAATCCATCGCACGGTGCAGCTACCCGTCAAATTCAAGCTCATGGATGTCAGCTCAGCCTAAGATCCTCTTTTCAACATCAAATACATCCATCAATCCATCAATCCATCCATTGCAAACTTGGTCTTCATATCAAGGGCGCAGCAACTGTTTGGCTGGGGAAACCAGCATTTCCATTCCATGTCGGGCTCGCCGAGTGACCTAGAGAAATATCTTGACTGCAGCACAGCAAATCCGTGACCCCGAGACGCAGCGCGGCGATACGAGTAAGTCTACTACTATACCTCTCCTTCTCCTTCTCCTTCTTGCTTCATCTTCTTCCTCCGCAAAGCCGGCGTTTGTCGAGCGCGCAAGCCGCTTCTGGCGTCCTGCTTACTCGTGCATACTCGTGCATATTCACACGCGCGAGGACTGGCAACTCGGAACCATGCACGCGCAGGCCAGTGGAGGCATTGACGTGGTAAGCAAGAGACGTGCATGGCCAAGATGCCTATCGGGGGTCGTCGCCTCCCTTTTGCCGCCCCGTTCGTGCTCATCCACGAAGCACCCCCATTTGAGAAGAGGAGAGCCCGTTGCGCGACTCTCCGTGCGAGTCGAGGCCGTGACGTGACGTGTGCGAATGTGGGCTTCCTTGATGGAGCCGGATGGGCTCTGACTGAGACTTTGGGGGGGGGGGGTAAGAGAGTCAGACGAGGCGCGCGAGCCGGAGGATATCGACGAGATGGAGTATGTAAGATCGTAGAGGGACACTTGAGGATCATTGATATGTTCTGGGTCGGCATACCTGTAGAGTTGATGGGAGAAGCCCACGCTTGAGAAGTCCATGCTTGAGAAGTCCATAACTCAACTCCAATAACTCCAATCCTCTTGATGTTGATGGCGATGTCGTCACCCGAGTTGCGGGGCTGATTATGTAATCAGGACGGGTCATGCTCGAGACTTTCGGACTCGTTGAAGAATTAAAGAAGTAAATAGCAGCGTGTATTGCAGTGATCGATCGAGGTTTCTAAATCTACAAAATCTACTACCTGTACCTTCTCAATCTGGGCTCGACGGATTCCTGAGAGGAAATAATGACGTTGCGCCTCAACAATCCAGGCTGGCCAAAATCGCTCCTCGCAAGGCCCTGGATGATAGAAACTACCTACATAGTACCAGCTCGTATTCCTGTGCATGCCTCTCATACCTTACTATGCAGATTGATTGATTCCATCTATCCAATCCATCAAATTCATCAAAATTGATCCATCCTCCAGATCCATCCGGGCCTTGCTTCCCTCTGCGACTGCGACGTCTCTCATCCGACTCGAAGCTGCTGCGTCTTTCCACAGACTGTTGATAGATTAGTAGTACGGAGTAGTAGAAGATTCATTGATCAATTGATGGATTGATTAATGGCCACCTTCCTCCACAATTACAACCACCACCCACCGCCATCCTTCGCTACATGTACCTACACCCTCGACATCTCGACATCTTGACATCTCGACATCTCGACATCTCGACATCATCCTCGACTCGACCCGCGACGTTCCAGATCCGAACAGCTCCCACAGACACAGACATCGATCCCCAGATCCTCGAACCCACAGATCCCTCCCCGGCGAGCCATCTTCCGCTACTCCTCTTCTCCGCCCTGGTCGCACGAACCCACCTCCAACAAGATCCAGCTCCGCGACAACCCGTTGGATCGATCCCTCGAGCCGTCCACATCGCACAAATCCATACGAGTTCGAGTACGAGTACGACCCGAGCACCCCCCCCCTCTCTCTGTCTGCCTCTCTGCCTCTCCCCGTCGAGATGATGGAGGGAAGCGCAGAGGCCACTACGTCCGGTAGCGCCGCCGCCGCCGCCGCCGCCGCCGCCGCAGCAGCAGCAGCCCAGTCAGCAGCAAACGCAATGGTGCCGACGCACGCACCCGCAGAGCCCGCGCCCGCTGGCCACCACGATCCCGACGCCGGTGGTGGTTCTGCTGATGGTCCTGGTCCTGGTCCTGGTCCTGGTGCCCATGTGCCGCCGCATCATCCTCCCCACGATGCCTCTGGAGCCTCAACCGCAGCAGCATCAGCATCGGCGTCAGCATCGTCACAACAGCAACAACCACATCCACAACCACAACCACATCTTCATCCATCGCTGCCGCTGCGACACCCGCATCCAAGCGCACGCCCCGCATCGCCAACGCTTTTCGGGCCTCACGTAGCACTGGGACTCGGAATCGGCATCGGCCCTGGCCCCGGCTCTGGCTCTGGCTCTGGCTCCGGTCTGCCCGCATCGACATCGACATCGACGACTCTCGCTGGCCATGACCGGCATCCACCACACGCCCTCGTTCCTCAATTCGTCGCTCCGTCATCCTACCTCCGGCTCAAGCACCCTCACGGCGGCGCCATGCTTGCCGCTCCCGATCCCAAGCCGCCTCCAAGTCCCCTCGACAAGGAGCAGCGGCAAGGCTTGGTTCGTATACGACCCGTTTTGTTCTCGCAGCCTATGTTTCTATTATGAAAAAGTCCCATCGCCATCGCCATCGTTGACGGCGACGAGCGCTGGTGAAGATGAAGATGCTATTATCGTCGTCGTCGTCGTCGTCGTCGTCGTCGTCGTCGTCGTCGTCGTCGTCGTCGTCGTCCTCGGCGCATGCTCGCTACCCCGCCTCGTCTTCCCCATGGAACAGATTCCACTGACTTTTTCGCCTTCTTCTCTCTTCAACCTCCAGAAAGCGCTTCGCGATTTCCTCAAAGTTCGAACCAGCTACGATGTCTTGCCGCTCTCGTTCCGCCTCATCGTCCTCGACACGGACCTCCTCATCAAGAAGAGTCTCAACATCCTCATACAGAATTGTGAGATGCCCACCGCTTCTAATCCAGCCTCCCGCGCATCGCGTGGAGAGCGCATTCAAGTCTCGGGCCCACGACGACGATGCTAACACTTGCGAAGCCATCGTTTCCGCTCCCCTCTGGGACTCTCACACCTCCCAGTTCGCCGGGATCCTCACCGCGACCGATTACATCAATGTCATCCAATACCACTGCCAGTACCCGGACGAGATGAGTAGGCTGGATCAGTTCCGCTTGAGCAGTTTGCGAGGTACAAACAGAACAGCGCGGTCCCCCAACAATTCCCATCGCCTTCATGTTTCTCTCCTTCTTTTCCCCCCTTCAACCCCCTCTTCCATTTATGGCCGGGAGGCCCGGGATCGCGGTATACTGACGAGGCATTCTTGGAAAACTGGCAGACATCGAAAAGGCCATTGGCGCGACGCCGATAGAGTCGGCCCACATCCACCCCGCGAAGCCGCTCTACGAAGCCCTCCGACGCATGCTTAAGACGCGCGCGCGCAGGATCCCCCTCGTTGACAGGGACGACGAGACGGGCCGGGAGACGGTCATCTCGGTCATCACGCAGTACCGCATCCTCAAGTTCATCGCGGTCAACAACGAGCACAACACGGTGCTGCTCAAGAAGCCGCTGCGCGACCTGCGGCTCGGCACGTACGCGGACCTGGCCGTCGCGCGCATGGGCACCACGGTGCTCGAGGTCATCAACCTCATGGTCAGCCGCAACATCAGCTGCGTGCCCATCATCGACTCCCAGAACCGGGTGCTCAACGCGTTTGAGGCCGTCGACGTGATCCCCTGCATCAAGGGCGGGGCGTACGACGACCTCCACGGCACCGTCGGCGAGGCGCTCTCTAAGCGGCCCGAGGACAGCCCGGGGATATACACCTGCAGCGAGGACGATCGGCTCGACTCCGTCTTCGACACGATCCGCAAGAGCCGCGTGCACAGGCTGATTGTCATCGACGACGAGAGCAGGCTCAGGGGCGTCATCTCGCTGTCGGACATCCTCAAATACGTCCTCCTGGACGGCGAGGAGGACATCCTCAAGGCGTGAGGGGCATGAAGCAAGCTGTGGAGATGGAAGATGGAAGATGGAAGATGGAAGATGATGATTCATCGAAGATGGAAGATGATGAATTCGTGGAAGACGAATGAGATATTGATACGACAAACGACTACGACACCGATTACTACTAATCAAGGAGATGAGACTAGAATATCAGTTGAGCAGAGGATACCCACCACCGGAGTGGGAGAGCCGATCAGTGGCCCTTCGGAGGACTTCGGATACACTTGAGGCGATAACGGCGTCCTGGGGTCGCCTACTGCCTACTTTAATGGCGTCGAGGGTGTCGAGATGGCGTCGGCACCGAGCTACTACTTCTTGTTTGAGGATTCGTAATTTACCCGTCTCTTGCTCCCGGACCGCAGTGTTTTGGGAAAGGAGAAGAATTATTCTAGACAGACAGGTTTCACGTTGCCTTGGGGGGCCGTGAATGAGTGGTTGTGCCCAGAGTCGTTGGCGGCATGGGAGCGAGATCAGGGGCGGAAGAGCGGCACTGCTCGCTGCATAGGTGTGTCGACATAGACAGGATCTATTCCATTCCATTGCAGCGCAGTGCCTCGTATGCTGCCTTTCACTGTACACGATAGCTCTTCGTCTGGCCTCAGATGCGAATAGATCATGCTCATCCTGCAATCTCCTGGCCTTGAACCTGTTTCCTCGCGTCCGAGATCTCGATGTCTTGCTTTCCCTTCTCCCGTTCGGTCCTTCCTTCCATCTTTCCATCATTCCATCTTCCCATGTCCCCCGCCCTCTTGCCTTCTTCATTTCGTCCCTCCTTACGCCTTCCCTCCACCTCAGACGTACCTACCCATCTCGCCTTTTTTGCCCTAATCGAGCCACTGACTCGTCCAGGCAGGAAGGTCGAAGCTTCTCGGAAGGTGGCAGCCGCTTCCCCAGGACCGCGCAGGGAAAGAGCCCCGATGGAGGCGGAAGGAGCCCGTCATGGATGCTTCATCTCCGGCTGCTTCGGCCGCAAAACATCAATCGATCAATCAATCACAGATGGATCAATGGATTGATGGATGGATCAATCAGTAATAACACAGCTTCTGGCAAGACCTGGATTCCAGCGCCGAGACGACAAGCACGAGCAGGACCATGCGATTATCCAGCGACCCAAGGGGCCGAAAGCATTGATTGATCCACCGTCCGCGCCGCTCAGGAGTCTAGTTTACGCACACTCTAGAGTCCAGACTCGAAGCAGTTTCACACAACATCAATATCCGGGCCCGCGATGGAGCAGCACCAGTACCAGCACCAGCAACAGCAACAGCATCAGCATCAGCACCTAGAGCAGGATCAGCCCCGGCAGCAGAATCATCAGCAGATCCAGCTTCAGTCCCAGCCCCGGCCTCAGCACCGCGTCCGGCCGTCGTCGAGCAACTTCTCGCTCGCGTTTCCCCGCAGCGCGAGCCTGCTGGGACATGGGGCCCAGCTGAAGCCCAGCAGGACCTGGACACCGAGCAGTGGCGGCTTCGGCCTGCTGAGCGATGCCGACGACATCCAGGACCGCTCCGTCTTCGTGATGGAGTATAACCGGCTGGCGGGCAAGGTAAACATGGACAGCCGAGATCCCGAAGATCCCCCACGATCCATGGATAAGGGCTCACAGAAGGATAGCACGGCGTTCGCAGCCTCAACTTTGATGGCTTCGATTCCTCGCAGGTGAGTCTCGAGCGCTTCTCCTCGGGATTCGGATTCAGGGGGTCCAAGGCTGATCTTCCTTATTCCACCAGGATGCAGCTCGCAGCCCCGAGAAGCGCAGCTGGTTCCACCGACTCTTCCGGGGGTCGCTCGTCCAGCAGATCCCCACAAAGGCCGCCTCGATCTCCCGGCCCCGATACAGGCGAAGCGTCTCCGATCTCGGCCACTTCATGCACTATCGCCGCGAGCCTCTCAGACAGCTCGAGCTCCAGACCATGGTGCGGCTCAGCGGAAAGAGCGTTCTCTACCTCCCGCTAGAGTACGCCCCTTGCTCCCTGATCCTGCCGACCTGCGTCCGCGCTACCGCCCAGTACATCGCGCAGCACGCGTCGACGCGTGGCATCTTCCGCATCCCGGGCTCCGTCAAGGTCGTCAACTCCCTCTTCGACTACTACTGCTACACCGGCGGCGACGGCGTCGACGTGGCCGGCACTGTCTGCTGCGCGACGCTGCCCACCCATATCCAGTACTCGGTCCACGACGTCGCCTCTACCTTCAAGCGCCTCCTTTCTGCCCTTCCCGGGGGCATCCTCGGCTCGCTCACCCTCTTCGACGCCTTCGTCGCGATCCACGCGCGACTCCAAGGAGAGCCAGAGTTCCCCCGGACGAAGCAGACCAAGGTCCGTGCCCGCCTCATCGCCCTGGGTGTCGGCACAATCGAATCCCAGTTTCGGCGCGAGCTCATATGCGCCGTCTTCGGCCTGCTCAGCTTGATCGGGCGGGTCGCCGAGGTGTCTCCGCGCGAGGACGCGGACGGGAGACCCCTTCCCACGGCCGACTTGATAGGATATAATGCCCTGGGGATCGTCTTCGGCCCACTGCTTATGGGAGACCTTCTGGAGAGGTACACGCCGATGCAGCAGCCAGCTCCGCCGTCTGGCCTGCTGCAATTCCCCCTGTCCCCCCGAAGGCTATGCCGCGAGAGGCAGAAGCACAAGTCCGACGAGACCTCTGCCGAGCCGCCGCCCGTGAACAGGATCATTGTCGCGAACGACATCGCGGAGATGCTAATCACGAATTGGCGTGATGTGGTCCGCCAGATGAGAAACCTCGGGATTCACTATCGCCGCGAATCATCCTCGGCCAGGCTTCACCACGCTCATAGCCACCCCTCCAACTCCGAATCCTTCATCATCAAGATGCCGCCAGAGTTGAAGGAGGCCAGGTCGATGGAGTCTCGGCCTGTGGCTGGTCACGATAACAGTCCGGACCCGGACACCCCGACTCGGGCCCTGAGCAGGCGGCGGTCGAGGCCTGTGAGGAGGGATCTCAGCGGCAACCATCTGCAGAAAAGCCATTCCTTCACAGCTGCAGAATCTCACGTCGGAATGGGTCGAGGAAGCTCGCATCCCATCGAGCATCATCACAACCCCAACTTTGAGCCCTTTGACTCTGGCCACGGTCACTCGACCGCTGCACGCAATCCACATCATGGCAGAGGATACACAGGATCGCCGTTCCCACTCCGGCCACAAGCTGACAGGAACCTGGACCCTAACGCCGCTCGAGACAAGGGCGTCGGTCCCTCTCAGGGGTCGCGACATGAATGGTCCGGCAATCACCCAGCCGTCGAGACCTCGCCCGTCTCTATACAGCAGGTGCCCCCTCGGGGCTCGTCCAAGCGTGGACTCCCAGCCAAGCCAACGATGGCGTCGCCGATTCTCTCTTACTCTGGAGATGGGGATTTAGTGCTGCCTGCTCGAACGAGAGATTCGTGTGGCACTTTGATACGTGATGCCAGGGAGGGTCAAAGCATTGAGCCAAGCTTTCTAACGGGTCAAGAAACCATCCGCTCGAACACGTCGTTTGAAAGTCATCAACAGACCGTGCAATCTCAATCTTTGCGACTTGGCGAGGTCGGCGAAATCCCACACGACGGACACCACGGATCCGACATCTACCACTTTCAGTCGAGTCCCGACCACAAGCACGGGGTCGATTCGAAGGGAACATCTTGGCCGTCTCATCCGCATGGGGCAGGCCTGCAGGTTGACCAGGCCGCTGCCCCTAATGACAGGCATCAGGTGGCGGGCTCCCTCGATCCCTCGTCAGCGAGAAGCGGTTTTCAAAATTGGCCGCTCAGGGTAATCGACAGGGGAAACACGGGACCCGAAAGCGAGACCCTGGAGGCTGCATCCTCTCCTCACACGGCATCGGTCAACGGAGTGACCTATACCCATGCGTCGGCCGAGCCTCAGCGGCATCATGACAATGCGCCTGGCCATGATCTTCACAATCACGATCCTCATCATGATCGGGATGCTTCAGAGACCCATTCGGAGAACTCGAATGACTCGCAGGCGCCCATCAAGAGAAGATCGGTGAGGGCCATGGCGGCCATGTTCGAAAGCCAGCAGCTCCTGCAACGCCTCAACAATCGCCGCCAGCCTCCTCCGGGCGGAGTGGACCTCAGTCCAATCAGGCGGCGGTCGAAAGATCCTCTGGAACACTCACATTCTCTGCCAATCCTGGCGTCGCGTGATGCTGATGGGCCGGGATGGGCTCGCAGTGCCGAGCCAGATGGGTTCAAGTCCACCGCCGACGCGAGACGCCTGCACGAGCAGATGGCGATGCCCGCGCAAGCTTTTGAGGGGGACCACGATTGCCTCGAACAGATGGACAGGTGCACCTCGGCTTGCGCTTCACGGAGTCTGGACCTGAAACACCAGATTGTGAACCTCGAGCGGCTCTTGAGCAGCAAGTCGGACGAGGTGGAGAAGCTGAAGAGGCGACTGGAGATGGTGGGCAAAGGCGGTCCGCCCAACGAGCAGCTGCGACGGGCCAACGACGAGCTTTTCGTCTTGAAAGAAAAGGCAGAGGCTACAGAGAAGAAGATGAGACTGTTCGAAAGGTTCACGGCGAAGCTCAGGGGCATCCGCGACTCCATGCTGACGGACAGCTCGCGGCAGAGCAGCATCAACAGGCCGCCGGAGCACGTGGCGGACGGGGATCGACACGTCGGGGGCCACCACGGCACAGACGTGCAGTTCCTGCAGCGGGTGCGGTTCGCCAAGGGGCTGGGCGTCGGAGCGGACGGCAGGGACAGCGATGACTCGGGAATGATGGAGGACGAAGCCGTGGTTCCGGCTAGGATACGCAACTGCCTACACTACGAGGGCGGGGAGCGTGGTGTCAAGTACCTCGGCCTGGACGGACAAGCGGGCACCGACGCGCAGGGCGCGCAGGGCGGGAAACATCATGATGACGACGTGGGGGGGCTTGCGCAGGTGTGGTCGGCGGTGGAGGAGCTGCTCAAGATGGATGACCAGACGTTCCTGAGGGACTGGTCTCCGGCGGGATCAAAAGGCAGGGGCGTGAGGCATCTGGGTGCAGGGGCGTGAAGTGGTTTTCAAGCCATGCATTGCAGTGCAGGCCGACCGAGGTGGGCGTGTATCTACTAGTGATGCTGCCGAGGGCGTGGAAGACGCGGAGCGAGTCGCAAAGTAAAGCATATGAGAGCAGTCTTTTGGTGGTAGAAATGAGATCCATAATGCATTTGATCCGACACGAACATGATCCGAGTCTTCCAGGCGCTATGATTGCAATGGAGTGCCAAACAAAAATAAGAACAAAAATAGAATCAAATGCCCCCAGCATGTGTGCTCGCATGTGCTACCCGCCAGACAACCCCCCTTTTTGTCCTTGGTTTGCAAGGTGCAGCACACTCTTTCGCTTTTCCCTGGGGTTTGAGAGGTGAAGGCCACCCTTTCGCTTGGCTTTGGCTTTGGTCTGGAAGCTGAAGCCCAAACCCTCTGCCCTACCTGGATTGAAGCTCCATCCAGAGTTCCATCCGGAGTTCCATCCGGAGTTCCATCCAGCGCTGTTGCGGACTCTTGGCGGCACGGAAGTAGCTCGTTGGCTCATAGCTCATAGGTTCAGGCACTAGTAGGTAGGTACGAGTAGTAGGTACTACTAGGTAGTAGGTGCTAGGCACGAGTAAGTTCCAACCCCTCCTACAGTACTAGTCGTGCCACCGCTCCGGGTCCGGCTGTCGCCTGATGCGCCAGCGGCCGGCTGGGTCGAGGCCCAAGTCGACGTGCATGCGGCCGAAGCCTAGGAGCACGGCGTCGACGAGCTCGGTTGGGTTCGTGCCTCCTGTGGGGGTGTCTGAGGTCTTTGGGGGTGGAAGCTTGTCGTCGTTGTCCCATGATGCTGAGGGGCCGTCTCTGGGCCTTGCTGAGAGGCCGTCTCTGGGCCTCGGTGTGTGATTGTCCATGTTCCTCGCCAAGAAGTCGTCGTTGATCCTCGCCGGGAGGCCGTCGTTTCTTGCCATGTGGTCGGTTCTGGGGCCTCTGTGTGCTGGCTCGTGGCTACCAGAGGACCGATGTGGGGCGTGGAGTCCGGAAGGCCCGGGGGACATGGGCGAGTCTTGCACACCCTGCACACTCTGCACGCTCTGCGTGAACTCGAGAGACGGGCTGAAAGGCGTGAAAGGGGGCAGGGGCTGGGCGGACGGGATCAAGGGCGACTCGGTCGCGCGAGGGGTCGACGGACGACGGCGATGGCGATGGCGATGGCGATTGGAAGGGGTCGACGGCGCTGGGGGGAAGGTCCTGTGGCGGGCGCTCGAGCTTTCTCGCTGGATCGGGGCGGGGCTGCCTGTGTGGGGGACGGGCGTGGAG
>NQYQ01000049.1:5697-26532 GCA_003055925.1 Escovopsis sp. Ae720 | reverse complement strand
TGGGAATGAAAGGGGATGGTTGAGGTCCAATTGCTGCTGGGGAGACTTGCTGACAGACCAACAGGACAAAGTCGAAGATCAGCGCATGGGAGCCCGTTGCGGCGGAGAGGTCATGACAGACCCATACGATTTCGGGAGCTGGGAGTGTACATACATGCCAAAAGCATATCAAACAAACATCATGAACTGACGCCAGATCACACAAATTAGCGGACAATGTGATGCTACCATCGAGGAATCTTGTTCGAAACGTGAAAGGCAAAGTTCAATTTCTCGCGAGGCCGCCGTATCACAGCCTGGTGGTATATCGCGCCCACCCCCATCTATCTCTTCGCCCTTCTGTCTTTCCATCACGTTACATCACGAGCTATCATTTTAGAGCTTGCCGTCTACAGCATTCTTGATCGCTACAGGATGTTAGACAAATACCTATGCATGCCACCGAGAGCAGTCAAGGCATTCAACTTACCTTCGCAGGACACCTTGGCATCGCCAAAGAGCATCTTTGTGTTCGGCATGTAAAACATTGGGTTGGGCACATCGGCTGTTCCGTGGTCAGCAACTCATGCATCACCAGAATCATGAAAAGGGATGGCGAGGGGAAAGGCAAGCGACAGCAAAGAACGACTGACCATATCCGCTCCCAAGACTTCGCTTCATCACGACAACCTGCTTCGCTTTCCAGGCATGCAACACCGGCATCCCCTCAATCGAGCTGCCCTTCTCCATGGCGATCGGGTTGACCGTGTCGTTCGCACCAATGACGAGGGCCAGGTCCGTCTCCGGGAAATCGTCATTGATCTCATCCATCTCGAAGACGACGTCGTACGGGACGCTGGCCTCAGCGAGGAGCACGTTGCACTGACCAGGCATGCGGCCCGCGACCGGATGGATGGCGAACCGGACCTTGATATCCTTGGAGCGCAGGGTCTGTACGATGCTTGACAGCGCGTACTGCGCCTTGGCGACTGCCATTCCGTAACCGACAATGATGATGACAGACTCGGCATTGATGAGCTGGTCCGCGACGTCGTCGACCGTGGTCTCCGTGACTTGGCCTTCCGGTTTGAATTCCTGGACGCCCGTGGGCGTTGACAGACCCCCGAAGAGGACGTTTGTCAAGGACCGGTTCATGGCAACGCACATGATGTACGAGAGGATGGAACCGGAGACTCCGATGAGCGCGCCAACGCTTGTGAGCAGAGGGTTGTCAAGCATAAAGCCCTCAGCCACCAGAGCAAAGCCGCTGTAAGCGTTCAGGACCGTAATGACCACGGCTGCGCAGAGTCAGTGGGGAGTGCTACAAACAAACAAAAACACATTGGGTCGGGAACATACGCATATCAGCTCCTCCAATGGCCGCGGTGGTTGTGAACCCCTTGATGAAGCTCAGCGCGGTATTCGCAGCTAAAGCTCCGGCAGCAATCAGAGGGCTTCCGGGAGCCATGGTGAGGAAGGCCCCAAAGGTCGCGGCGTTGGTTGCAAGCAAGCTGGAGTTGATGAGGTGCCGCCCTGGAAGGATGGTAGGCTTCGACTTCATGCGACCCGCAAGCTTCATGAAGGCCACAATAGAGCCGGTGAAGGTAATGCCACCTAGAGCCTACGTCAGCATGGAGACGTTGGCAGAGGCATAAGACGGTTGACATACCGATGAGAACACCAAGATACGCGGTAACCATGTGCAGCGTGGAAACATCTGCGATATCAGCCATGACGCTGCCGATGCTGGTCAAGACGGCAGCAAGGCCAACGACAGAGTGCAGAGCCGCAACAGTCTGTGGAAGGTCTGTGGGCGTGATCCGCTTTCCGATCAACATGCCTGATGGATGTTAGCATCATCTCTCAATCCACCACGAGCTTTCTCTCAGCACGAGCACGTTCTTACCTGCAATGGCACCGATGGCTGCCAGTCCAGTAAACTGAGTTAAAATCTCGGGGGAGAATCCGGCGGCGACCAGACTGGCCAGTACACCGGAGCCAACGCCGAGGATGCCGAGCATGTTGCCCATCCGAGCAGTCGCCTGGGTCGCCAATCCCGATATCGAAGAAATGCAGAGAACCGAGCTCACGAGGTAGCCGGCCTGGACTAGGCCAGCCGCACCTGTCGATGCGGCAGCGATAAAGCCACCCCCGAACAGTGCTGCGGGAATCGCGTAGAGCCAGGGATATTCAGGGGGGTCGGTAGGGCCTGATAATGGTGGGTCAGTCAGTGCGTCATCTTCGATTGGAATCATCACGGGGACTTACGCTTGAACATGTCCAACATTCGCTTGGTGATGACGAAGCCACCGCCGACATTGACAAAGGCCAACAGAACGCTCAGGGCTCCAAAAGCCTGGGGAATTGTCGCGGGAAGATAGCCTCCACCGAGGATGAAGAGACCACCAACGCCAACCATGCCAGAAATTGCGTTTGTGACACTCATCAGGGGCGAATGCAAAGCGGGTGAGACACCCCAGACGACACGATATCCGATCAAACTCGCCAGAGCAAAAGTGAAGGCATTTCCCATGAAGAGGGGACCGGTCATTTTGCCAAGGGCAAGCATGCTTCCCATCCCGGCCGTCACGGTGGCGACCTCGCGCGACTTTTGCTGCCATGGGCTGAGAGCGACAATCTCTTTCACGGCTTCGGCAGCCGCAGGCTTCGCTGGGGGCGCAGGGGGAATGGGGCGCGGAGCGGGGGGAAGGATCTGGCCACTGTGCACAACGATGGAGCCGCGAACGACCTCATCAGTCAGGTCAATCCCGAATTCCTTGTCTTTGGGGGTCATGGAAAGCAGCAGCTTGGTGATATTGTTCGAGTACAAGGTAGACGATTGTGTCGGCAGTCGAGATGGGAGATCGGTGTAGCCTGTATCAAGTGTTAGTCTCGCGGGTTTCTGAATACTTCTGCGTATCACCAGTTCCGAGGTACTCACCAATGACTTTGACATCGTTGTGGGTGATCAATTCGCCCGCCCTGGTGGCTTCGCAGTTGCCGCCGGCTTCGGCAGCCAAGTCGACAATGACGCTTCCAGGCTTCATGACGTCGAGCATGTCCATCTTGATGAGTTTCGGGGCTGGCCTCCCTGGGATCAGGGCAGTGGTGATGATGATGTCTACATCCTTGGCCTGCTCCTTGAAGAGTCGCATCTCGGCCTCGATGAACTCCTTGCTCATCTCCTTGGCGTAACCTCCGGCGCCAGAGCCATCCTCCTGCATGTCGACCTCGATGAACTCGGCCCCCAGGGATTGAACCTGCTCTCGGGCGGCGGGCCTGGTGTCGAAGCCGCGGACAATGGCGCCCATGCGGCGGGCGGTCGCGATGGCGCTGAGACCAGCGACGCCTGCGCCGATGACGAGGACCTTGCAAGGGGGGATCTTTCCCGCGGCCGTAACCTGACCGGTGAGAAAGCGACCAAAGACGTTGGAAGCCTCGAGGACTGCCTTGTAGCCGGCGATGTTTGCCATGCTGCTGAGCGCATCAAAGACCTGAGCGCGCGAGATTCGGGGAACCATGTCCATTGCGAAGTAAGTGGCCTTTCTTCGAGCAATCCTGTCGACCAGTTCCTTGTTCTGGGCGGGCTGCAGGAAGGAGAGTACCGTCTGGTCTTCCTTGATGGCGTTGACCTCGGCCTCGGACGGGCCCCGGACTTTGAGGACGACATCGGCAGTGGACCAGATGGCGTGAGGGGAGTCGACCAATGTTGCACCGGCCTTTGCGTAGGCATCGTCCAAGAAGTCGGCGGCTGTTCCAGCGCCCCTCTCGACGAGGACCCTAGAGTATCCCTTTTTCAGAAGAAGAGCCACGTTCGCGGGAGTCAGGGCAACACGCCGCTCGCCGGGGAAGGTCTCCCTGGGCACGCCGACGGTGAGAGAGCCGAAAGGCTTCGTTGAAACACCTTCAGTGACGGTCGAGTATTGCTGGAACGCCGGAAGCGTGGGTAAAGCTGCGCGGGAGGGACTTGGGACCAAAGCCAGAGGCTTGGTGGAGAGAGCGAGTGCGGTCCGCTGTGGCGACACACGGAGGGTATTGTGCCATTGTCGGCGACCGGGAAGCAGGGATCTGGAGTCTAAAGAGCGCCGTTAGTCGGATTCCCGTCAAAGACTGGCACGTGTGGAGAGCAGAGTATGATGTAGACGAGGCAAATCGAGGGCAAGGGGTCGCAGAGGATATGCAGAGCATCGACAAACCTCGGACTCGGGAGCTCAAGAGGCGAGCAGAGGATGCGGAAGGCTGGCTCAGGCACAGCTGGCCAGCCCAAGGGCGCAGCACGATTGTCGCCATGACAAGATGGCCCTCATTTGAGGCGAGACGAAGTGGCTATCGAGTCAAGTAGCACGATATAACGAGGGCGTGGTCTCGGACTCAAGTATTGCGTATCATAGCAGGCAAGCAAATAAGTGGCCAGGCAGGCAGAAGGGGGAGTAGAAAGAGGGGGGGGGGGGTATGCCAGATCCCGAGTCGATGGAGCATGGATCGGTCGACGCAAGATCTGCCGAGCTTGAGGAGCACAGGCGAGGAGGCGGGATGAAGAAGAAGAGGATGATGAGGAGGAGGAAGAGAGAGGAGAAGAAGGATCCCTATGCATCACTGCCTACTACCTGTACCTGTACGAGTAGTAGAGGGTGAGGACTCTGGAGGAGGTCGTGTGTGAGCTCCAGCCAGTGAGAGGCGGACAAGCTCGGTGGAGGGATACAGTGCCATTGGAGCTCCCCAAGCAGAAACTCGTACTGTGACACGACCTTGAGGTCGAACGGCGGGTAGAATTGATTGCATCCATTGATGGATCAATCAATGATTGATAAACCCGGGAGCTTCCCAATGGCTGCAGTGCATTGATGGGCGCATCGGAGCCGACAAGGTTGGCCCAAGATCCAGCTTGCACTGTGGAGATACATTGATTGATCCATTGGTTCTTTGATCATCCAGACGGCTGGAACTCGCTGGACGTCGCAGCGGAAGTGGACATCCGGGGGGGGTTCCCAGTGCGGGGTTTCTGGGGTCGTTTGGGCTCACCGAGGCACGACATCAGGGCATGAAGAGCGGATGATCTCCACCTGAGGGGCAGCTGAGAAGGCCCCGGAATCAGCGGTTCGTCCGCATGGGGCGTGGATGCTATGTACCAGTATGTACCTGTATGGAGTACGAGTTATTAGAGACCCTTGGATGGCCCGCGGCCGAGGATGGCGAAAATGCTCGCCTTAATAGTAGAGGTAATGGTGGGCGGATGGATTTGATGGATCAATCCACCCATGGATTGCGGGGAAAGCTCCAGTCTGCCATGGGGGAAGGACAATGCGTGTGGAGAAACTCTCAGAAGCCCGCCCTGCGTTCAAATGCTTGTTAGACTGCCCGATCGTGGGTGGATTGGTTGATGGATTGATCCAATCAACCATTTCCATCTGCGGAGATGGTGTGCGCGATGACGAGATCAGCCGGCGGGAGCGCCTGCGCCTTGCGCCTTCGGAGATGCAACCTCTTTTCGATCCCATCACCGAGTTTGCGCGCTGCTTCGTGTTGATCAATCCGATGGCTGCAGCATGCATCACGGCACCGCATCAACGCATCAACGCATCAACGCATCAACGCATCACAGGAGGCATCGGCAATGCGAGTTCGCATTGAGACGCAGCAGCATGATGCACCACCATCGTTTCCATCGACGTGGCATTGACGGGAGATGGTGAATATCAGGTAATTCAATCCTTTTCAATCCTATTCAATCTATTTTTCCTCATTCTATTTCAATTCAATCCAATCAATGGCTTGAGGTTGTACCTGCCTCCCTCGCGAACTGTGCAGACCAATGAGAGCACGACGAGTCCCAGCATCCATCGCCGATTGGCCTCGCGTCGATGAAGCTCTTTTTGCCGATTTTATCATTGGCTCATGACGGGATCTCACGATGATTTGCTCCTTCTCTCGGCCGTACTAATTCAGGACGCGGAATGGACAGTTGGTCAAAATGGATGGATCAATGGAATTGATCAATTGGATTGATTGCTTCAATCTTCCTCAGATTACAACTCCTCCATGCCTACGGAGTAGGTAGGACACCTTGAGAGCAACAGAATCGATGCCCACTCCACGCAACCCTCATTATGGGTTTCTTCCTAAACACCTATTCGTGAATACGAAACAAGGGATTTCCCCCCCTCAATTCCCCGCCTGGCATGGGAACTCGCAGCGACCTCGAAAGTCCGGCTCAATATTCAGGCACGTATCGCACCCGCAGATCAGGTGCAGGTCGTTCCCGAGCTTCTGGTCAATGTCGTCGCAGAGGCACAGGTACAGCGCCGAGCTGACGTTGGTCGAGGGCACGTTGTTCGCGCACGGCGCGTGCGGAGTCCCGCAGTACGCCTCCCCGAGCTGCTTCGTTGACCACGGTTTTTCTTTCACATCGTCAACATCCAAACTCTCCCATGATCCTCCTGCGTTCACGTTTCGGAAACAATGGCAAAACATACTCATGGCCATCAGGACCGAGGCGCAATATGTGTAGCCGCACTCGCAGATGGGCCCGTTCGGCTCCGGCCTACCAGAGGCCGGGGGAGGCAGACCACCACCCTTCGAGGTGGGTGTTGGAGGCAACGGCCCCGGCTGCAGAGGAGTCGGACTCCAGGGCGGCGTCTCAGTGAAGAGAGGAGAAGACAATGGGGGAGGAGGGTCCTCGGGGACCGGGAACTCGGTCTGGCGTTGGGGCTTGGCCAGAGCCAGCCCGGCCAGGAGCAGGAGCGCTGCGGTGAGTTTCATGGTTCACTTGGCCTCTCGCGGATAATGTCAAGCGCTTGACGATACCTCACCATGAGGGCGTCGAGCTTCTGTCATGCTTATATATACACGGCTAGCAGTCCCATCCTGTCATTCCTCGACCCAGTCACATCGGACAGTTTCGAAGTTCCATCCGACTGGTCAATTCAGCTTGGCGCACCGCTGGATGTTCACTGATCTGAATAGGATGGAGTTTCACTCGTGAGATATCCATCAATGGATGATAGGCTGCTCGGCCCATGATCAGCGGGCAGTCGGGAGTCTGCCGAATCGTGCCCTGACGCCGAGCCTTGTGAAGCCCAAATCGAGACACTTCAGAAAAGCAAACGGAATATTAGAAAGACAAGATGTCCTCGGTGCCTTTTGACAGCTCTGGTGCCATCTGCAACTACCTAGTCTGCGAGACGGGACGATCTGTCTTTGCTTTGACCAGACGGACCTTTTTCGATTGGGGAGACTCTTTGACCAAGCTATTGCAAGTGCATATACTATCAAAATACGGAGTAATGAAGCGAATATCGAGGTCTCCAAGTTTTTTTTTTTTTCAAGACTTGGAAGTCAGATCGAAAAAAGGTGATGAGTTTGGCCCCTGCGTAGTGGGTTGCAGACACAGTGTATAGTGTGCACAATTTCAGCATATACACTGTGACCCCTCCTCAAAATATCAGGTCCGGTCCCAACTTGTGAGACTGCCCCTCTTCTGGCCATCCACGCTCGTTACCAGCACCTTCAAGGCCGATTTCCTCGCACATTGCCGGGAGACAGAGGCAACTCGACCCGACGCACCATTATCCGAACGATAGTATGGCGGAGGCACAAGCAGCAGGCGTTGCGCCCGCGGGTGCGACGACCATCCGAGTCGGCACCCGCAACTCGCCCTTGGCGCTCGCGCAGGCCGACGCCGTCGTCGCGGCGCTGCAGCAGCACCTGCCGACGCACACCTTCACGATCCACGGGATGACGACGACGGGCGACCGCGACCAGAACACGGCGCTCTACAACTTCGGCGGCAAGGGCCTGTGGACGACGCAGCTCGAGGACAGGCTGCGGGCGGACGAGCTGGACGTGGTGGTGCACTGCCTCAAGGACATGCCGACGACGCTGCCCGAGGGCCTGACGATCGGGTGCGTGACGGCGCGCGAGGACCCGCGGGACACGCTGATCCTCAAGCGGTCGCTCGTGGAGCGGCACGGGTGGCGCACCCTGGCGGACCTGCCCGCGGGCAGCGTCATCGGGACGAGCAGCGTGCGGCGCATCGCGCAGCTCGCGCGGCGCTACCCGGCGCTGCAGTTCAAGGACCACCGGGGCAACATCCAGACGCGCCTGCGCAAGCTCGAAGAGGACCCGGCCCTGACGGGCATCATCCTCGCGGCGGCGGGCCTCAAGCGCATGGACCTCGGCCACCACATCACACAGTACCTCGGCGTCGACAACGGCGGCATCCTGTACGCCGTCGGGCAGGGCGCGCTGGCGATCGAGTGCCGCGCCGGGGACGGGCGGGTGCTCGACGCGATCCGCCGCATCGAGGACCCCGGCGTGAGGCTGGCGTGCACCGCCGAGAGGAGCCTGATGCGCGCGCTCGAGGGCGGGTGCAGCGTGCCCATCGGGGTTGAGACGTCGTGGGCCGCCGAGGAAGGGGGGGACGGCAGCAGCAGCAGCAGCAAACTGCTGCGCCTGCGTGCGACGGTGGTATCCGTTCAGGGAACCGAGGCCGTGGATGGCGACGACGTGAGGGCGGTCGAGTCGCTCGAGGACGCCGAGCGGTTTGGGGAGGAGATGGCCGCGGACCTAGTCAGCAGGGGGGCCAACAAGATCCTGGACGACATCAACAAGAGCAAGCCCCGGCCGCCGCCCGCTGCCGAGATCACGACGTCGGCGGAGTAAGAGCAAGGCGGACGCATTGAGAGAGAGGGGGAACAAAAAGGAATGGAAATCTGGCCATTGGATCCAAGAAATTTTCACCGGGAAAGGGAAAAGGAAAAAAAAAAGGAGTTGAAAACAACGATGGATCTGGCTTTCTGGACAAAAGGCATTGGCGCGTCCCACATAGCAGCGATGTTTGAACGAAAATTGCATATACTCCCCCTTCAGTATGTAACCATAGATGCGCCGCCGTCGAGTCCCCCGATGAATGATGTGCGCACAAGCAATTAAAAACAAGTTTGGCTCCGCGAAGCCCTCCCGGCCAGGCTGTCTATGATAATCCCGCGCCAAACCAGGCCCTCTCCCCCCCCCACCCCATCCCATGCTCATCCTTATTTTTGCCTTTTGTTTCTCTCTCCCTTCTTCCCCCACCCCCCCTGCCCCGCCCTTTTCTTCCTTAGTGCTCCTCCACCGAGGCCTTGTACTCCTCCTCTGTCATAAGGCCCTCGAACTCCTTGAGCCCCTCCTCGGAGACCTCGACGCGCGCGATCCAGCCGCCGCCGGCGCTGTCGTCGTCGGGCAGCTGGTTGACGCGCTTGGGCTCCTCCTCGACGGCGGAGTTGGCCTGGACGACGACGCAGGAGATCGGGGCGAGGACGTCGCTGGCGCTCTTGACGGACTCGATGGCGCCGAGGGACTCGCCGGCGGCGAGGGCGGCGCCGGGCTCGGGGAGCTCGACGAAGACGATGTCGCCGAGCTGCTTGGCGGCGAAGTCGGTGATGCCGATGCAGCCGGTCTTGCCGTCGGCGGAGAGGTCGATCCACTCGTGGGACTCTGTGTACTTTCTAACGAGGGCTGGGAAGAAGGATTAGCAGTCTGAGAATGAAGTCCATGACGGGGAGCTCCGTAGAGTAGGGAGGATCAATCAATGGATTGACGGATTCATAAAGGGGACACACTCGCTCGGGTGGTGGAGAAGCAGGCCCTAGAGGGGAAGGGGCGGGCGGCGGCGCGGGGGGCGAGGCGCGCGAGGGCCGGGCGGGCGGCACGCAGAGAGGCCGCGATGGAGGCCATTGTGGGCGATGGGCGGGATGGGCTGGGAGGCTTTCGACGACGGGTGCGACGGGGTCGAAGGGGGGGGAAGCAATGGGGCGAAGCGGGAGAGAAGAGGGCAAGGCTCGGGGAAGGGAGAGGAGAGGTTTCGAGGTTCAAGGTGGTGGCTCCGTGATCGAATGCCAACGCCGGAGCGGAGGAAGAGAAAAAAAAAGCAGCATGTCGCTGTACTGCGGGTGCGGGGGTGAGCTATGCGGCGGGAAAGGTACAGATACTTGAGCGGTGTGGACCTCGGAAGGACGCAGGGTCGAGGCTTAGTCAGCGAGCGATGTCGGGATATTGACCAATCAAGAATCTGCATCGGGCTGCGTCTCTTGAGGGGGATCTTTTTGGGGGGACAGAACGCTTCAGGTTCTCATTGATCATGGATCAATCAGTGTCATGAACGGTTCACCTAAATTGGAAGGGATGCCATGTGGGTGATGAAATGGCCCTTGAACCGCATTAAGGCCAGTTCTGCCCCGGAAAGAAGGGCACTCGCACCGTTTCATGCTCCATGCAGGCCGGCAAGGAATCGGGTGCGGAAGAATTGCCGTGAGAAGTTGGGATGGAGGATCGATATCGACGGACATGGTGGGCGACCTGATTGGCTGCTCCTGTCAGATCAGCTCAGCGCCGGTGCGGGTTCTTCACTCCACGGGGACGAGACAAGGCGCGGGAGCATGTGCTTGGTCGATGGTCGTGCTGCCATTCGAGCTTTTCGTTGCAAGAGGCCCGGTGGCATCTGCCGGCAGGATCTTTCATGATCTCCTCTGCATCTTGGATCTGCGTTCGAGCGCCTGTACATAGGGAGCATCTTCCCATTGCATTGCATTGATGGATCGGATCCTTCTGCGGCCTGAGATGTGCGTCGCACGTCATCCCGGCGGTACGGAGAGGTACTACAGGTACTCCGTACTAGTACTACTCTTACTCGTACCTGTGAAGGCGTCGAGCTTGCACGGGACCACACCGTACCGGTAAGGCGCGGGCTGTGGCGCACACAGCCTCCCGTGGCTCGGAAGCTCCAGCGGCGAGCGGCCGCTACCAGTACTAGTGGTAGCTCCAGGTCCTGGCCCTGAGAGCCGGGCCTCCATAACATTGATTGATTTGATCGATTGATCACGAAGCCATTGATACATCAACATCCAATACATTTCATGTAATTGCAACTGATTCTAGTTCTCGGTACTGGCGATCAATACGAGTACATACTAAGGTACCTACCTAGTACCTACTGTAGGTATTGAGCAGTGCCCGCCCCTGGGTGGATCTTTCGCTGTGGCTTGACCCTCTCTGTGCTCGGGCGATCCGAGGAGCGATGGATCTGCAGGGACACAGTGGGCTTTGCAGGCCGCGGACTGTCGACTGCCCCTTTCGCGGGCGTGACCTGAACCGGGAATCGTCAGCGCTGTGGCCTGTGGGAGCACGAGTACAGGTACTCCGTACTCCGTAGTATGTGTGAAGAGCCGAGGCCAGATGAGCTGGAGCTCTGCCCGCACAGTGCGACCTCCCTCCCAGATCGTGATCCAATTCCGGCGCCTCTAGAAATTCCGGTCCGGGCCTCCTTCAGTCCACTGGCAGTCTCTCAGTCCAACTCGACTCCACAAGTCCAAGGCCACAGCCCAGGCCCCCAGGCCCCATCAACCATCTCCATCTCCATCAATCAATCTATTCATCTCAGCTTCCGCTCCAGCTCCAACTCCAACTCCCCAAATTCATCCGGCCGACTCTCTTCCAACCGTCCGATGCCATTTCCAGCATCCAATCTCAAAACACCACCCTCCCGCCGCCCATCGCCCGTCGCCCGTCGCCCATCGCCCCCTTCCACCTCGACTCCATCCTGCCCGGCCCTTCTTCTCCTGGGTCATCTCCCGATTCCCGACGATCCGTAGCCCGGCTCGACGAATTCTCTCGTTTCCGTCCCTTGTCTCACACGACCCCGATTTCCTATCCTACAGCACCGCGCGCGCGCTCTTTCGCTCCCGCTCCCTCCTTTGGATCCGTCTCTTCTCCCCCGTATGCCATGCTGACACCGGCATCGACTGCGCCTCCAATGCAAGTCTGCAACTGACCTGCTCGATTAAATAACATCCCTGACGAGCTGAGAGAAAGAAAGCGAAAGAGAACGACTTGATTATTTTTTTTTTAATTTGCCATTTTTTTTTCTTCGGTCCTTTCCCCCTTCAGAACCCCATACGCATTCGTAATCTGCACCTTTACGCCCTTGACTGCTGTCGACCTCGCTTCCAACGCTCGCTCGCCTCAACGTGTCTGGCCGTCATTTTCTCCCCTCGCAATCTCGCCTCGGGTGCTACGAGTACCAGCCGTCGTTCACAGCATACCTTGATCCGAGTCTGCTTAGCCGGGCAGCTGAGCACAGCACAGCACAAGAGGCTCGATAGTACATACAGTACTGCAATTCGACGCATTACGCTCCTTCTCGCAACCCTTTTTTCCCCTCGGCTGGACCCCCACGCTTCTCCTGTGGCTCGACCAGCCGTCCACGTCGACGGAGTACGACGCCATCGCCTGTCGATCAGTCGGACATGGACAGCAACTTCCTCACCATGGAGCCGCAGATCCCATCACAGCCGCAGATGCAGCCCCCGCAAGATCTCCCCGACGATCACCTCGGCGGCATCGACGGGTCGCCCTCGCTCAACGGCCAGCACAACCGCCATCAGAGCCATCAGAGCCACCTGAGCCAGTCCGACCACGGCCAGCTCGACAGCCCGCGTCATGAAGAAGACTCAACACGATATACACCCCCGGTCTCGAGCGCGCCCTCGCTGTCGCGCCCCGCGAGCGGCCTTTCCAACCCGGCAGCGCCCTCTTCCTACGCCGACTATCGCCCGAGCTCGGGAGAGGCCGCCAACGGACGCAACCACGTCGTCATCAAGGTCGGCATGGTTGGCGATGCTCAGATCGGCAAGACGTCGTTGATGGTCAAATATGTCGAGGGCAGCTGGGACGAGGACTACATCCAGACGCTCGGCGTCAACTTCATGGAGAAGACAATCTCCATCCGCAACACCGAAATCACATTCTCCATCTGGGACCTGGGAGGCCAGCGCGAGTTTGTCAACATGCTGCCCCTGGTCTGCAACGACGCCGTCGCCATCCTCTTCATGTTCGACCTCACGCGCAAGAGCACGCTCAACAGCATCAAGGAGTGGTATCGCCAGGGCAGGGGCTTCAACAAGACGGCGATACCCGTGCTGGTCGGCACGAAATATGACCATTTTGTGAACTTTCCCATACAGGACCAGGAAGAGATTTCCAACCAGGTTTGTCGGAACCTTCTCCCCCCCCACCGAGACGTGGTGCTGCCACGCCATCTGCCAGGGGCCCAGGTATTGACCTTTGACGCGAATAGGCACGGCGGTTCGCCAAGGCGATGAGGGCTTCCCTGATCTTCTCGAGCACAAGTCATAGCATCAATGTGCAAAAGGTAGCGACGATCCTCGACGCAGCGCGGCTGCTGGCACCAGATGCTATCCCTGCCCATCTTTCTGATCCAAACTGACCCGGTCTTGCAGATTTTCAAAATCGTTCTCTCCAAAGCATTCGACCTCAAATGCACGATACCAGAAATCGAAAACGTCGGCGAGCCGCTATTACTCTATCAGTCCGTCTGAGCGCCGCAATCGATCCGACGTTGTTGACTGGACCGCGACTCGGTACGCATTGCAGGTCTTTGCGTCCATGTACCCTGGGAAACGGACCACATCACGATACCTCCCAATTTGACTCCATCATGAAAAATAAAAATAAAAATAAGACACACTACTTGCCGACCTTTGCCGACCTTTGTCCAGGATTACGGAATATTTACACGGAGTCAGCTCACGGCCCCACGCCGATTGCCAGACCGTGGCCACTGAGAGGCGGGCGTCGGATGTTGGGGAACAAAAGGGGCGCAACTAATTCTTACTACTTTGCTGCTTCCCGCTCCTTACATGATCCGTGTTGTCGCTTGATCTTGCTGACGGCCCCACGCCTGCTATGTCGCTGCTATCTATCGCAAAGAGGACATGAGAAGGAAGAAGCAAACAAAAAGAAGAAAGAGGCGAACGAGGGTGTGTGTCTCACGGAATCAGAAAAGATATGGCTGGCGCGGGAAGGGGACTTTCATCGGCGCAGGATGTCCTTTTCTTCTTTTTCTCCTTCTTCTTCTTCTTCTTCTTCTCCTTTTCCACATTGTTTTCATACCGTCGAGGATCTTGCTGGGACTGATGCCAGCTGGGCCTGAGGGATGAAAGAGAAAAGTGACCAAAGACCGAGACGCTGTAATTGTCTGAACGTGGTGATGTCTCCGAATCCTCACGCACGGGGAGACGGGGAGAAGAGAGAAAGGGGGAGACAGCACGCGGAAAGACGCTGAGGACACATTTGATGGATGCACCGGGGTACGGCATCGCACAGGCACACTGGGGAGCAAGGCACAGCATGGCCCGTAGGCACTGTATTACTTTTTCTCTTTTCTTTCTTCTTTTTCTTTCCTTCTTCTTCTATGGTTTCCTTTGTCTCTTTTTTTTGTTTCTACCTTTTTAGTTGGACGTCTTGTCTGTGTTCTTGGCCTTGTCTGTCGGGCGTGGGCTAGCTGGGGGGTTTGCCGGGCACGTATTGTTGATCAAGTGTACGAGTACTGCCTCATGTATGCTAGTAATCGGGATGGCTTGCTCGGTATGGATGGCTTGCACGGCATGGGCAGAAGGGGGAAGGCTGCCTTTTTTTTTTTTTTTTTGATTTCTCATGTTGTTCTTGACTTTTGTTTTTTTCCTGAAGGGGCCTTATGGGATGGTTGATGGTTGATGGTTGATGCTGATGGGTGTGGGCTGCGAAGGGACCGGGCTGGCCTGGTCCCGCATTCAATGTGTAATCTGGATTTGACGCTACCACCAAGTTGGGAGTGCCTTCTCGGCGATGCTGACGGTGACGATGTGGTAATGGCGATGGCTAGGCGATGGCGATGGCGATGATGCGTACACGGTGTCACTCCTATGGATATGGAGGAGAACAGTGTGCTGAGCGATGAGCGGCGACAACATAATGGCATTGTCCCGTGAGACACCAGACATCTCGATGCGTCGGCCAGATCTTCGTGGCATACATCCATTGATCCATGGGATCGATCAATCAATCCTGGCCCGACGAGCCCTCCAACCCACGAAGCGGGTCGATCGGACGTGGACAGTCCACCCGTGCGGATCTCGTACTCGGAGTCGTACTCGGACTCGCAGTACCGACTCGTACGGTACGGTACGGAGTACCTGAACTAAGCGCGGGCCGAGCCTTCCCCGGGTGTCGGTGGATATCGCGCCTTCCGTGCCTGGAAACTAATGCGGGACGTCCGCACTCCGCTACTAGTACATACGTAGTACTTACCCCGTACTGTATGTATGTACTCCGTACTCGTATGCATTCTGGAAAGAACGCCCAGGTCGCGCTGCATCGATCCATCAGATGACCCGCCCGTCGCGCCTTCCCAGGATCGCCTCGACATGTCGTGCGCGCCAGTGGGGATGGACATGTACTCGTATGTACAAAAATCTCGAACGAGTTTGTATTTACGGAGTACTCGTACTCGTACTCTTAAATGGGCCTCGAGGGCGCCGGCCAATGAATTCAAGCCGAGTAGTAGCTCGCGTCGCCGCGCGTCCTGGTAGGCTGGCCCGCGCGTGGACGTGCGCACGATCGTGCATGCGGCTGCAGCTGGTGACTCCTCGCTGCAGGAAGACGCCAGCAAATCGCAAGCTGCAAGCTCGAACCGGGGCTGGCACGGGTACGCCGCGTGCATGTACCCCGAGCGGGGCGCGCGCGGCTCTGCCTGGCTCGGGGGCGGTCACGGGCTACGTGCTGGCCAATGGGCTGCGCGGACGTGGCCGTTGCTGCCCCAGGGGGGGTACTTGCGCGTAAGTACCCGATGGATGCAGTGCCAGTGCCACTGGTGCGCGTGCAGTGGTTGGGCCCGACCGCCTCGAGGTCGATCCTTCCGTCGGGTAGGGGAGCGAGCCCGAGTACAAAGAGGGAGGCCTGCCCGCGTTCTTTCCCTCGCTTGAGCCGGGACTGTCTCTACCCCTCTTTCTTTTGCCTTCTTTCACTTCCCTCCATCCCCTTCATTTCTTCTCCTCCATCTCTTTTTTTTTCTGCCACCTTTTCTTCTCCATCTCTTTTTGCTCCATCTCTTGCCCTCGTTCTTTGTTTTCCGTCTCCCTGTGGGATCCTCCTCAAATGTCTCGTTCTGCGCCCTCTCGATACCTGAGGATGAGTCCTCCCCCGTGACGCCGAGATTCGCCGCCGGCTCGATCGATCACGAAGACGCGACGAGAACATCCGTTACCCCACAAGGTAGGCTGGCAGAAACGTTTCCTTCTTCTCGCCCGACTTTCGGGTTGCATCTCGGCACAGCTCAGCCACTTTTGAAGTCAAATTCAGCCAGGGGTAGGGTGCGAAGCTGGGTCGGGCTTTTGCCTACGGCGGCGCGCTTTGCGTCACGTCCTACACTCGTAAGGCTATTCCGAGCGGGCAAGATATCATGTGCTTGATCACAGTCGGCCATTCGCCTCAGCCGCCTTGCCAGTAGTCCCTATATAGTCTGGGGATTCGTCCTGACGTGTGGCTTCCATGCCCACGCTCGTGGCTCACATGCCGTCTGCTATAATACACCGTTCCATGGATAGAATGCGGGATTAGTTAGTCAGGTGTCGGACTGTCTGCATTGGCCCCAGACCATTGTCCCGCGGTTGTTAGTAGCTGCCGCCCTGCGGATCCATTGTTTCTACTTACTGGAAGTCTTTGGGGTCAGATTTGTTTGAGTTTTACCTTGATGCGACGTTTTCTGACCGCCGATTTCTCTAGGATAGACTCGAACACCACACACACGCAGCTGATGGGAGGTAGGTCGGCAGGCACGGCTCTATCGCCGAATCTGCAGATTCCCTGGTTCTTTTCTGGCCATCGAGCAGGGTGCAGGTTCCAACTTCGCAATGCTGTCCACCGTCTGGCTGGGACGGGCTGATCGAGGCGAATCTCTCATTGCTCTTCTTCCCAGCCTTTGACCCCACCGTCCAAGGCCTTGAGATTCGTTCTGACGCCCAGCTTTCATGCTGTCGTGTTGCTCTAATGCTCCTACCGTGCGGCGCTGTTTGCTTTACAGATTTGGATCAGTCAGACGGGAATCATGGACCTTCGATGCCTAGCTGACTGCGCTTGAGCTTTCGCCCTACAGATCCAAATTCTACTCGGTGGAGTGTCTCGGGATCGAGTTCGTCTGGACTGTTTACTCCTGTAATGTCCTCTGGCCGCCGTTGTTTTCATCTTGGGACAGGATCCAACGGATCAAGCATCACGATTTGAGGCCGTTGTATGGATTTCGCCACATGCAGCGATGGTGAGTCCCCTCCCCGTCCGCTGTCCGTAGAGGTCCATAGTCACGTAGTCGTCTTTGAACACGATCCAGAGCAGAAAACAAAATATCAGTCTTCTTGAACCTTCAGTGCTCCCTGCAATTTTCCCCGCCGTCTTCTTCTTTCCAAAGATGCCGTCTAGTGACTTGCTCTCATATTGATCCGTCAAGATCCTTCCCCGAGCATCGTGCATTCCCTGACAATTTCTCTTCTGCTGCCGCACCCAACTTTCTCTTTGATGATGCTTTTGGCCTTGCAGGTACTTGACACGTACTCGGTACGTCAAGGCACGCTGTCTGGCCCCGTCCTGCTGCAAATCTGATTGCTTCCCCGTGCATGGGAGGAGCGTTGATGAACTTGACTTGGGCCACCTGGCCATGCTGTTGGGAGTCCAGTTTGGCGCTTCTGAGGGTCGAACGTAGGGCTATACCGGGCACAGTCAACGCTTTGGAGGAGAGGCTGTGTCAGGCGGGAAAGCGTGCGCAAAAGACGTCTCGGACCGCGGCTCTCTCATCGCGGACTCCTATCTGAGCAAATGGCATGCTAGATCCCGCAAGGTGTCTTGCCTCCTATGCCTCCTAGGTACTGCGCACAATCGTGGACGGATGTCGGATTCCCTTGGTGGCCAGGATTCTGGAGGGTCTGAAGGAATGACACGATACATTATCCAGCGGCTGCGCTCCAGCTCCCGCCCTGCAGATCCAAATTCTTCTCGGTGGAGACTATCAGGGTCGAGTTCGGTTTGGGTTGTTTCCTGTTGCAATCCATGTTTTTTGACCGCCGTCTTTTTCCCTACGTAGGGATCGGATGGGACAGGAATTGGATCAAGCAACGCCAACTGGTAGATAGAGTCCTTGTGTCGACGTAGAAGTGATTTTTGATGCCAAGCACAAGTGGTCGTGTTCGGGGCACCTGTCCGTGGATTGTCCTTCTCCCGTGGGCACCGTCTTTTCCTTTCATAAAAATTGCCTTATGGCTGCATGTCGTACTCGTAGTCAAGAGACCGTATGTATGTACCGGTAGCTTGTCGTCTCGTGGATGGGGAGGTGTTGGCCTGTGCTGGACAAGGTCCATGCTGTTGGTGAAGTGTGGGAGCAGCACCAAGTCGTTGATAGGATACATGCATAGGTCGCATATGCATATTGATATATGAGTCATAGAGCTGCTGCAACGAGCAGAAGAGCCAATGAGGCACTCTTTTCCGTGTTGTCGTCGTCGTTCTTGTTGTTGTCAAATTGTCCGTTGTTGTCATATGTGTATGTATTGATGCATTTCCCGTGAATTGCATTGGTGTCCTCCATACATGACATCCTATAGAGCGACCCCGCGTTGCTCGGCGCTCTGACCGCTCCTGATGCGGCTGCATCTCGAAATGCTCCTCCACGCATGCCACGAATGTCGTGTTGGATTCAGCCTCAAGAATGCCAACAAGCACAAGCTGACCTGGTCGGGTGGAAATAAGAAGTGCTTGAGCATTTCGGCCCGACACGCCCTGAAGCTGCGTAGATATATGGTTCGCGGGCATAAAACCATGCCGAGTCTCGCTCGTGTCCCCATCAATCTCAACCTCTCCTCATTTTTCTTTCCTCCCCATCCTCCAACTTGACTGTGGATCTCGGACTCGCCAAAGAGATGTCCTCTGCCAACTCTCCCTCGACTTCTGCCGAGTCTGGGCAGTCCGATGCCGAGACCATGGCCTTCAGTTATGGTTGCACGAACTCCAACCACCCGAGCAGGGGCGCCAGCCCGGACTCGTCCGAGTCTCGAGATCACAGCCTCATGGACGTCATTTACAGCGTGAGTCAACCAACTGTGCCCCTCATTTGCGAGCCCGACGTGTGAAGAAACTCCTACTCCAAACTCCATTCAGAGCTCCTTTCTGACTTGAACACGCTGCTTCAGAACGCTGCCGCGAGGGGCACGCCGTCCGACATGTCCATTACTCCGACCGAACGGCCCAGGTCCCCGACGCATATGTCCATAACGCCCGGCGGCAACCCGGCCAGCATCTTGGACCTGCTGAGGATCCTGATCCGTAGCACCACCCACCTGGATGGCAAGCTAAGCGACAAGATGGACATCCTGGCTTCCCAGGTCCGGTCGATGGAGGAGACCAACAAGGAGAGGCTGGACAAGATGCTCGCCCTCAACGAACACCTCCGCGGCCAAGTCGAATACCTGACCGCCGAGGGCCAATCGTCCAGGGACACGATCAAGATGCTGGAGGGCAAGATCGACGGGGTGGCTGCCCTCAACGAGAGCCTCGGCGCCAAGATGGACGGCCTGAAGGCCGAGAGCCAGCAGGCCAGAGACACCATCGCCCACTTGCGCGGGAGAGTGAGCGACCTGACTCAGCTCAACCAGAGCCTCTCGGACAAGATGGACGGCTTGAACGCCGAGGCACAGGAAGCCAAGAGCGCCGTCGGGCGGCTGGAGGGCGCCCTGGGATCCGTGCTCGAGGGCACCGCCTCGACGACAGAGATGCTCTGCAACGGTATCGACCGCGTCGAGAAGCAGATCAAGCATGTCCACGAGCTGGGCCTCGCGTCCCAGGCCGCCGAGGCGCGTTCCCGCAACGAGCACGACGAGCGGCTCGACCGCCTGCGGGCCATGCTGCTCGACGCGGAGACGGCCGGCCGGCACCACTCCGCGGTGAGCACGACGACGCAGGGCATCATCTCGCGCATCGAGGCGCAGCAGCTCGCGGAAAAGGTTGCCCGGGAGGCCGCGGACCCGCAGGGTGCGATGCGGGCCCTGGCGGTGCAGATCCAGCAGGTGCACGAGTCGCTGGACCGGGGCTTCGTTGCGGGGGAGAGCGGGTGGGCGAGCGTGGAGCAGAGCATCGGGCGCCGGGTGGAGCTTGTGGAGGCCAAGATGGACGAGCTGGACCCAAGGGAGGCGTTCTTTGTGCGGATGGACCGCATGGAGTACCGGCTTGGGAGGATAGGCCGGCGGATGGTGAGCCGCAAGTCGATGGTGAGGAACCTGGTGATTTTGTGGCGCAAGGCTCGCAAGGCGATTGAGGTGGCGGATGAGCAGCAGGGTCTGATTTTGAATCGCCTGGATGAGATGTTGGGGGCTTGATCTCTTGTAGTGGACAGGGCTGGGCACGATGGGAATCTCTGGATGGGAAACGATGGATGTGACTGATGACCTTTCTCTGTTTTTTTTTCTCCTTTCTTCTTGGGTTTCCATTCTTGTTTCTTTCCTTCTAAGATAGCTTAGCGTAGCACAGACTGAGGATGGGGCCAGAGATGCCGAGATTGCAGATCAATTGGAATGAGAATCTGGGAGCAGCAAAAGAAAAAGGGGGATATGTTTACATTGATTAGTCATCGTCGTCAGGTCAACCTCCTCGACTCCATCTCGACTCCGACGACAAGCAACTCGCCAGATATCGTAGAAGAAACCGGAAGGCGAGTCACACGGGGCAGTTTTGATCGACCACATTTCTCTATGTCATTGTGAGGCTCGCTTCTCAGCATCTATCGGCTCTATCTCGACAGAGACGCCAAATCCAAAGGCAACAAAACAGCCAACATCCGAACCAGACACGGGTATCCTTTTCAATCCTGGATGCCGCACAAGACCGTCTATTCCTCTCAATCTTCTCTGTTCTCACAATTCGTCGAGGAGGAAGAATCCATCTGGGGACGCTTTTCTCTATCCCGCCATGATCATGGATTAATGATTCGTTTCTCCCCCCCCCCCC
>NQYQ01000048.1:81483-104812 GCA_003055925.1 Escovopsis sp. Ae720 | reverse complement strand
GGAGGGGGAGGAGGGGGAGGAGGGGGATGGGGAAGATGGGGAAGATGGAGCTAGAACTTGAAGAGGGAGACCCTGACGAACCATTCTGTCCAGACTCGTAGATGACGCCTGAGCCTCCATTGTTGAACGTCGTGTTGAGTGACCCTCCGACAGAGTGGATGGAGCTGGCCGTCGAACCTCGTCTTGAGGCCGAGCGCTGGCCCGCGACTAGTCGGTTACTGCGTCGCCGTCAGTCAGTCAGTCAGTCAGTCAGTCAGTCAGTCAGGCGTGCCGGGAGCAAGGGATCGCGAAGGGGGAATGACGGACCTGTGAAAGGAAGCATCGGCCTTGCTTCCGAAGGAGAAGAGAGAGAGGTTATCGACGGACTTGGCAGGGTGAGGGTGGGAGAACATGGTCGGCGCAAAGGTGGGGGGGGGTGATGGGGGACGGGGATGGAGGATGGAGGATGGAGGATGGAGGGAGGTCGACTCGATTATGGGATCAGGTAGTATCGGGGCATGATGTCGAGGCCTTGGAGGATCAAGACAATGGATTTGATTGATGGTCGGATGTTGATTGACGATGACGGCCCAAGGGGGCCAGGACGGGTTGTGGAATTGGGAGGATGAATGGATGGATGGATGGGGTGATGTTGAAAGGCCAGGCTCGGACTGCGATGATGATGACGACTCTGGGTTCGGCTATGTTGTCTCATCAAAGACACATTGATGGATGGATGGAGTTGATAAAGAGGTATTGCTGGAAGTGATGGAATATTGAAGTGATGGATTCGATTCCAATGAATGGATGGATTGAATCCGGACATAGACGCGTCAATAGTACAGGGTAGGCGTCTTGGTGTCTTGACCCCGATTCGGTTTAGTGCGACTTGGACCTTGAGATTGAAATCTAAGCCCAGAAGCGCGCAGGCGAGACCCGAGGATTTGCCGCTAGACGCCGCGCCACGTGGGAATCGCGAGAGCCGCGGCCAGATTATGTAATCCACCGGGGGGGTCAGGGTTAGGGTCAGACACAAGGCTTGGACTGGCTGCTGGTCATCAAAGGCGTCGCCGCTCTTGGAGAGACAGATCCATGGCCCCCGGAAATGGCCACTCATGAATTGATGCATGAAATATTCGAATTCTGAAGTCCGGCGATTGACTTTGGAATGATGTGCACCATCTTCTGCAACGTGGAAGAACTTCATCCGGCCTTTGCTGCTCCCGACTCCTCCACGCCACAACCCCCGAGTCCGCGAGGTCAACATGCTTCTGCCATGGTCGTGATCTTGATCTGCCTTTGTCGAGACTTGATAGACGAGGCTTTGACATGATGCATGCTGATGCTGATTCTACTACGGACGTGACGATTGTCCTGCACGCAGGCATATGCAGACCTCCTTCATGCTTTGTGAGTTGAGTGTAAGACATCTCGCATGGTGAACGTCATCTTCATCCCAGAATCATGGATGACGGCAGTCTCTTGCCATGGAGATTGATATTCATGCAACGGATGTCTTTGTGAAGACACTCTCTCGTGATCCATTCTCTCACCCCTGAATTCATGTTTGTTTACATTGATATCAATATGTATTCAGTCGCTCGTGGACTGCAGGGTAGCCAAATAGGGGGCTCTGTTTACATCTTCATTGAATATTGATGTTGCTTTACATATGTGAAGATCCCTTTGCTCGCCAGATCCATCCATGGAAATGGTCATTGGATGAATCTGAACTTCCACTTTCAAGCTGTTCAGAACCTCATTGAATCTCAGGAGGGTGTATCAAGAGATGTATAGGGATGATCGTGGCACTCGATGTGGCAGTGGAAGATGCAATGTGTGCGATTGACAGTCAATTTCTATTCTCAATCTGTAGTCTGTCTCTATAAGTCTATATATCAATCTCTATCATCCTCGCGAACTGGCCTATTAGAATTCCAAAGCTGAGAGCTGAAGCATCAAAAGTATCAAAACTGGACCGCGGTCTTTGCAAAAAAATCAGAAACTGAAGCGAGAGATTCTTCCCAAGTCCGAGCTCATCACCATCATTCACCATCGTCCATCCTGTCAATCCCATCCATCCCATCCATCCCGTCCATCCGGTCTGTCTCATCAAGGAGAAGAAGAGGAAGAGACCATCTAGCCGAGGACCTTGTTGCAGGCGTCGGTCGCGTGCTGGACAGCGCTGTCGCCAGGGCCGGCGCAGGCGCTGTTGGTCGCAAAGGCGGCCTTGACGTTGCCGTCGTTGCAGGGGCTGCTGTCGCCCGACTTGCCCTGGACGTTGTCGCAGCAGGCCTGGGTCATGGAGATGCAGCTCTGGAGCGCCTGGGAGTTGCCGCTGCTGCCGCCGTGGATGAGGCCGCCGATGATGCTGGGCGCCTCGCCGACGAGGCCGGAGACGAGGCTGCCGACGATGGTGCTGCCGATGCCGCTGGCGAAGCTCTCGCCGGCGGGCTCCTCCTCAAGGGGGGCCTTGGCGGGGGGCTCCTCCAGGCCGGGCTCGATGGCCTCGGCGGTGAAGCCGCCCTCGGACTGGGGGAGAGCGATGCCCATGGCAGGGGCGAAGGCGGCGGCGAGGACGATGAGGAACTTGGCGGAGTGCATTTTGATGGTTGTGAAGTGGTTGATGAAGTGGTTGTGAAGTGGTTGATGAAGTGAAGTGTGTTGAAGAAGTGGTGGTGGTTGTTGTTGTTGTTGTGAGAGTGGTTGTTGTTGTTGTTGTTGTTGTTGTTGTTGTGATGATGATGATGAGATGGATCCAAGTTGACGAGGATTTCGATGCCTTCTTATACTTGTGAATCTCCTCCAAGAATTCTCAAATCTCGAGAGGCCGTGGGCAAGATGATCCCCCATCGCGAGCACTGCCTCTGCCTCGACGGCTGCGCCCATGAGCTTGAGGAGAATCAGGACCCGAATCCATCGTGAAAGACTCCAAGGCCTCGACCTCTATTTTTGGGCATCCACGCCCCTGATGCTCCATACGAATAGACCGATTCATCTTCCCGCCAATCTGGAGCCGTAGACAAACAAATTCAGAAACAAAATCGGCCGTCTCGACCAAGCCATGGAGCACCGCAGTGCATCACGATGACTTCAAAATAGCCTCCACAGCCGCACCCAGTCCAATCTATCTGCATCGATCGTCTCGAGCCAGATCTGAGCATTCCCTGCTTCCAAAGCCGACAAACCCCCCCCCCAAAAACAGGAGCTCCCCATCCCAGCATCTCCCATCCGGAAACCAGCTGGATCCCTGGCATCTGACATGGTGGGCTTCTATTCTAGCTTGGCCTGGCGCCTAGCCTCGATCCGGAGCTCAATCTCACCCACATGCTCCCTAGTGATTATAGCCTTGATGGCCCGCCGCTGCACGTTGCTTTAAATTGAACGCCTGCCGCGGGAAAAAAGTGAGCCAAAAAGTCCCGCCGCCTTACCGAAAAAAGATCGAGGCGGAGAAGAGGCGGGACGAGGCGCGGCGTTAAGGCCAAGCATGGCTCGACGATGGGGCCGATCGCCGTTCAAGATGAGGGGGGAAAATCACAGACGTGCTGATGACTTTGCCCTCTCTCTCTCTCTCTCTCTCTCTCTCAGGCCTTTGACTTTGTTTGTATCGTGCATGTCGTGCTCCGAGGTAAAGGTAGGTCCAGTCCTCTTCGAATCCCGGGGAGACCCTGACAATCAGGGGCTCGAGGTCGAGAAGGTCTTAGCCAGGAACAAAACACTCGGCCCTAACGAGTCTGTCCACCTGCCGAGACGCGGTTCCTGAAAAAGCGCCCAAATATAGAAAGGCGACAAGCATAAAACAAAGAGCGTGCGCGATTATTGTTTCGAGGAGAAGAGCAGCATGGGCCCTGAGCCGTGATCGTGAACGTGAACCGCAGAGAAGTGGCACCATCATTGGGGCTGCGCAAACCCAGATCCATCGATCGGTTTCCATTGATAGATCAGTCGCCTGATGAGTATTATAGGTATTGATCCCTTGGACTCCCTGCCAGCAGGGCTGAGTATCCTTCAAGTTGTTGCCAAAAATCGACATCCAGAATGGCCTCGACCTCCACCAGAGAGATCAAATCACAGATCCACGGGCATCCCATCCACGAAGCGGATCCGCGGGCGGTCGTACAGCTCCGACGTGAGATACGTCTGGACGCTGAGCCCCCTCTTGACGGGATCCTCCTTTCGCCCAATCGCGAAGAAGGTGACGATGCCGTTTCTCTCCTCCAGCTTGCGGTGCGTCCTATAGAAGATCTCAGTCAGTCGCGGATCATCAATGAAAGAGCTCGAGGCTGAAAAAAAGAGGAGAGAGATCAGACTTACAGCGAATTGCCAATCCTCTCCTCCATGGACTTCTTGCCGTCGGACCAGCCATGCTTGTCCAGCCACCGGTCGAGCCCCCTCACCACCATCCCATCGTTGGCCGCCGTCAGCGAGGCGAAGACGCCAATCTTGGGCGCAGGCACGGGGCTGTCCGGCGACAGGCTGTAGTAGAGGTAGTTCGCCTTCTTCCGGACCGTCGTGAGCCCGGGCTGATGATTCCCAGGACCTGCTCCATCATCGCCATCACGTCGCCCGGAGACGAGCTCCACGAACTCGCGGACCTTGTGCTTGTCCTCGTCCATGCCCGCGATGCGGCCCCCGAGCGTATAGCAGTCCCACAGGCCCTCAAAGTCCCGCGCCAGGCACCGCAGGTAGATCTTCACCCTCGCCCTCCCCGGCGCCACCAGGTCCGTCGCCACGAACCGCACGCCCTCCCTCCACTCGAGCGGCTTCCCCGCCAGGAACTCCTCCAGCACGCCCAGCGCCTTGGTCACGTTGCAGCACAGCGGTTCCCCGGCGCCCGGGAGGCCCAGGACCGCCCGCCGCACCGCCTCGAAGCGCGAGATGCCCTGCGCGGCCGCGGCGAGGCACGGCATGAAGTAGACCTTTCCCATCCCTCGCAGGCCCCCCCCGCGCGCGCATACCGCGTCCTCGACGTCCATGCCCAGGATCATGCTCGATGCGTGCCCGACGCGGGCGATGAGCGCGCGCTGCTGCTCCACGGGGAGGCGCTGCGCGGGGGCGACGAGCGAGTCGAACAGCGCGCCGGACCACGACTCGTCGAAGCCGGCGAGGTGGTCGCGCATCCAGGCCATGATGTGCTGCGTCGTCGCCGTGCACAGCGGCCGAGAGGGGTTGCCCGGCCGCAGCTGCGTCGCGTCCACGCAGACGCGCACCTTGGGCTTGGCCGTCGAGCCCTTGAGGTCGAAGCTGTACTCGAACGGGTTGCCGTCCCAGGAGATGGACGACTTGCTTGATGTGGGGCCGGGAGCGCTGCCGAGCTGAGGGCAGACGACGTCGCGGAAGAAGGAGAGGAAGGCATCCCGCGCGGGCTGTGAGTAGTCTGCCTCGTGGAGCATGCGCGAGAGGTCCTGGCCGCTTGTGAGCCACCAGAACTCGCCCGAGGACGATGGCGAGCAGGGAATGGTGGAGGAGGAAGAGGCTGATAAGCAAGAAGATGGAGAAGGTGGATAAGAAGATGAGGGAGAGCAAGAAGAAGAGGAAGAGGCTGATAGACAAGAAGATGGAGAAGGTGGATAAGAAGAAGAGGGAGAGCAAGAAGAAGGGGAAGAAGGAGAAAGGGGCAGAGACTCGTTGGGAATCAGGATCGAGGGGGCAAACGCCGTCACTCGAGGCCTAGCCATGGTGAGAATCTCGGCAGACTGTTGCGAATCCATGGCTGATGCTCGTTTGTCCAAGCGATGAATGTGTCTTCAGGCGCAGAACCACAGATCAGAATGAGTCGAGCCGACACATCTCAGTCCACCTCAACGCCCCCTCCACCTCTTTATATCATTCTCTCTCGCCAGGCCCGTCCCTCGAAAGGATTCTCCACGATCGGGAGCCATCCACAACTCCGAGGAAAGCAATCGCCGAGCCGAGACATCCCCGAGTATCCTCATCGTCTTGATTCCGGTCTCTCTCCAGGACAGACCGTGCGCTTCCGCTTCCGCCTCCTCAACAGACCCAGCAATAACGATACCGGTACTCGTGCTCGTACGATACAGCACGAGTACTTGTACCGAAATCCTCTCGCGTCAGGGGTCTTGCTGACGTGCATGCAAATCACTTGACGCGTCCCAGGAGTTCTCTCCGATTTAAACTCATCCATCTCTCAATCCCGAGACCAGGCTCGCAAAGCCGAATTGCGAACACTCCGCCAGGACTCAGGGATCACGTCCAGCGCTTACTGGTACTCGTGCTCGTGCTCGATCGAGGACTCGCGCAGGACGATTCCAGATCGATCCCTTCCCGGCGGAACAGACCCTGCAGAACCCTGACTACTGAAAACCCGTCCGAAGCCCCATCTGCTTCCTCGCCAGGGGTCCAGGGTCAGGGGGTCATGCTTCCAAGAGCGGGGCCCGGCCAGTCCCGCAAAGTGCCGGCTGCACGAAATCATCAGCATCTTGCAAACCGGAGCTGAATGGAGCACGACTCCAGCAAGCATGAACAATAGTACCTCTTCGCTGAATAATGCTGAGTGGGAGAAAGGCTCTAGCACCTGAGAGGCAGGTGGCCCAAAGAGCCGCTTACAGTACAGGTACTCGTACATAAGACGATGCGGCTCTCGTACCTGAATGGGTTCATGAACGCTGCAGGCACTCTGACTCGTTTGTTGGGTACGGAGTATGGTCTCGAAAGATGCATGGCCTGCCGAAAAGGTTAGTCATTGATTGGTACTCGTACAGGTAGTTGAAGACAGGGGGCGGACGAACAGGGAGACAAGAGGCCCTCTGAATGAGCGGCTTGTTCCGGACAGCTCCTATGACGGAAGATGGTCAGCAATTCCGGACGCTCTCCATCATTCGACCCTGAAACCGAACCATCGAACACACTCCCTCGTACTCCGTATAGACAATCAGCACCGCATCGGCGTCCACATGTTGGGTATTGTCCTCAAAATTTTGGTATCTCAGTCGCCTCTCTCAGGCAATATTCGCTCAGAGTCCATGAGTCACTGCCCCACAAAGAGCACGCTCGCTATCGTTTTCCACTCCAGCCTTGGCACACGCCGTCAACAACAAGCTCTGCCTTCCGTCTCCACATCTGCCCATGCCGTCTCGGTTCCGTGAAGGAATAATAATAATATCCCCTCCACGCCTTTCCTTTTCCATTCCAAGCCTATAACTCTTCGGGATTCGACTTGGCCAGTTGCACGCTCACGTCCGCCTGCTTGCCCCTCGGCCGCAGCGCCCGCAGCTTCATCGGGGACACTGACCGCCGCCCCGTCGACGACGCGTATCTCGACCCGCCCCTCCTCCGAGCATGCTCCGCCTCTGGCGACTGCTCGTTGCTCCTGGCCAGCGCCACCGTGTGGTCCTCCATCGCGTGGCTCCTGTCCCGCAGGATCGACCACCGCGCGGCCGCCACGCCGCCACCACCGCCGCCGGCGTTGTCTTCCGCGGCGCCTCCGTCCTCCGACTCCACGGGGTTGCTGCGGGCGAGCGCCACGCTGGGGTCGTCCTCGTGCCCGTCCGCGCCGTGGTGCGTCACGCACCACAGCGGGCTCGGCATCGTGCCGGCCTCGTCCACGAGACAATGCTTCATCGACGGCGTTCTAGGCCGCGAGTAGGTCGTCTCCATGGTCTCGTGGCTCTCTACCGACATCGACTTCCTGTGGCGCCGGCAGTGACTGCGGAGGGACTGCGCCGTGATGACCAGGTCCGTTCGTTCGGGCCGCGACGCCGGTCGCGCTCGGGTGGGAGATTCTTGCACCTCGTCATGTGCGCCGTCGAAGGAGTGGAAGTACGAGGGTCGAGATGCCGAGTCATCAAATGGGTGCAGGTGCTCCGACTGAGATGCTCTGAACTCCTCCATGAGTTGCTGCTCAGCGGACATGTCCTCGTCAGAATCAGATCCTGCGAGTTCCGTTTCCTCCACGAGTTCCTTGCGTTTGGGTTGCCCGGGTCGGATGATCGGAGGTGGCAGAAGCCCCTTTGCGCTTTTCGTGACTTTGGATTTTGGCGAGCTCGGAAGATCCTCCGATTCTCGGCGCTTTCGAATCTCATCAGGACCTTGGGCATCTTCTGTCGAGGGCCATTGTCCTTTGTCGTTGAATCCCTCGCTAGTGAATGGAATCATGACTTCGGGTTCCGGTACGTGGGCGAGAGCCTGCTCCTGAATCATCGGATTCTCCCCGTCCGCAAACATCGCGTCACCATAGCGCTCTTCCTGTTCCCTGGCGTTCTGTGATTCGCCGTCATGCGACAGCGGCTCCTCGATGCGGGCTGCCTCGTCTTGCCTGACGATTTCCCGAACTTCTTTCTCCTGGATGACATGCTGGGCCTCTGTGGATGATTCATCTGCTCCATCGTCCATATCCACGTCTTCTGGCTCGACAGCATTCTCAGTCCTTTCAGTTTCAGGTTCTTCCACCTCCATGTGATCAATGCCACCGTCAGAAGGTTCGTACATCTCAACTTCTGATGCCACCTCCACATGCGGCATCGCCTTGACGTCTTCAGATGAGATGGTCTGGACAGTCTGGGAGATTGAAATCCCAGGTTCCTTCTCCAAGCTCGGCTCGGCTTGCGCCTCGGAAATCATGACTATGCCGGCTGATTCATGGAGCGCTTCATCTGAAGGTGAACTGCCGAGGTCGGCAGCCGCGTATTCCCGGTGAACCGTGTCGCTGATTCTTTGTTCACTATCGAGAAAAGCATTGCTTGATGGTTGACCGAGGGTGATCTCCGACTCCTGAGTTGTCGTTGGATGTATGTCTCGAGGTGCCGATGTATCGGACTCGTGCAGTGTCTCTACCGTCCTGGAGACCTCAATCTCGACGTGGAGGTCTTCGGCGACCGGCTCATCAGACTCTCGCGCATCATCTTCTGTTGTTGTTGTTGTAGCCTCAATTCCTGCGGTTTGAGACCCTGGGTGCTCAACAATGTTAGACGACTTGGCAATTGAGGTTTCCAGCTCGGGGGGTGCTTTTGTCGTGAATGTTTCCTGAGTCACCAAGAGCTCGGGCTCCTGCACATCTCTTGCCTCGTGCACGGTCTCAGTCATCGTTTGTCCGGGCTTAGCTAGGGCCTCTGCGTCTGCCGTCGTCTCCAGCTCTTGAGCCTGGCCTTCTTGCCCAAGATCAGTCAGATCAGTAACGTCGGCCCTTTGTCCAGCGCCTTGCCTCCTGGTCTCAGAATTGACTTCTGTGGCTTCTGTTTCCACCGCTTCATGTCGCGTTCTCTGGTGTTGTCTGTCCTCTTGGTCGACAGCGGGTGGTGAATCCATGGGCGTGTGGGAAGCGGCTGCCTCGTCGATAGCGGACTCATCCATGTGGGCGGCTTCCTCGTTCTTCCCCTTCGCTTCTGTTGTAGGGAGGTCGCCCATCTCGACATCCTCCTCTGCTGTGTCGTGAGGCTTGAGCTCGATCTCATGGGTCTCACTGGCTATGTCGAGACGTTCGGCGTCGATTTGCTGGTCATCGTTGGCCGTGTTAGCATTTGTGGCTTCGACCTCCTGGTGCCCATTGGCTGTGTCGCGGGTTTCGAGTTCGATAGCCTGATCCTCGTCGATCTCGTCGCCTTGGTCCCCTTGTCGCCCAAGGCTTGAGACCTTGACTTGCTCGTACTCGAGCACTTCTTGGATCTCCATCTCCTCGTCTTGCGACTCATCGGCATTCCTTACCTGTCCATCTGCGCCCTGGAGTCCTTCCACCCCCGCCTTTTCCTCTGTCACGTCCACTTCCTCAACTTCGACTTCTCCTGCCTCACTCCCGTCCTCTTCCTCTTCCTCGTCCTCTCCCTCTCCATCATGCGCTTCATCAGAGTATTCCTGAGCCTCTTCAGCTCCTTCAACCTCACTCTCTTCCTCGTCACTCTCTTCTTCTTCCTCTTCAGTCTGTTCCTCGACCTCTTCCTCCTCGGCCTTGACCTCTTGGACTCTTTGCTCCTCGGTTGTATTCTCTCCAACAACGACCCCTTTGTCTTTCTGCTGGAGTTCCCTGATCCGGTCTTGGAAAGAGAGTTGCGGCGCTGCGATTGGCGGTCTGGGTGTCTCCACTGCATCGTCTTGATCATCTTCGGAATCCGACAACAAGCTGATAACAACCGGCTCTTGAGGCGCTCTCGGCATCGGGCGTGCATTCGGCATAGGAGAGTCGTCCATGTCGTAATCCTCCTCCTCCTCCTCCTCCTCCTCCTCATCATCATCATCATCTTCATCTTCATCATCATCTTCCTCGTCCTCATCTTCATCCTCGTCATCTTCTTCATAATACCCTGATCTTGCGTAGGTATTCGGACCGAAGGGGCCCGGTGCTCGCCTCTCCTCAAAATCGTCCTCCTGGTGCTCTTCATCGTAGTCCTCTTCGACATCTTCATCGTAGTCCTCCTCGTCGAGCTCCCCGTTCTCATGCCTGCCCCCGTCAGAGCCTTGGCCATGATGTCCTTGATGACCCCAAGCGTAATGGTAATCCTCAGCTCCAGGTCTCTCATTGTCAGAATCATCGACGCCGACCTCCGCGTTCTGATCCAATTTGCCCGGTCTGTCGACGTCATGGTTTCTGTCAGCTTCACTCTGGACAAAGCCGCGGTCATCGTGTATGGCGACTGGTCCGTGCTCGTGCTCGCGCTCGTGCTCATGATGACGAATGGGGCTTGAAGCTTCCATGGCTGGGCTCCTCGGTGTGTGCTGGGCGAAGTCATGTGTCGCGGTAGTCTGAAGCCCCGTGTCGAAAGGAGCTCTCGCGGGCGGGCATGGGCTTTGCGGGGCGTGCTGGATGTGCGCAGACTCGGCTTGGGTCAGGGTGGAGGAGTGAGGGGTGATCATCGGCGTCTCGCCCTCCCTGGTCCTAGTCGCCTCGTTGGCCTGCGCTTGGTAATGATCTTGCTCGTCGAGAGGCTGCAGATTGGGGTCGATCATCATAGATTCCGGATGGAAAGCGGCCTCGTCCTGTTGGTGGTGCCGATGCTGCTCCGCGAGCCAATCAAATTGCCCATGGTGTGCATTCGCGTCGATTGGTAGGAGGTGATTCTGATGGTCGTGGCTCTGTAGGTAATGGAGGTCTCTCGTGGGGTGATGGTCTTTGCTCGGGGAAGTAGCCCGGTGATACGAGAGCGCAGGCGGAGCGAGGCCCTCTCTGGCTGGATGCTCGTATCTCCCGATGGGCGTTGGCGTGGACTGTATGATGGCGCCAGTCAAGCGGGACTCGGCCGCAACCTGGACTCCCATACGCGGGCTGTAATCCAGCTCCTGCGTCTGGCATCCCTGGTCCACCATGGGCGGGCGGGGGGTCGATTCGACGACGGGAGGCTCGGTCTCCATGGGCTCGGGCTCGTTGAGGGCCTCGTTGACAACCTCGTTAAGGACCTCATTGACGGCTTCACTGTCGCTGTCTGAAAGCTGCTCTGCCTGGGGGCTTGGCGACCGGCTGGTGTATCTCCAGGAGGCGTTGAGGCTGAATCTGGACCTCCTCCGTCTCCTTTTCCTCCTCCTCTCCTCTTCGGCGAATAGATCGAAGCCGCCTTCGAATAGGGAGCCGTATGACATCCTAGCCCTCTTGAGATATGCGGGCGAGGCGTACTCTCCGCTGTCGAAGGCCGGGCCTGTCTGCTTGGTCGGGGACGCGAACCTGGGGATCTCGGGGACGGCAAAGTCGTCGGCCTGCGGCTGGGGGTCGAACAGCACGGAGAGGTCGTAGTCCGAGTCGGACTCCGGGGAGCCTGGGGCCGCGGAGACATCGACATCGATCGGCTCGATCGCATCGGACTCGTCTCGGCGTATTCGCATGTGCAGCAGGTCCTTGAACCTGAGTTGCCACTCCAGCGGGGGCACGGGGTGCTTGCTGGCCACCTGGTTCCGTTCCCAGTGGGCACCCTCCAAGCTGATTTGCACGCGGTCGCCGGCGCCGATGCCGAAGCTCTCGATGGCCTTTCCCGCGGCGCCGTGGAACTCGACTCGCAGTCTGCCCCGGTCGCGGCGGAGGCGGACGTCATGCTCGGCGAGGATGAAGGCGATCGAACGGTTGACCTTGCTGTAGGGCCAGGTGACGGTGATGACGCCGGCGACGACTCTCGAGGCAGGGTCGGAGATGTCTGGGTGGAGCTGGGAGATGGGAGTGGCCTCGACGCCACCCATCATCTCGCTAGGGTGAGGCGGATCGAGGTCCATCTCGGCGGAAAGGACTGGAGTCGGGGAGCTCCGTGTAGCTGGCGCGCCAGTTCGGTCAAGGGATACGGCGCGCCTGTCGTGGCAGAGCTGTCAGGAGGGTCATGCTCGGGTCGTGTTCAGGCCCGGGACGGATCGAGGGTAGGGGTCTTTGGCTGAGTTGTTGTGAGCTGTCGGCTGCTCTTCGAGGATGGCGAGATGAAGTTGGCTTTGGGCCTCTTGATGCCAGAGCTTAGAGCAGTGCTAGCGCCTGGAGCTTGGGTCAGACCATCAATACATAACTCTCATTGATTCGAGGACGGACGCCGAGCCTGCACTGGGCTCCCCCTTGAATTGCGGTGCTGCCTCACCTGGCCAAGAATAATTGGGGAAAAAAAAAGAGGACCTTGAAGGGATTGGTATCCAGAACTCCCACGCTGAAAGGGTATCGGTGATGGTCGATCTTCCAGATCAATCAACAATCTACATCAATCAATGTATCCAGATTGTGTTGATCAAGTCTCTCTGGGGGGGGGTTGTTTGAAGCTGGTGGTGACGCCGCAAACAAGATCAATGGAACCTCCCCAAGTGACGGTCCGCAAAAGGCAGGCGGTGACGCGCGGTCTGAAGCGTGACGATGCCTGATTCGCTGCGACTCGCTGCTGCTTCGGGCACCCGCGCCCCTCTTTCAGCGGGGTTGATGCGCTGTAAAATCGACCAGGGAAGCGCTGTAGCCGACGCCATAGGGGTTGAGAGGTACTGGGGGGGCCCTGGCAAGTGGTGATAGAGGTTCTGGGGACTTTATATTGTCCTATTTGCAACGTCATTTATGAAGTAGTCGCTACTTTGTTTCCTCATATCATTCGCAATCAGATACAATTGATTGATTGATCCAAGCCATCAATGACCTTTGATACGGCACCTCGCCATTAGGTTGATTGATGTGATGCGCAACCTCTGAAATCCTGCAGCGGCATCAATCAATGACATATCGCCATCACTTATTCCAATTTTTTTTCCCTTTTTGTCTTCGAATTCGAGGAAGTGAACAGCCACTCAGATAAAATTCAGATTTTTCTCGATTTGAATGGCCCATCGTTTCACTCTTCGCTGGCATGTCTCACGAGTCACGGCTCAAGCTGCCGATCGTCGCTGCCCAAAAACCCTTTCTTTGGGCTCCTTCCCCGTTGAGGCCCTCCCAACACGTCATTGGCCGCTCCGGTGCCTCCTTCCCCGGATTTTCTCGATGATTTTTCAGAAGAATTTTCAGAAAAATTTATATATATTTTTTTTCAGGGGTAAAACTGCATCTCGAGGGAGCTTCAATGTGCGAACAGCATTGTACGCGGACATGTGCTCGCGGTCTTCTCACCGTCGAGGAAAGTCGCCTGAGTGCCTCCGCGGTGATTCATTGTCGGGATCGACCAGTGTGAGAGTCTGTTACAGGCAGCTTTGCCCATCGTGAATCCGCTGCCGACGAGGACAACCGGCATCGGCTTGCACCACTTTGATCGATCCGACCCTAAGATGTTGATAGTATCTTCGAGTTCGCGAATCATCAAGATGATTGTGATCATCCACGCAGGCTGATATACATATCCTCGGCCGTCCATGGGTTCGGTAGTTGTCGTGCATTTGAAGCAGCCCATCTGGGACACACTCATCCCGTCACGTCCGCCGAGAGCAGCCCCCCCCTTTCACATGCACGATCCTGACCCTGGCCCTCCCAACGATACGAGTCCCGGGCCTCGCCGATCCAAGAAGGCCTCACAAGAATTCCGGTACTCGTACGCGGTGTGTACATATGTGTGGATGGAGGTGCCGGTTCCTGGCCCTGGCAGCGTCAAACCTCCCTTCCGCCCTAGTCCCGCGATCTGAAACCGTCCGAGGAGAGCTTGGACTCTCCCACAACGAGGCCCACCACCACTCCTCCGTTGCTGGACTGAACCTGTATTCACGACCAACATGCTCTCGTGGAATTGACACGTTCTGCGCCTGTTTGCCGGAGCCCTCGCCATGCGATGACCGCATCACCGCATGGTGACCGCACCTGTGCATGGCTTCTGCCTGTTTGCTTCGTCCTGTTCTCCTTTTCCTTTGTCCGATGAATGGAAGTCGGCACTTTGTTGTCAGGCGCCCGAGCCCCTGAGCCCCGGCCATGTAAGTCTCCGGTGAAGCGTATAAGAAGACCTGGGACCGAACCTTCAAAGAGCTCTGGTCTCAAACCAAAACCACATCCATCCATCTCAATTCATCGTTCATCTGAATCCCTCATCAGTCACAAAGCAAAGCTCATCTCCTTCCCCCTCCGTGGAATCCTCACATACCATTGCATCCATACTTCTCTGGTAACGCCCATCCCAGCATCCACTCTCAGACCCTCTCCAGTCACTTGAAGAGGAAGAGAAAGAAAAAAATCCTCAGGAATCATGGCCGGCCTCAAGTCCATCTCCTGGGTCGTCGTCGACGAGGAGGGCGTCCACGACCCCGTCCACACTTTCAAACTCCTCCGCCAGCAGGAGCTCGCCCGCCCGATCCCCAATCTCGCCGCCCAGCTCTCCGACCTGAGCTTCGAGTCCATATGCGCCCTGCTCGCCATCGACCCTCGCGCCCCGGCAGCCGAGACGTACGGCGCCCTGCTACCCTCCGAGACGATGATGAGGCTGCAGGAGAGCTCATGGGAGTCCATCAAGACGAGCCTCGAGCGGGAGCTCGCCGAGGCGCGAGGCCCGCGCGCGGTCGTGAGGATCGGCCTCATGGAGCGCTTGGAGGAGACGGACGGGGATAGCATCTTCGTTGGTTATTGACACCGGGGTTCCATCCTCATCTGCGATCGACTTCGATGAGTCGAGATCGCCATCTTCCGATTGGTTTTCTTTGTTTGCACAATAAGAGCGATTGTAATTAGAGAGCGTCCAACAATACCAACAATTCTGAATTGAATGAGGTCAAAGAGCTGATCGAGCCGGGGTGGCCTGTCTTTGTGACTCGCGTCGGTTGGTCCAGGCTCCGGCATACATATGTATCGACGTGTGTGTGTATGTACGAGTATATGTATGAAGCTGCATCGATCTTCCTAATCCGGACACCGCCTGGGCTGGGGTTTTCGACTTTCCTGACTCGTCGATCCGCCAGCGGCAGAACAAAGTCGCAAGACCGATGAATCACGGATCCTCTCTCCGTGCTCCGTCGATCCTTCGAGGCTCGACGGCCTGCGAAGGATCCTGCTGCCCATGTCTTCGCACCGACCGTGCCACATGACCAGCATGAAGACGTCTGTCTATTCCCGGCCAATGAGGACACTAACTCAGTCCCTGAGCCTTGCCCTCAAAATGAGGACCTGTCTTGCGAATCTTCGTGATAGCGTCTTTGGTGTTTGGTCCTCACAGTGTGCGCGCGCCCATCAGGAGAAGCCCGTCTGAACGATCGCGAGAGCCAAATTGGGGGAAAAGAAGGTGGAGAAGGAAAAAAAAAACAAAGCAACTTCTCAATTCAGGGGACCGGGACAAGGCGCCATGACGGCCCAAGATGAAAAGGCCCCGCCACCTCCCGCCGCCGGCCAACACGTCGCCCTCGTCATCGGCGGCTGCGGCTTCGTCGGCCACCACATCGTCGGCCACCTCCTCGCCAACCCCTCCTACCGCGCCATCCACGTCCTCGACCGCGCCATCACCCAAAACCTCCACGACGCAGCCCACGTGTCCTACACGCGCGGCCACATCGGGGATGCCGACGCCCTGCGTGCGCTGGTGCTCAAGGTCCAGCCCTCCGTCGTCTTCCACACGGCCAGCCCGCCCGCCTCGCTCCCGTACCACCGCTTCGGCGAGTTCGCGGAGACCAACATCGAGGGCACGCGCAACGTCATCCGCGTGGCCACCGAGGCCGCGTGCGTCAGGGCGCTCGTGTACACCTCGTCCATCGACGTGTACGCGGACGCCCCGCTGCTCAACGTCGCCGAGGACGCGAAGCTCTGGCCGGAGTGGGACCGCTCGAACGAGTACTGCCGGACCAAGAGGGTCGGGGACGCGCTCGTGATCAAGGCCAACGGGCCCAGGCTCAGGACCGCGACGATGCGCCTGGGACACGTGTACGGGGAGCGCATGACGCAGGGGCTGGAGGCGCCGTTGGAGATGTGCGCCAGGAAGAACCCGCTCTTGATCCAGATTGGCGAGGGAACGAATCTCATGGAGGTGGCCTCCGTCGACAACTGCGCCGCGGCCCATCTCCTCGCCGCAGAGGCGCTTCTCGATCTCAGTTCGGATACCCCAGTCGAAGTCGAAGAAGAGGGTCGGAAAATCGACGGCGAGGCCTTCAACATCTCGGACGGCGCCCCCGTGTCCTTCTGGCTCCACCAACGGCTCATCTGGGCGTTTGCGCTTGGCAGAGATGCAGACAGCCTTGTCAAAGATATGATCATCATCCCGACCTGGGTCATGATTGTGGTCGTGACCGTGGTGGAGTGGTTTCTCTGGGTCTTCACGCTCGATATTGTCAAGCCGCCGATCGAGCTGAGGAGGATGTCGTTGATGTATTGCATAGGAGACGTGACCTTCAGCATCGAAAAGGCCAGGAAAAGGCTCAGCTTCGAACCGGTCCTCAATCACGACGCCGTTCTCGAAAAGGGCGTGAGATGGGCAATGGCCCAACGGCAGCGAAAAACTTGATGACAAACCTCTCCTCCGATTCCCTAGAGCTTTCTAATCCTGCGAGCATCTGATGGCAAGCGCGTTTTCTTATGCCTTGTTACATCTCTCGGGGGACCGTGTTCTCGGGAAGTGGCTCAATCAAGTCCTTTGGTCCAGAGGGTACATCCAGCACACCCTTTCCACCGTTCATGACTCGCCTCAGCGAGACAACATAGTTCAGAATATAAGCTTTCGCGTACGGCTGCGTCGAGCGCCAGAATGCCGCCCGCAGGGACCCCTCCGTGTCCTGATCCCAGTAGAGCTTCCGCATCCAGAGGTGCAGTCGTGGATACTGCTTTCTGATCATCTTGAGCCGGCACCCGAAGACGGTGTAGTACGCCGGGTCAAAGCGGACAATTGTGGGGTAGAGGCGTATGTCCGCCTCGGTGATCGTGTCGCCGAAAAGGTACGGCTTGCCATGGCCCAGCATTCCTTCCAACCTATCCAAAGAATCGAAGAGCAGTCTGATGCCCTCGTTGGATGCTTCCAAGTCTTGTGAGAAGCCGATGTTGTAGACGCCGTTGTTGACCGTCTCGTAGACCCACTTGTTGACTTCTTCTATCTCGTCGCGGAGCTGCCGGGGGAAGAGGCCTCCTCCTGGCCGATTCTCTTCGCGCAGGTGCTCTGGCAGGAGGTGGTCGAACTCAGAGGTGAGCATGCGTAGGATCTCTGACGATTCGTTGTTGACGAGGGTGCCGGTCTTCTTATCCCAGAGGACGGGCACGGTGTATCGTCCTACAAAATCAGGATCTGCTTTGTGATAGAGGTCTCGGAGCTTGGTGAATCCGTAGAGCGGGTCCTTGGGCAAAGATCCGTTCTGACCGCTGAAGAACCAGCCCTCGGGTCCCATGTAGCTCTCTAGGAGATACAAATCGACGGAGTCTTCAAGGCCTTTGAGGAATCGCACAATCATTGTCCTGTGGGCCTGTTGAAAGTGTGTCAACGTCATTCTCATCGTGGGAACATGATGAACCCAAACGTGCCTTACCCAAGGACAAGCCGGGGATAGATACAATGCATATCGGTCCTTTTCGGCGGGGAATTTGGACTTGGGATCCTTTGAGATAAAATCTCGGAAGGTGCTCGCAGGACGCACAAAGCGGCCATTGCTGTGGTACTCCTACATCGAGGTCAGTGTCAGATGCTGGTAGTTTGTCTTATGGAGACTCTCGGTACTCACCTGCCCAGGATCGTCGGTAGACATTGTATCAGTCTGGGCAGTCGTTCACGTCGACGAGCAAGACCAACTCAAGACCTTTTGAGGGTGAGGAAAGCCAAAAGATATACGCATATCTTGACAGGAGATGGATGTAGACGCCACATCAACTCAGCCCGCTTCGACTGGGTCGGCCAGCTCAAAGACGGCTGTCGTCCTGTTCCTCGAACAAGACATTGTGATTGATAGCAGATTGGCCTTGTCTGGAACATGTTCCGTGTCTTGGATCCGTCCCGTGTCTGGCTTTTGCACAGTCGATTCGTCACTTTGAGCCGCTTTTGCATCAAGGGCATCATGGCTGGAGAGACCGGTGAGGAGACCAACAGGGGGGACGTCGTTTGGACACTCGGCCATCGGAATCCAAGAGGCTCGTGGTGACCGCGAATGTTTTGTTTTGTGGGTTCCAGCAGCCTGGATGATCCTGTGGACCGTACGAGGCGATATCTCAAATCCCATCTCCTTCAGCTCCTCGGAAATCCGACTTGCTGACTTCTCCCGGCCGTCCTGATCCGGTCGACGCATCTCTTCGACCAGAGCCTTGACCGCGGGCCGCTTCGAGGGCCGCCCTGGTCGTGGGGCACTCTGAAGGTGTTCATCACGAAGGCGCACAGGTCTCTCGTCCGGATTGAAGCCACGCTCAAGGGCTCTTGCATAGATCCGGTTGACCTGGCTATTTGAAAGACCCGTCATTTCCGAGATCTGGGGCGTAGGGAGGGCAGCGAAGGTCTTGAGGGAGACCACTAAGGCCCGGGTCGCGATATCTGCATTCGGAGCCATCGTACGGACATAGATCAATCAATTCATCGATGGGAATGCTTCTCATGATCAAGAAATTCCGGGAAGCCCGCCATTTGAATTGCGGTATATGGCGGGGCTGGTGTGAGAGTTGTTATTTGCTTTTTTTTTGTCTCACCAAATTCGATGCAGTTGAAGTTTCGAGGAATCCATTTATTCCATGACGTTCACCTAAATCACGAGATCTTGCACGTGCTTTCTCCTGAGATATAATGAAAACGAAAACCCCAATTTCGACCTCGTCGAAGAAGAAGAGGAAGAAGATCAAGAACAAATGGAAGAAATTCTAAATTCTTCATCCTTCAGGCCGACTCGATCTTCGATCTTCGATCATCTGCAACCTTTAGAATGGCCCGAGATCAACCAAGCGGCCAAGCAGCATCACACTATTTGCTAAAAATAGACAACCCCAGCACAGGCGAACATGATGGATCCATCAAACCCCCCCCAAAGACACTTGCTCAGCGCTAATTCGAACCGTCGTTAGCCAGGCACATCTACCGAGACCACCCTTGGGCCGGCGAGATGGGGCCACACGCCATCATCATGACCGCAAGTCTCCCCACGATCGCCGGTATCCCCCGGTTGCGGTAGCCAGTACCGGTAGGCCAGCGGCCACCGAGGAGCAAAATCCATGCTCGTTCAAGTACGGAGTACGGTGAATGGAGAACGCGTCCTACGTCTCCCTCGAAGGCCCGGTGGCACAACGGCCCTCCAATCCGATTGAGGCCTGCCCTGTGCTCGTAGGGACGGTTCCTTGTTGCGGCAATCTATGGCGCAGCCACGCGTGCATACCGGTACGGAGAACCTTACAACAGGATGGGCATACTAGCTCCTCTGCGATCCTTCGATATGTGCAGGTTGTGCGAGCATCAGGACATCAAGCGGGGTAACAGGAATGGTCAACGTTCCATTCTGACGACACGTTTCCCCACAACAAGCCATGGTCACTCTCACCCATTTCTACTATAAGATGCACATATGCGCAGAGCACGACACCAGGTGTATTGGAGGTATCGAATCATCCTGAGACATCCTGAATCCAGCCTTCATATCCTCGAGCGAAAGACTGGCAAGCGTCATCGTTGTTCAACATGGAGGGTTCTCTGCATATCGCTCTCATCGCCGAGAAAAGATCAACCTACATCGCGCTCGGCCACTCCGAAGCAGACTGCGCGGCCCTACCCCACGACGGTGAAATCCAGGCCGTCTTCGACACCCTCAAAGGCCTGGGCCACCATGTCACCCTCGTCCCGGGCATACGGCCCCTGGTGAAGCAGCTCGCCGCCGGGCAGCACCGGCACTGGGACCTGGCCTTCAACATGTCTCAGGGGTTCTACGGACCCGCGAGGGAGGCACAGGTCCCCGCCCTCCTGGAGGCGTACAACATCACGCACACCTTCTCAGATGCCACGACCATGGCCCTATGCCAGAATAAGGCTAACGCAAAGGTTTGCCTGGCCTTTTTGTTGTTGTTGCCGTCTTGAGACGAAGTGCGCGACAGATGGCGAGAAGTGCGACATCACTAATCAATCAATTTAAGATCATCCTTGATCGCCATGGCATCCCAACCGCTCCGTTCATCGTCATCCCGGCAAACGAGCGGCATCCCGCGAGCCTCCCCGGCTTTGAGGGGTCGATGTCGAGGTGCTACCCCCTTTTCATCAAGCCTGTCACAGAGGGATCGTCAAAGGGCATTGAATGCTTCAACAAGATCAACGAGCCCGAAGAGCTCGAGTCGGCGGTCCACGAGCTAAGAGCCACATTCCCCGGGCAAGATATTTTGGCCGAGGCCTTTCTCGCCGGGAGGGAGTTCACCATCAGCATCCTCGGCACTGGGTCCGCCGGGCAGGTCATTGGCATCAGGGAGCACGTTTGGCAAGACCCCTCAGCCGAGGTGACGCCCTCCTCATCCTCCTCGTCCCTTTCACACTCGGAGGGCATGATGTCCATGGGGAACGGCATCAAGCCCCACAACGGGAGACCCGACTACGCGAACTGCAAAAGCAAGAGCAGCAATAGCGGGAGCGAGATGATATTCTTCACCGACGACCACGACATGGACGATCCGCTGATAAAGGCCGCATGCCAAGTCTCCTTGAATGCGTGGGCCGCCCTTGGCTGTCGGGATGCCGGACGCGTGGACCTTCGATTTGACAATGATGGGCCGGATGCTATTCCGAACGTTCTGGAGGTAAGATGAATCTCCAGATAGGCGCGCGAGTGTCCTCTGTCCACATTTCGCCCATTTCAAATCCCCCCGCTTCCCCCTTTTTTCTTTCTTTTTTTTTTGCTCGTTCGCCTTCGGTGATGTGAGACTCACCAGAGGTGCTGGATCAGGTGAACCCGATCAGCGGTCTACTGCCGCATCATTCTCCGCTTCCTGTCTGCGCCGAGCTGAGCGGCATCGGCTTCGATACCTTGCTTGCTGCCATTGTGGCGAGTGCTCTCGAGCGCAAGTCCGAGACGCTCGTCCCGCCCAAAGACCAGGATGGGGCACAGGGTGCTAGCATTGAGAATCCGCTGGTCATCATTGAATCGGAATGAATTTTGAAATATACACAGAGAAAAGAAGACACAAAAGAACATGAACGGGGAAAGAATAATGCAGGAGGAGAATAATGGCGAGTCAATAAGAAAGCAAAGCGTTAAGGGGTATTGCCCCCATGGGAGGGGGGGGAGGAGTCCAACAAATGGTCATTGGGATCGCAACGCCGCTCCAACCCTGATGCATCATGCAATTGACGCCGCATGTCGACCCGATTGGGGAAAATGCACCACCACCCACCACCACCACCACATTTCACCACCACATTTCACCCCTTCGACAGATTTCTCAAGCTCTCCTCCATCTTGGCCAGCGTCCGGGCATCCAAGAAGACATTGAGCCAGTAATTGTCCTCATGATCCGTGCCCAAGATGAGAATCACATTTCTCAGAATGTGGACCCTGTTCCTCATCGTCTGCCAGTGATTGACCACCGTCCCCGGCGGGTTCTTCCGCGCGCCCGAGGTCGTCCCCGCCCGGACCACGGCCGGGCTGAAGTCGACGATCCGGCAGAACTGGTTCTTGGTCCAGTTCGAGAACAACGCAAGCATGGTGTTCGACTCGCCCAGGATCATCATCCCACCCAGGCCGAGCTGCTTGACCCCGACCGCGAGGCGCAAACCAGCGACCGCCTGGGCGCTCGTCAGCTGCGCCATGAATCGGCGGCGGTTCGCCCGCGCGATCTCGCCCAGGGAGAACGTCTTGGCCTGCGCGGCGGACAGCGGCGTCATCCCGGCAAAGGCGAGGTTCTGGACGAGCGCGGACGACGTACCGCTCGCAAGACCCATGCTCTTGGGCAGTCGATCGCGCAGGTCAATCGCCGAGAGCGCTGTGATGGGTCGCGGGGTCGGCAAGGCGGCGGCCATGTTGCTGACGATCCAGGCGATGAGGATGTCGCCCGTGCTGATGTGTGCGCGGACCTCCCCCTTGGCCGCGTGACCGCCGTCCTCGTCCTCGGGCTCGGGCTCGACGGCCAGGGTGCCCAGGTCATCCTTTGCCTGCCGCCGCAGCTTGTCGACGACGCTCTTCGGGATGAAGACGTTGCGCATGATCATCCTGGGCCCGAAGAGCAGGTCCCAGACGAAGTTGAGCGTGAATAGGACGGAGGCGAATATCGTCATCCTGTTCTTCCGCAGGAGACTCTCCTCGGCACCCTCGTCATAGAGAGGATCCTTGACTTGCTGGATGACGTCCTCCCTTGCGCCCTCGAGGTCGGGTATCTCGGCCGTCTTTCCGTGGATCGATAGAGTCCACGCCCTGAGCATGACCTCCAGCCCCCCGGCATCCATTACGAGGTGAAGGAAGGAGAACGTCACGATGGTGGCGTCTGAGAATGCGGCGACGTGGACGGAGAAGGGAGGCAGGCCCTTGTCCACGTACTCCTGAAACGTTGTCGGGGCGTCCGCGGGATGATGGAGCGGAGCGAAGATATCGGGGTCGGTTTGGATCGAGGGCCCGTCGGTCTTGGTGGGTAACTGGCGTCCCAGCGGGTGCTGTTCCAGGGGCAAGTCGAAGATCTCTTTCGTGAAAGTCACGGCGGGCCGCTCCTTGGTGAAGGACTTTGGCACATGGAGTTGGAATCTCGAGCCCTTTGCTTGCGTCAGCGCGTGCAGCCGATGGAGAGAGGTGCGTGCGGGGGAACTCACCTTCTTCCTCACCCTACCTCCCAGCTTCCTCCAGTCGCCTTGTTCCAGCACATTTGCCAGCGAGGTGTGCAGCATGTCCGGATCGAGGACGTCGTTGAACCGCATGGTCCATATCACGATTGTCTCTTGGACGGCGGTGTGGTCCATGAAGTGCAGCGGGTAGATGTCGTCGTCGTCGCGGATGCCATCGCTGCTGCCGTTACGGCCTCCAAGCAGAGACCGCGGCCAGCTCATGTTGTACGACGGAGGCCACTAGAGACGACCGCACAAAAAAAGAAGATTTCAGAGGAGGGGTAATCTACAAGCAGAGAAAGAGAGAGAGAGAGAGAGAGAGAGAGAGA